>LPNX010691160.1:140477-313482 GCA_001517045.1 Pseudotsuga menziesii
TTCGGGAACTTATGCTTGAGTCTGCATCCCTTTGTCCCTTGGAGCACTAGTGTGTTCTTCCCAAGCTTGCCTTTTGCTTGTAAGCTTGCTATCGAGAGATGGAGTATTGAGGTGGTGGAGGCCCTAGTGGGGGATTTAGTTTCTCCAGTTTGCAGACGTGTCGTCAAAGGTTGTATCTTGTAGTCTCTGATTTATATTAATAGAAATATATTTTCCTGTCCAATAATGTGTGTTTGAATGAATATTTTATCCATGGGATTATGTCGAATGCTTATACATTATTGATTATATATGCTAGAATAGATCTAACACCATGATATATAGAATGCTTGTATTGTATACTTGTTGTTGAGGAAGTAATCTATCAATTCAAGCCGAAGTTGGAAAGCTCAACGGGGATCTACTTCAACCGTCTGGAATAAGGTACGAGGTATGATCCTTTAGTGTTAGACATTTAATTTCTATTGCATATTGGAAATGATTGATTTCTAGAGTCAAGCTGTCTGTTGTGGTACCCCAAGCCATAGGAATTTCTCTCCGTAACAGAATTGGCAACTCTGCTGGGGAGTTCCTAGTAGTTGTCCTTTAGGGGTTGTTTTATCGGCATTCAATGAATTTGAATTTCTCTTTCTCTCTTGTTTCTATGTTGGGTTTGGGGGAATGTATGCCTGGTAGTGTCTGATTGGTGTGAATTTTGTCTCATCTTGTCTGTTTTCCTTGAAGTTTATGCACCTTTCTTCTTGTACGCGAGTTTTTAATTCACAGTCGCGTATACACGCAGATTTCTCTGTGATTTCCGCGTATATACGCGGGTTTACTGCGAACAGTCACATATTCCCATGATTTTTCCTTTTTGTGGGAGTTAATTGGTTGCTGGGTGAATTTTGATATTTGCCGAGTCTCCTTTGGCACTGCCTAAGTTTGTTTGGACCTCGGTTTCTGACCAAAAACGGTTTTTTTAGGCTAATTTTTTTTTTGTCATGGAATTTTCAATTTTTTGTTTGAGATTAGTGCGTTAGAGTTCTTTTACCTTAGTGCTTTGCTTGGGTGTTGTTTGTGTGTGCTTGCAGAGTCTAGGGGTCGTAGAATCATTCTTTTGATTTTTGCATCTCATTTTATTTCAAAAAATCCAAAACATTTGCTTATCATCATGCATTTCATTTTGCATCTTTGCATTGTACTTGCACTAGATTTGCTTTGGAGTACTAGTTAGGACTTCATATAGGAAAAGTTTGCATTCATCATTTGAAGAAAAATTGTGCATTCCACGTAGTAGCATACCCTATTTTCATGGACACAATGCATTTGCATTGAGTGTTAGGTGTGCATTTTACTTCATGTTTCATCATAACACCATTAGTTGCATGGTTATATACCTTTTTTGAGTAATAAATCCAATTAAAATCAACGCTAAATTAAAATGAATTACACTCTTTTCTTTTCTAAGGTGCACCAACAAGCTTAGGTTTTAGGATCTTGGAATAGTTCATTGTAAGTAAATTCTCCAAGATCACTAAACAACAACATGTATGTGTCTGTCCAGGTGAGTGTGTGAAATCCTTGGTATAACCAGTGTTTCTCAGGATCCTCCTCTCAAAAGGGAGTTAAGCATGAGACAGTGTGAGTGGTTATTGATTGGGATGACCCCTAGTCATAACTGAGTAGCACCAGATACATTTCCAGGATTGTATTCGTATCTGGGGGCTCTTTCGAGAGTTTCGGGCTTTGCTACCCTGCCCATACGGTCAATCCCGCCTGCGACTGTCCACCTGAGCATTGATTATATTGAGGTGACCTTAGTGGCCTTACCTAGGATATAGAGGGGGTACTTTGCAGGGGTTATTCTATGGGTGTCTCAGCCAGGTTGGGGTCAGACAACACAGTCGCTTTACGCTTTGAAGCTGAGGGCCACAATAATTGGTTACGTACCTCCGCTTGTTGTGTATGGGAGTCTCAAGCCTCTCCTAGGTCAGACATACCTGCTTCATTCGGGAGCTCACTTATCCATCCCTTGTTTGCTTGCATTTGGCTTTATATTTTATTAGTGATTGCTCTGTGCATGATAGTTGGCCTAGGGTTTGCATAAATAGAGATTCTTTTTTATTTTTTGAGTCATTGTGGATTTGGGTGCGGCTCCCCGCCATTCTCGTCGCTTAGTAGGAATTCCTCCTTCTACTTCTCCTCCTCCTTTGGGAGAGAGACCTAGACAGTCCAGGCAGACTATCTCACACATTGATTCACACACCATGGGAGACCATGTAGAGGATCTTCCTGAACCACCTTCTACCACTCGTGTGGACGATGGGGAGTTTACTCCTACTTATGATCCTTCACATGACTTGGCTGAGTTAGGTCCTATGATTTATGAGATAGGAACCTCTCATGATAGAACTACCAACTCTAGGTTCGATTCCCCATTGAAGCATTACCGATATGGAATGTCGGAGGATGTCGAAACTCATTTTCCACCCGTAACCACTAGTTATGGTAGTTATGGTATGTCTGGTTTTCCCACACACGATTTGATATTTCATGTCGAATATGAGTTCGAGCCTAACACTATGCCTGGGGGCACTCTCATTCCTTACCATGTGGGGAGGTTTGGGAGCACTAGTCACATTGCAACTTCCATCCCAACGGTGGAAGCTGCATCATATATTCCTCTTAGGTCTAGGGTTAGTGATCCTATTAGGATACCAGACCCGAGATGGTTAACGATAGGGAATAACATGTAAATTATTACTCAGGTCCCTCTATCCTCGGTCCCTACTTCTTCAAATGTTCATCCTCCACCTTATTCACGTGGTCCTTCAAGCCGACACATGGCTACGAGTCAGGTCTGTACTGCGGTTACTAGACCGATTGTGTCTCAGGTTTACATACCGCTCATTGCTTCGGGAGGCTATGTTCATACTTCTAGAGGTCATGTTACTAATTCTGGGGCGTATATCCCTACTTCTGGTATGTATATCCCTACTTCCAGAGCGTATCTTCCTACCTATAGAGTGTCTCATGGGGCATCGCATGCGATGACTTATGGAACCTATTATGGGACGCAATATGGACAAGGTTCTTCACCTTATGGAGGCGGGTATCAACAACCTGCTTACTCTCCTAATTATGGCTTTGTAGCTCCTACTAGTCAAGGTCCACCACACTATGGTGCTTCCACACCACCCTATACGAGTCATACGGGAGGAGGACACTATGGCCAAGGCCATGGTGGAAATCAACCCTATATGAATCAGGGAGCGGTCCATCGACCTCATCATCCTAGGCTCCCTTTCCTCATGACGCTTAATCTTCTTGACTTGTCGAGACTGACAAACGATCCTGTGGCTCACGACCCGGCTTGGCCAGATGTCCCTACCAAACTTCCTTCAGACATACCTAATTTTGAGGGCAAACCGAGAGAGGATCCGAGTGAACATGTTACTATGTTTCACCTATGGTGCTCTTCGAATTCCTTACATCAAGACTCAGTTCATTTGAGACTATTTCAATGCACCCTTACAGGGCCTGCCGTGAAGTGGGGAGCTTTTGCGTTGTTCGACAACCTTGTGATGACTTTTCTTAATCAATTCCAGCTACCAGTATGTTATGACATTGGTACTGAAATCTTGTCGACATTTAGGCAAGATAAAGCCACACATATATCTGATCATAATCAAGAGTGGCATAGATAGAAGAGGTTAATTAAATCCTTTATACTGCCAGAGTTCCTCCTCGAGTGGTTCCTCAAGTCGTTATTTCCATATATAGTGAAGGATGTTTCCACATCCGGAGTGCAGAATGAGGAACAAGCGATTTTTAGGGCACAGGAATTGGACTTGATTTATGCTCAGTCCGGTTTGTTGTATGAGATTATTCCCAATGCTCCTCATTCCAGTTTCGACCCCAAAGTCAAACCTGGACCACATGCTGATGGAATTGTGGGTTGTGTAAGAGCGAAACCTACGGATTCGGTTGCAAAACAAGTTAGTCAATTGTCAATCAACCAATATACTTCGGGACAAGCTACAACTTCATCTCAACACGCGCAAATGATGAGTTTACTTTCTGTGCAATCGTCGGACCAGAAGGGTAACCAGCAGCCTGGACGGAATAGAAAAAAGGGTAAAAATAATCGAAAGGGTGGGAATAAGAATGAGAATGCTAACAGTAATGATAAGAATGGTAGAAATACTGGGGGGGGGGGAAGCAAGCTAAACGTAAGGTTAAGTTCCCTTGCAAGTTATGTAAGGACGATCACCTCACTTACTTGTGCCCTCATATTGAAGAAGCTTCAAGATTCTTGGCACAGGGCCCAGCTGTTCTTACTAACCCTTTACCGCATAATCAAAATATGAACTCAAAGTCCCATGACCAGTTTGGTGATGATCATGATCCAATGGAGGGTAGTGGTCATGGGTGCATTAACATGGTTCATGCTGTGAAATTTGTGACCCGTGCGAAAGATTATGGTTCATCACAACCTAGCCCAGGCAAAGAGCCTGATCCACCAGGGTCCCCTTTACTTATTAAGAAAACTATGGATAAACCTGAGAATACACCTCGCATTCCTAAGGGATTCCTTAAGTGTTTAGGGCATAATCCAAATGCCCAGGATGCCCAGAACTATTCAGTTGTCGAGGATTTGGGCCACACTCCTTGTGCGATGTCTACATTGGAAGTGCTTCAGAGTTGTCCCTCGCAAAGGAAGGCGTTGCTTTCTGCCCTTGGTGTGAAGGATGATTATTCTTCCTGCATGATCAAATTTGAAACCACAGGACTTCAGCCTCGCTTGCCCTACTATGTGTCTCTTTTGATTCATGTAGAATGTCTTAATATGACCATCAAGTGCACTGTGATTGATGAAGACGTTGCTGCTTCTGTGATGTCTTTATCCTTTTGGAAGGGTCTGGGTTGTTTTGAGCTATCTAAATCAGCGACCATGTTAACTACATTCAATGGGAGATCTTTTAGGCCACACGACATCCTTCCTTCCCTTAAAGTCCATTTGGGAGGGAAGACCATTGCGATAGAGGTCAAGGTGGTTGATGCGCCCCTTGACTACAATCTCTTGCTGGGTAGGAACTGGATGTATAGTATGCAAGCCATTGCTTCTTCCTTGTTCCATGTTCTATGCTTTCCGCATAATGGGAAGATCGTAACGATTGATCAAACAACATTCAAGAATCCATCTGTTACCGCATCTTAGGGAGCTTTGATCCCGATCGTTGAGCACTCTTAGCCGACAATTGGGAGTGTGGGTGTAGGCATGTACCCATCCCTCATGGGAAGCTTTAGTTGTCCTGCACCGATCCTCCTGATAGGATCTAGTTCCGATGAGTATTTGACATATACGACATCGGTGTCTTTTTGCACGAGTCATATGGAATATCCTTGGATTCTTCCCACACCGAGTACTTCGAATGAGCCCGTCGTGATGAATGTACCGTTTCCTGCAGCTATGATAGCTTCTCAAGCTAATCTCAAATCTGTTGTAGATCCTAGTCCTTCCTCTTCACGGACGGAGGAGGAGGACCCTTATGTGCTGCCGGCATGGGCAGTACAATATTTTCATGCACACGACTACCTTGATATGGTTTTCCCTTCAGATGAAGCGATTATTGAGGTTATGTCGGGAGTTGAGCCACCATGGGAGGTACTTCATCATAGATCGTACTTTCTTCCAGAGCTTGACCATTTGGAGCATGAGGATTTTAGGGTGGTTCTTAGTCAGAGAGTTGGTAGTCCTATGGTTCCATTAAGCTCTCCTGGTCCGATGGCTGATGGAAACATGGAAAATATATCTACAACGATTCCTATCAACATCTCTTGCAATCCTAGCACGATAGAGAATGTCTATATTGGGGTGGAACGTTCCCATGCTGAGATTCTTGAATACACCGAGATATTTAAGGAATTCCGTGATATTTTTACTTGGTCTTACAACGAGATGCTAGGTATTGACCCTTGTATTGTCGAGCATGAGATTAAGACTTACCCCAACGCTAAGCCTGTTTGACAACGTTTACGTGTGGTGAATCCTAAGAAAGCACCCGCGATTAAGGCAGAGATAGAAAAGCTGTTGAAATATGGTTTCAGCTATCCCGTTCCCTTGACAGAGTGGGTCTCAAACCCCATTCCAGTTGATAAGAAGCAGGGAGCGATCCGCATATGTACTGATTTCCACGATTTGAATCGTTCCTATCCTAAGGACAATTTCCCTACACCAGTTATTGATCAGATTTTGGATGAGTGTGCGGGTAGCAAGGTGTTCTCCTTTATGGATGGCTTTTCCAGATATAATCAGATACAGAGTAAACCTGAGGACCAACATAAGATTGCATTTATTTTTCCTTGGGGAACATTTGCATATCGGAAAATGCCTTTCGGCCTTAAAAATGCTAGAGCTACATTTCAGCAGGCAATGACCTTGATCTTCCACGATCTCAAGTCAATTATTGAGGTATTTTTGGATGACCTTGCTGCTCATTCTCACACGAGAATGCGTCATCCCTATCACTTGAGATTGGTATTCAAAAGATGCCGGCACTATTCGGTTAGATTAAATCCTCACAAGTGCATCTTTTGTGTGAAATCAGGGCGTTTGTTAGGATTCATCATTTCTAAAGAGGGTATAAGAGTCGACCCTTTGAAGGTTGAGGCAATACTTTAGTTGTCTCCCCCGAAGAATATTCGTCATCTTCAGTGTTTTCAAGGCATGGAAAACTTCTTACGAAGATTTGTTGTCAATTTTTCCAATTTTACTAGAGGCTTCATGCGTCTCTTGAAGAAGGACACCCCCTTTTATTGGGATGAGTGAGCCCAGGAGTCCTTCGATGCACTTAAGCGAGCCCTAGCATCGGCCTCAGTGATACTCCCCCAGATTATAGCCATGATTTTCTATTATATGTGGCCGCGTCCTTAGAGACGATTGGTATGGTTTTAGTTCAAGAGGATGAGGAGCTCCAAGAGTATGTCATATATTAGCTGAGCCGAAACCTTATTGACACTGAGATTCATTATTCTCATGTTGAGAAGCTTGCTTTAGCTATCGTACATGCGGTTCAGTGGTTGAGACATTATATTCTCAATCTGTTTCAATTTGTCCTCACCCGAAGGATGATTGGGGGAAAATGTAATAAATGGATTGTCATTCTACAAGAATTCGATCTCGAGTTTGTTTCGGCAAAATCGAAGAAGTCATTAATTTTTGTAGAGCTTATATCGGATTTCCCGAGCGAGGCCGAGGAGTTGGTTTGTGAAGATACATTTGTCGATGAACACATCTTCTTAATCTCAATGTTAGAACCATGGTATGGGGATATTATAATATATTTACAAACACTGAAGACCCCTACTCACCTCTCGTGAGATGAACAACGATGATTACGTCACGTCTCTAAGCACTATCTCATAGTGGATAACACTTTATACCGCCGTGGGGTAGATTCCATTTTACGACGTTGTTTAACTCATGAAGAGGCTGAGGTAGTGTTGAATGATTACCATAGAGGGGCGTGTGGTGGTCATTTGTCTGGGCTTTCTACAACTCAAAAGATTTTAAGAGCGGGTTATTTCTGGCCGTTGATATTTAAGGATTGTGTTGATGCGGTCAAGAGGTGCCACCCTTACCAAGTTTTCACACGTAATATGCGCTCGAAACCTACCCCGTTACATCCCATTATCACTGCCGGTCCCTTCACCATGTGGGGGCTCGATTTTATGGATTGCAACCCAGCTTTGGCTGGGGGGCACCATCATATTATAGTGGCTGTTGATTACTTCATGAAATGGGATAAGGCTATGCCTACAGTAAAATCCGATGGTGATACAACCACTCACTTTGTGTTCAACCAAATCATTACTCGGTTCGGGATTCCGAAAGAGCTTGTCACTAACCATGGCTTGCACTTTCAGAACCGTATGATGGAAGATTTGGCATCCAAGTTAGGGTATAAGCAAGAGAATTCCTCTTCTTACTACACTCAAGCGAATGGATAGGTAGAGGCAGTGAATAAATCACTCAAATCCATTCTCCAATGAACCATCGCACAAAGCGAGAACAATTGGCACATCATGTTATATCCTTCTTTGTGGGCATATCGAACTGTTGTTAAGACTGCCATTGGTTTTTCTCCATATCAGCTTGTACGTGGAGTGGAATCGATATTGCCGGTTGAATGTGAAATTCCTTCATTGAAGCTAGCTATAGAACTCTTACTGGACACTTCCCCATTGGAGGAGCATTTGGTTCACCTTGAGCAACTTGATGAGCAGCGTCAGGATGCCTTGGTGGCTCTAGAAGTCAATAAACGTCGCGTAAAGTTCCAGTACGATAAGTCTGTCCGTCCAAGGAGGTTTATTTAAGGGGACTTGGTCCTTTTGTGGGATCAACCGAAAGAACCCTTGGGGGTAGGGAAATTTTAATCCTATGTGGCGTGGTCCTTACGTGGTCAAGCGTGTGTTAGAGAAGGGTGCATATGAGTTGGTGGATTATGAGGGAACGGCCTTGGCGGAGCCTAGAAATGGCCTCTATATTAAAAAATACTATGCATGATCTTCAGCCAAGGCTGCTTATTGTATATTATTGTATAGCTTTGCATAGTTAGGTGTTTTTCTTATCGTGATCAGGTTTGTGATTAGTTTCCATTTCTTTTTGTAGATGTTAATGGAATCTTCCACTTACATAGGATTTGTGGATGGTGCAAGCCATCACACTCAAAACTCAACCTCTGTCGCTTGGGTGATTTATACTCCTATGGGTCAGGTACTGTCTTCAAGAGGCGTATGTCTACGGCCATCTTCCAACAATGTTGTTCAATACAGCGCCGTTATCGAGCTTCTACGGGATGCCATTTTACATGGTGTTCCGTCTCTTGAGGTATGTCTTGATTCGAAGTTAGTAGTGTCACAGCTCAATGGTTTGTACCATGTTAGAGATCGGACATTATTGAGAAGATTCTTACGTGTGAGATTGTTAGAACAACAATTTGACAATATAACATATATACATATTCCAAGAAATAATAATCAAGTTGCTGACTCATATGCTAACTACGTGTTAGATTGGCATTTGTTTCATTCACAATAAATTAATCGCAAACACAATTTTTACACATGTAAATAAATAAATCGATCACCATAAAACTTTTTATATATACATCCAAAATGTGATAATACATAGTGTCATGATACAAAATTGGGGCTTTCAAGCCACCATCATATAATACATGGTAACACAAAATGTATACACTCCCAGGTGTCTAATCCTGTGGAGGAGGAGGAGGGTTGTGATCATGGAAGGTCACTACAGCTCTAGCTAGCCATCGGAATAAATGTACCCATGCGCGTGGTACACCCACCACCTGCCGCTGCATAGCCTCAGGCAAGTCCTCGACTTGCACCATGGGAACTCTATGTGTCAGTCTCACAAAATTGGTATGAATGCTCTGGAGCCTCCGCTCCGCATCCACACCCATGATTTCATCTCCTCTTCCCCTTCGTCTATGATGAGGGAATCCCTCTGGCCGTCGTGGTCCCACATCTGCACATAAATGGTAGATGTCACTACATATTATCACCCAAAAATATGTCTTTTTGATTCCATATAATCAAGAAAATACAAAAAAATTAAATAACTCAAAATTTAAAAAGAAAGGGTTGAGATTCGTTACCTATATCGCCATATGCCGATCCTGGTGGTAACGGCATGTTCGGGTACCCCTGAAAATCTATCCCTGCGTAGGGGTAGTCATCGATGGCAACTATCTGTCGTTGCCACCATAGAAAGAACTCAGCTGGATATGGGTTGGCCACCCTACCACCCCCCAGTCTGCACATAGCATCTACCCAATGCCGTTGGGCCAGATCTTGAACCCCATGAAGAGGAACGTCCACTCTAGGGCTCAATCCTGGAACATGCTCGAAGAAAAACGTGCTCAAAATACTGCTGAACCAGAAGTTCTGCACTCTTCCTACCTTACACTCACTGAGCTGATGTTTCATGTTGCTCAGTAGTGTAGTGCTCCAGTCATAGATCGTGGGTCTCATGCACTCCACTGCATAGAACATCAGAGGTCACGAGGCCTGGTGGAGTGATGCCAAGCCTGCTATCCTGCCCAGTGTCAATAATATGGCCTTTAGTCCCAGCACCTGTATAGCATTAGTAGGGACCTGACTCCCCACCTTCTCTGTGTCTGGATAACAGTACACCGCAATGTACTCGTCGATAGTCAAGCCACCTCCTAGCCCACCACGAGACCGAAGGTTCACCACTTCCCCTCGTCTAGAGAGCCCTGTAATGAAATATATGTCCTCCACCTCTATGGTGAGGGACATCCCATCTATATGGAAGGACTCCAAGTCTGTATCCCAGTAATCCACCAGCATCTGTAATAGTCTTGGTTTGGCCCTCAAACCACCAAGACACCAAAAATTGTAGAGTCCGCATGCACATAAATCTTGTTGAACCATTAAATTGGCCCTTACTGCTTCCTCTACTTCACCATGCTCACTCTCTCTCCACTCTAGGACCATCCTGTTTAAGAAATTGCAAATTTGACCATTATTTTATTGAAAAAACCATATGTGAGGCCTCATACATGACTGATTTCAAAATAGCCGCATATGTACGTGGGTTTGAGGGTATTTTCTGTGTATATCCAGCCCTATATGCAAAAAAAACCTCGATTTCCATGTGGGGTGCAGCACATGTTTTGGGTTGGCCTAGAAAGCTTAATTGACCATGAAAATTCATAAAAAAATGTATCAAAATGAAAGAGAAAAGCATGAGTAAATACCTGGAAGAAACAGTAGTGGATTCCACCGGCTAGATCTCCTGGAATTCGCTGTTGAAAATCAGAGCTCAAATGGGTAAAAGTTTCAAATGATTTATAATATTTTGAATTGTTTACTATTTATAGAAAATTTTCAAATATTTGAAAATTTTTACCCCCTTTCCTATAGTTTCGATATTTTCTAACCATTTTGGACTGTTTTTGACATAATTCATGATGTAGAGGACCTTTTTCAGTGTCGTTTCATCCTTTGGATTGACCCGTTCGTACCGATATCAAGTATCATATCTAAACTGGCATATAGGTTAGGTTTCACCACCGTTTTCATTTTGCATAACCTTTTGACCATCTCATCATGATCTTAGGTACGAACCCACTCTATTATGTTACGGAACCTTCTTGCTGCTTTAGAAGTGGAATGATATGAGTGGTAGAGCTTCACCTTACATGGGTACCCTAGTTAGCACCTTATTTGCATTTGGTACCCATGCTGATGTTTTCTCCTTTAGGGTGTGGGAGTCCGTTGTATAGTACTGCCATGACATTTCGCAAGAGCCTCATACTCCTCTTGATCTTTTGCTAGCCTATTTCCCTCAGGACTCCCTCATGTCAAGTTGTGAATGCATTATCATGAGATTTTCCTGCCTTATTGAGCTTTATGCCGGCTTCCCTGACATTGCGTTTCATCCATATAGCCCGAGCTTGTCTCATGTCTAGCCATGCAGAGCCATTTTTTATATCCTTCGCAGCTTGATTCCCTTTTTACCGGGAGAGGATTTTCCCCCGAGTGTTGATATCCTACACATGTATCCTTGCATTGAAAATAGGTATGTTCCGCTGCTTGGAACTATTTTTTTTTCCCTTATGACACTCGTCTCCTCCTAGCATGTAACTATAAATCTATTTTATTCTTTTTTCAAGCTTTTTAAATAACTGAAAAAGTCCAAAAAAAATAAAAAAACCAAAAAAGCCAAACAAGGAAAGATGTTATCTGTGGCAGCTATCGAGTCGTGTCGCCTTCAAACAGAGCACTATATATCACATCCATTGGTTGGGTTATAGTTTGACTTTAGGAGCTGTAATCATTTATCTGATTTTATCTCGATCGACTGGTTAAGCTTCCAGTCCCTATGGAGCCTCTGTTGATGCCTCCTGTGTCGCAGAGATGTCCTAGTTTGTATATCGAGTCTATGCTGCCTTTATTCAGTCACCATACGTCGTTATGCTCTTGTTCGAAGGAAGTTGAATCTTGAGTCGGCCATTCCTCAGTTATCTTGACTTTTCCATTCGGCCATTCCTGGTACAGTTACTGGTTCGTGCACCTTATGATCGAGTCCTTCCACATTATACAGCTTGGCTGAGTACCTTGTGTTGGATGATGGGGGATGCCTTAATGCCCTCCTTCCAGTGGATTGCATCCCATTGACTTCAGATCATTTATTCTGGGATCGAAATCTAGAGTCATTTTGAGTGCCTTGAGACTTGCAGTCATCAGTGGTAGGTTCTCTCACCATCGACAGTTTTTGGGAATACATCAATGTCCCCTGATCGATGGATCCTCTCAAGTGTTCAACCTCAACATCTTTATTCACAATTGTTAGTTTGCACTCTAGTACCTTGATTCCCATTTTCATTATCGGTGGGTGATCTCGCGTCTGTTAACGGTGGGTAATCAGACGATGGACTACTATGTTCGAACTTGACACCTCTATTCACATAGTAGGACATGTACTCGTAGCGGTGTGTGTAGAATAATTTCCAGATTGGTGGCATCTCTTATATGCTACCTCCTTGATCGTGCCAGTGTTCATGAGATTTCAGCTCTCGTGACTTGATTCCAGTACACGTCAGATATTTCCAGCCACTATGGAGATCTTGATCTATTATATATCTTCAGTCATTATGGAGATCATGGTCCTTTGTATATCTTCATCATGGAGATTCTGATCTATATATATTGTACATGGTGATGACAACTTATGTGATATCTTGTATCATGCCTATTCATGGCCATTGTACTCTTATGTATCCGGGACTGCTATATGTATTTGCAGTTATGTGCAGAGTTGTATTATGGTACTATGCCGATTAGGTGGCTAGTCTTCCATTTGGGATCCTTCATCACTCCACTTCCGGGATGGACTTATAATGTATTTCGTCCATCATATGACCCCTCTGACCTCACACATTAGGGGGCATCTGTTATAGCTGATTTCACCACTCTAGGTGAATCACACTTTGTATGGCCTTCCCCTGTCCCGCTACAGACTCCTTAGACCCCATGGACCATTTTTTGTCCTTTGATGTTTCCTTGATCATCCCTAAAAACATGTGAAAAGTGATACATGCGACTTTTAAACCTATAAGCGCGTATATACGTGGGTTTGACCACTAAAACTGCGTACATCGGGATGCGTACATAATCCAAATCCTTTTGGAGTTTTCCTTGACATGGATCCGACTCATTTGACTCCTGGCCTTCCCTATGCCTTGAGATCGCTCGGATTCGACCTTTCATTACCCCTTTGAAAAGATATATAAGGAACTCTATGGTACATTGAAGGCATATGAGAGAATTGAGAGCAAAGAAACTATAGTCCGTTGTTGCCAGAACTTATGCTTGAGTCTACATCCCTTTGTCCCTTGGAGCACCAGTGTTTTCTTCCCAAGCTTGCCTTTTTCTTGTAAGCTTGCTATCGAGAGATGAAGGATTGAGGTGGTGGAGGCCCAAGTGGGGGATTCAATTTCTCCGGTTTGCAGACGTGCCGTCAGAGGTTGTATCTTGTAATCTCTTATTTATATTAATAGAAATATCTTTTCCTGTCCAATAATGTGTGTTTGAATGAATATTTTATCCATGGGATTATGTCAAATGCTTATACATTATTGATTATATATGCTAGAATAGATATAACACCATGATATATAGAATGCTTGTATTGTTTACTTGTTGTTGAGGAAGTAATCTATCAATTCAAGCTGAAGTTGGAAAGCTCAACGGGGATCTACTTCAACCTTCCAGAATAAGGTACGAGGTATGATCCTTTAGTGTTAGACATTTAATTTCTATTGCATATTGGAAAGGATTGATTTTTGGAGTCAAGTTGTCTGTTGTGGTACCCCAAGCCATAGGAATTTCTCTCCGTAACAGTTGTTAACAACTAATCTGAGATTAATGTAACTGAAATCGTAGGCCAGTTATCATCAAACTATAGAAGATTGACACGTCGAACAGTTAGAGACTTTTGTTTAATAGATTATCTGAAACTTTTTACGCCAAGTTACTGATCTACCTTTGCTATAGAAACACATTTTTTACTCATCATCCAGCTAGAGGAAAAGAGAGAACTTTTGGTGGATTTATTATAATAAAAATAAAATAAAAAAATTTGTTATTCTCTTTTTATTATGTATTTTTTATTTTCGATAGATAGATCCTTGCACAAGTTTCTTATGGTTAATATGTTTATATCTTTAATGTGCAAGTTTGATTTTGGTCGCTGTGGGTGAAACAGACAAAGTGAGGGATTAATCCACTACTTCATTGGCTAGATAAATGAACAACGTTACTACTTTGAAGATCAAGAAATAAGAAATCGGATTCCCGTCAATATTCAGGAGACGTTGTTTTGCAACTAACTGCAAGCAAACGGAGGCGAAAATCAAAATTCTAAGACGTGGGTTTTTTGCAGAAGAGACCCATTTATTAGAATCGTGAGAAATCTTCTGAAAAATCAGAACATTTGAGAGATTTAGCAGGTTCTTTGAACACGTTTTTCCAGTTGCAGCCAGCCAGGAAAGTCAGTTTGGCTTTCAATTTTATGTTTGTTTTTATTTTACCTATTTAAGCAATAGCAAGAAGCTATAGAAGGGGGGGGGTCTCCAGAAATTGGAAGATGAATTGTTTTCTCTTTTGAAATCATTATTTTTCTGTGAACTTTGTTTTGGGAAGAATTTAGGAGACGCTGCCAGAGAAGGGGAAAGCTCTACAGTTCTAAGCGAGCTATTACTTGTAAAACTGTAGAGTCTTGATTCTTTGTGAATCTTTGTATTCAAATGAGGAATCAATGATCCTCTCTACTCGTGTGTTTTTTGGATACCGAATGAACTTTTGCACTGTTTATAGTCAAGCCTAATTCAGAACTAGAGATCACTTCTTTTTCTGCAATCACCCTTGTACTCGATCGTGGTTTGTAATATGTTATTTATTTTTATATAATTGAATACAAGCCTAATAAGAAATGTTATTCTTTTTGAAGATCAATATTTCTTGTTTAAATCGATTATTTAAAGTGATTGCAAACTTGACATGTAAAGAATATTTATAAGATTATTGATTAATCTTGTGATATTCATGTGCTTCAAATGTTTACTGTTTATTTAAACTTTGTTTTTAAATGAGTCAGTAAACTAAAATCATATCTTTTTTACATGTCAAATTCAATTATGCTCCTGCATGCAAGATAGATTAGGTCTAGAGTTAGTTACTAAATTAGGTTTTAGTTTATTTCATAGTGAAGGATACAGTTTAGTTGCTATTAAAACCTGTGTGTTTTAATAGCTGATAAATTTGTATGTTTTTCAACTATTGAAGTTTTCATCTTAGATAAGTCATGTTAGTTAGATTACATCTTTGAGATATTTAGTTTATTTTAGTAATTTCTATCACTAAATTGTGAGACTCTCTTTTGAGAGAAAACTCATAAAGCAGTAGCGCCTTTGTTCCCGTGAGATTTAGTCATCCCAAACACACCGAGGGATTTTTTAAGTGCTTTATATGGACTATTTCTCCTTGTTGCCCCAGGTTAGAAAATTCTGCCAACAAGATCTCACCCAAGAAAGTCAACCAGAAGTTCCACCGACCGTTGAAGATCAGCAACTAGAAAAACAACCACAGGAGAATCCACCACTTGCAGATACATAGGCACAACAGCAGACAAAATAGCATAAACACAAGAGAAAAAGAGACAGAAAGAAGAAGGAACACCATAAAGAATCACAATTGACAATGGTCCACATTAGCCAACTTGGATCGACTACTGCAGTCAATGCAAGAAATCTAAGAGACAGAGAGTTGGGACAACTCTTAGAAACTCTTTCCACTGAGGCAAAAACAAGAATCCAAATCAGATGCAAGCATCTCGACAATGGTAAGAATGAGCAAGTCGAGTTCTTATCAAAATGTAGAAAATTAGTTCAAACAGTAATACCGGGACCTCTAGAGGTCGACACCGACAAGCCGCTTGAAAAGGCATGTAATTTATTTGAAAGCATGGTGTCAACCCTACAATCACATTTGCTAATATGAAAGAAGACCAAAAAGAGGAGACATCCATATTGTTAAGGCAATAATACACAACATTCTCAGAGGCTCATAGAGTGTGGCAGGACCACGTGGAAGAATCTGTCATCACAGAAGAAGTACTATGTGATTGGCCCACTTACTATGGTCAAGTATTTCAGCAAACCCGACAAACCCGAGAACAAATTATAGCACTGGAAATAAGAAAAGGCACTGAAGAAGCACTGAGAAACCAGATACAAGATCAAATTGTATAGGAGACAACTCAACTAGAAAAACTAGAAAAACAAGCACACTAATGGGTACATCAAGCACTCCCAAGCCTAGATAAACTAGATGCCATCTTCCTGCAAATGAAAAGACTACTAGAAACATATTTCCACCTTCAAGATCAAAATACCATCATATTTCACTCCTTCCTGGAAGCGTACTTCCTAACATCAGGTCCTATTCCCACCTGTTTCACCAAGAGGTAGATATTGAGATGTGTGTTTAGGACTTACGGAAGCAAGGTATTATTCACCATAGTACCAGTTCCTTTTCTTCACCAGTTCTTCTTGTCCAAAAAAAAGATGGGTCATGACACCTTTACATTAAATTTTGAGTACTTAATCACATCACTATCAATGATAAGTTTCCAAATCCCATTGTTGATGAGATTCATGATTCTCACTTTTTCTCCAATTTGGATCTTCGTTCTGGGTATCACCAAATTCAGGTTCATGAGGATGATATCCCTCAAATGGATTTTTGTACACATGATGGACACTATGAGTTTTTGGTCATTCTTTGGCCTCACTAATGCTCCTTCCACATTCCAAGCATCGTTGAATAAGATATTCTTTCCCTACTTGTGGAACTTCATTGTGGTATTCTTTGATGATATCCTCATCTATAGTAAAACATGGGTTGGGAATCTCTAGCATTTGGATCTTGTACTACAACTTTTCTGTGATTATCATCTTGTTCCAAATAGTCTAAATGTGTTTTTGGGTAGGAGGAAGTAGAGTATCTCGGACATATTGTTTGAGCACAAGGGGTTTGCATGGATCCTGCCAAAATAGATGCCATGAAAAATTGGCTACACCCTCGGACACTCAAGATCCTTCATGGTTTTTGTTGGGTAAAATATAATCAATTAATTAATTTACCTTAAATTTAATTATCAAGCAAGACACGTAAGCTTCGAGTTGCTACACTATGTGTGCGGGGTAAGATATTTTAAAGCTAATTCCTAAGGTGACTTCAATATACTCACATGCAAAGAGAAAGAATGTAGTTCATGAAACTAACTACTCTCTTGAGAAACAAAGATCAAAAGTTGTCAAGTCTAATCTAGGAAAAAGAACCAATCTCTAACTGTTGTTTACAATCCAAATAGGAAAATTTTAAGTTTACCAAGCTCAATTAATGAAATCTAAATCAATTTCAAACCATACTAACTTTTAATCTATTTTCCAAAATCTCCACATACCAATAACAAATTTGCCTTTAATTTTCTAACTCTTAGAATCAAAGCAACTAAGCAATCAAATGTTCCAATCTTAAACGAGATCCTACTGTCTAAAGAGATATTAAATCTCAAACTTACATACGAAAGAAATGCTATTTGGTCAATCTTTAATGTTTCAAACAATTCCAATCATGAGTCTTGTAAATCCTGTTTATTTATTTATAAAACTGCAGGCATACATATAAAAATAGTATCATGGAGAAATGATGTATGAGTTTGCTTATAGTAATGGGAATAAAACAGAACTATGCATATGTAACAAGGGTTGAAGGTGGGCCCTGCCTCCAACACTTCTAGATTTGGAATTGAAGGTTTAAAGTAAAACGCAGTAGTAGATTAACAACTTGAAATCAGAGTTTTTTTACAATATATGATATCGATCCATTTTAAGTTTTTCACATACATATTTATAGCTCAAATTACATCACGGGTTGACCACTGAAAAGGGTTGACCCTGCCCAAAAGATCTACGCTTATCCAAGAGGATTAAAACAACTAACAACTGATCCAATGCAGAAAATAGGTTAAGACATCAGATTTGATTCGGATCCTTTGCAAATCAGCGATCAAGTAGCCTAGAACCCCCGTGTTGTTTAAGATTAGGGCCCACGATTCTTGGACAGAGCAAGGATTCATAATGCCAATAGGTAGCTCACGGTCGATATTGAAGCGATTGAATGCAGAACCCATATGATATTTTGGGAAAATAAATCCCCTAGATATCTGAACCAATCGATACATGCTCAGTGAGTGCAGGAACAGGTGCGAGATTGAGCCACTAGGAAAAGAAGGTAACTATGCAGGAAACAATACTTTGAGAAAGGATCAGCGTTTTTTAATCATAAGCTACAGTTTTTAATTATAAGTTGGATTCCATCAAAATGATAAACAAAATAACGAAAATACTAAAAATTTACCTGTTTTAAGAACCTTGGGATAAAGTCCTTGAAAATATATATTTGAACATTAAATATATAACAAGATGGAGTCAAAGATGCCTGATTCCTTATAAATTCGAACTAGAAATAGGGCAATAAGCAAGTAAAATAGGAGGCCATCATCTCCCCCAGACTGAGGACCTTGCATGTCCCAATGCAAGAAAATTTTGACCCTGATATACAAAATTGGAAAACAAAATTGATGATCAAAATTTGAGTTAAATTCCAGAGACTGAAGCTGAAGTGTTAAAAAACACTTGCACTTGAGGAGGGAATGGAGTTGTTCTCTGTTGTGCTTTCATCAATTCCTCAAGTTGTTTATCCTTTTTCCTCGACTGCTTCCTAAGACTACGATTGGACCCAGTTATATCATCAACTAGGGTTTGCAGGGATGCCACCTTAGTTTTCAAGACTACGTTTTCTTGTTTAATAAATCGATCCAATCGAATATATTCCTATAACTGTTTAGTTAAATCAAGGTTTCTCTGTTGAAAATATTCAACCCCCTGGGATGAAGTAGCTGATCGATGAAATTTGAGGAATTTCTGATCAAATTTTAAAACCCGAGATGCTGAGGAATGGATTGGAAATGAAGAACCTGCAACAGGACTTAGCATTGGAGGACTATAATGGGAATCAGTTGAATGAGAATCATCATGTGCAGATGAGGAAGTAGATGAAGATAACTAGACGTGAATAGGAATTTTATCTTTAGGTTCTGTCTTTTTCTTCTTGGTAACCATGCTACGGGTAAACCTACGGGTTGACAAAACATAATATTTCCCCAAGTTGCGCTGTCCTTTCCCACTATCAAACTGAGAATTTGCTTGTCACCCTTTTAACCCCCGAGGCTTCTTAGTATTGGACCTTCCTGCTCCCTTACAATTCTTAATTCCTTGTTCCCGAATATGGCTAGGGGAACCACAATCCGGTGTTTTAATAGAAGTTCGATCTTTAGAAACATTCACAGAGGATACCTTATTGGGAGGATCAGGAATATGGCGTTCGCTTACTTCATTAACCAGAGGTGAACTAATATGGGAGTTAGATAATTCATATAGAAATTGTTTCCAGGTCTGATTCCTTTTCTTCAATTCAGCTAAAACAACCATCTTAATAAGACCATGATAATACAGGATGTGAGGAGGGTTTTCTACATTTTTTCTGACTTGAGAGGCCATCTTTCCTAAACTTTTCCAGAAATAAAACAGGAAGCTAAGGAGCTTACCAAATTCAAAATGTGAAAGCAATTGAAAATGGTAGGATTTGAAAGTAGAAAACCAACCTTCACAAGTGATAGGCTTGGTAATAATCACTAGAGGGTTGATAAACTCTTCTCTGATCCACATTTTTGAAAACCCTTTTTCTCCCTTCACAGTCAAGAACTCTGGTTTAAAAACATAGTCATAATCCTTGTGCGGCAGCTTGAAGTTCTTGAACCATCGGTCCCCTGTTCGTGGAAGCCCTATAGCCTGTGCAACTGATTCCTCCGTGACTTGAAACACCAATGAACCTACCTTGGCAGTGTGACCATCAAACCCTTGGGAAAATTGCAACAAAACTGTGTCATCATGCCCTTGAAGAGCGGTTAAAAAAATGCCATCCAGCTCAAACAAACAACTCACTGGAAGCTGAAAAATCGGGCATGTCCAATAATTGATCATACGCAGTGGGTTCATGGTGATTAATCATCGTGGAGACACAGGGATAGGATGAGGAACAGAGTAAATGGTGGAGTGAGAAGACACAACAATTTGAATGGTCATCAAGAACCTCTATCAGAATCCCTTCAGATGGTAGTAACGAAAACTGGAACCGGCCCATTTAAAAGTATGATGGAAGAAATGGAAAATTAGAATAATAATGACGAATGTGCAAGGGAAATTATAACAGATAAAGGCACGTATTTCCCATATTTCCTTGCCCTATAATAATAACAACACGTTCCATGATAAATTCATAGCATTAAGGCATATCAAATCTCACTTTTAGTCATGGAGTCAAGATTCATACTTTATAAAATTAATGACATAAATAAAAAAATTAAAGTGGCAAACTATTATATAAAACATAAACTATTGTGTATAAATTACTGGTATAAAATAATCAATAATATGAAATAAAATTTGCCACGGTTTGTATGTCATTAAATTATTTACAATAAAAGAGGTGATTTTGAGCATGGTTGAAAAATATACTTATGCCCAATTTAGGAACCAAAAGAGTTAAGATACTCGTAAAATATGGGATATAATTAGTCAAGGTAAATTCCCATTATTTAATCATTTTTCAAATTAAAAAGATGCCTGGATTTCAACAGTTAAAACTGACTCCAACATTTTGGAAGTTACCTCAAAAATTTAATTTACCAGTTTTCCTAGTACTTATTCCAGCACCCCATCTAGCACCTGACCCAGCCTGAGTCTAGTATTTTCATGTTCAGATACAGGAGCATTTTCAAGCTTGCAGAGGTGGAAATGGTTGCCAGCGGGATGAAAATGTTACAGGCAAGGACAAATAGCTTTCTTTCTCCAAAATGTCCAACTTTTGTGAGTTGAAAAAGATAATTGAAATTGCCTGAAAAAATTTGTTCTATCCAGCAAGTTCTTTGCACAGTTTCCATTAATGATATTCAATTTTTGCTTCTTCATCTGACCACACATAAACAAGGTTAAGTCAGAAAACTATGCATTATTATCAATATAAAGGAAAAATTAACAGGAATCCATGATCTGTCATTCTCATTCTCGCATCTAACTATTAAAAATATTCAAAACTCCAATTCATAAATACAAACTTTCTCTTCTTTATCCATATAGAATTTCTTCACAAAATATGGTGCCTTCTAAAAACAAGTTAAGAGGAGTACTAAATGAGACCCATAGTGTACTAGTCAACTTGGCTCAGCTTCACACAAGAAGGTTTGAGTAGTGAAAATAAGGTTCACAGCTATGTTCATTGAATCACTAAACATAAGTACACTCTAGAGGCATGAACCTCTTCTTTAGTAAAGATCAGGTAATAGAGACTTATCGAATGGCTGTTACAAATAGTTCATTTTAATTTTCATTTAACCAAACATGTCTTCTCTTTAACATTTACAAAAGTACATTGTTCATACAAACAAGTATAAATGAGGCATTAAAATAGATATCAAAGTCAAAACCCACTGCCAAGGATCTTGTTCAGTACTCCGATGGGGTAACTGTAATACCTAAGAAAATTCTTCCCCGGGAAGAATGCCCCATTGCCAACAGGCCTGTTCAGCACCCTGATGGATATACCTATTTATACCACAGGTCGGTACCCGCTGCCAACGGACCTGTTCAGTATCCCAGTGAGTTAACCTATTACACCCTTTTTCTATTAGAGGCTCTTGTCCCAAATTCATCTTTAAGATAGAATTTATAATTTTCTTCCACATAGATGAGTGGGGGAGCAGCTCTGAAAACCTTCTAGGAGTGGGATGGTATTAAATTGGAAGATTTTTTCTTGAAGCGTGCCTATAAAGGTTTGTCTGTATGAACAACTAACCCCTATAACTGTATAAATTGAAAAACATGAGATGGCTGGAATTATTTATAATATATATATATTTAATATAATGAAAGCCAATGGATAATTATCAAAAGATTCTTCAGTCTTGAAAACCATCCCTTATAAAATTATGGTGGTGCCTGTCTAGATAATAACTCAATGTCCCCAGCTGTTACTACTTGTAAAAATACTCGTTCAATCAAGTGTGAAACCAAGTCAAATTGCACTAGTATACTATGAGTCCATAAGTGAAACCCCTTGAGTCTTTAAATCACTAATAGAGGTACAGCTAGATAGATAGACAATCTGTATGAATAAAGGAGAACAATTCCATATAAAAGAGCTGAACTGAAAACAACAAGTTTTATAGATATGCAAAAACATTTTTCAATTTTTATTTGATACAGGTATTCCAGTAACTCAGCAAAACCAGTAAAGATATTCAGAGTATCTCTTAGAAATTAATTCAAATTAGGAAAGTTCCTGAAAATTCTTTGTAAAAGGAATCAACTTTCTAAAGTAAGAAAGGTAACAGAAAGACTTCCCTTTTAAATACCCTGAGCTCTCACCAAAGAAAATACATGCATACTTCAAAAAGAGAACTTAATGATAAAAAAAACACACTCCTGTACATATATACAAAGAAATAGTTCCATCAGATATTATTTCAAGAGAGAGTAGGAGGTGAACAAGTCACGTCTTCACCTACCAACTCTAGTTCGGATTGCTGAGTCATATTACGAATGAATTCCTGCTTAGAAAGAGGTTTACGGTATACCTTCAACCAATGTCCATTTACCACAAATGTAACTTGTTCAGCATCAATTGTTCTTATTTTGACAGAGCCATTATAAAAAATAGTCACAATTTCATATGGTCCCATCCACCTGGTTGCAAGTTTACCTTTGAAGTGTTTAAATCTTGAGTCAAACAACAGGGCCCAATCACCTTCTTGAAAAGTTTTCCGCTTCAAAAACTTGTCATGCCATTTAGCCCTTTGATTCTAGATTAAAGCAGTTCATTGGACAACATCTTGTCTAATTTCATCAAGTTCATTTAACTGCATCAATCTCTATTCCTGGGCTTCATCCAATTTCAGGCTCAATTGTGCAGCAGTACGGAAGGTTTTCACTTGAAATTCCATAAGGAGCAAAACCTGTTTCCCATAAACAAGCTCATATGGATTATGCCCTGTGGTATTTCTCCACATAGTCCTATAAGCCCATAGTGCCTCCAGAAGCCTATCTACCCAGTCCTTATGATGCATTTGCACAGTTTTGGTCAAAATGGCTTCTAACACTTAGTTTGTTGACTCCACCTGACCATTTGCTTGGGGGTGGTAAGGAGAGGATTTATAGTGTTTAATCCCATACTGCTTTGTCAGTTATTTCATTGATTTAGATACAAACTGTGCTCCATTGTCAGTCAAAATTTCATGAGGAATCCCAAAGCAAGTAAAAATTTCTTCATAAATAAACTCTATAACTGATTTCTCAATGGCCCTTAGCAGAGCTTTTGCTTCAACCCACTTAGTCACATAGTCGGTACAGACTAATATATACCTATTTTTTCGTGACATTGGTGAGATTGGTCCAACGAAGTCCAATCCCCACTTTTCAAAGGGTTCAATATTTACCTAGGTTTGTAAAGGCATTTCATCAGCAACAGTGGGTCTCCCCATCCATTGACAGCTATCACAACCCTATAAATATTTTGCAGCATCTTTGAAAAGTGTAGGCTAGTAATAACCTTGATGTAACACCTTGTATACTATCCACTTGTCTAAAAAATGTCCTCCATAGGACCCATCATGACAAGCTTGTAGGATATCGTACATCTCGTCTTCTCTTACACATTTTCTGATAATCAAATCTGGACCAGTGTGAAAGAGATCATTACCTGTCCATGAATAGTTGGTACTTTGTTGTATGATCCTTCGTTTTTCATACGATGGCAGATGAGCATGTACTTTTACTGTAACTAAATAATTGGCTATGTCTGCAAACCATGGTATTTTAATAGAGACAACAAACAAATGTTTGTCGACAAAAGTATCATCTACAGGAACATTATCATCATTATGAGTCAATCGCGAAAGAAAATATGCAACCAGATTTTCCTTTCCTGATTTATCAATTATAGTAATGTTAAATTCCTGTAGCAAAAGAAGACATCTAGTAACTCTGCCACTAGTTAAAGGTTTATTCATAAAAAATCTAATAGTAGAATGATTAGTGTGAACAAAAACATCATAGCCAATAATGTAATGTCAAAATTTATTAATAGCATGAACTACTGCTAAAAATTCTTTTTCAGTCACTATATAATTTAGTTCTAATGGTGTTAAATTTTTACTGATAAAATAAATAGCATAATAAGATTGATTTTCTTTTTGTCCTAGCACTCCCCCTAGGGTAGTATCAGAAGCATCAGTATGTATATGAAAGGGAAAATACCAGTTTGGTCCTCTCAAAACCGGTGTTGAAGACAATTCTATTTTTAAAGTGTCAAAAGCTTCCTGGCAGTGTTGATCCCAACAAAAATCAATGTCTTTGGCTAACAACTTGAAAAGTGGGGCTGCTATCTTAGTAAACCTGCATGTCCCAGAAAACTTCTAACTCCCTTTTGTGTAGTTGGTGGAGGTAAACTGGTAATGATTTCAATATTTGTTGGATCTACCTTGATACCTTTTGATGAGATATGATGTCCTAACACAATGCCCTTAGTTAACATCATTTTTCACTTTTCATGACTTAAGGCAAGGTTTGTTTCTTGGCACCTGATTAAAAATTTTTCTAAGTTGTCTAAGGCTTTTTGGAGGCATTACCATATACTGTAAAATTTTCCATATATACTTCCATGCATTCATGAACCAAGTCAGCTATAATTCCTAACACTACCTTTTCGAAAGTAGTAGGGGCATTACACAATCCAAATGGTAACACCTTGTAAGAATATGTTCCCCATGGACAAGTCAAAGTAGTTTTATCTTGGTCTTCAAGGGCTATTCTAATCTGATTGCATCCACTGTATCCATCAAGAAAATAAAAATACCCATTCCCAGACAAAGTGTCCAAGACCTGATCTATAAAGGGGAGAGGAAAATAGTCTCTTAAATTTGCTTTATTCAGTTCCCAAAAATATACGCATATTCTCCACTTACTTTGGGACAATCACCAAAAGAGATACCCATTTACTATCGGAAATGGGATAAATAAAATCTACATTGAGTAATTTTTGTAACTCATCTTTTACAATATCTTTAAGAGCAGGGTTCATTCTCCTCTGTGGTTTCCTTACAGGCCTAATGTTCTCCTGAGTGTAAATATGATGGATACATGTGTCAGGGTGAATTCCCTTCATATCAGCATAAGTCCAAACAAATGCTCCAGACTATGCTTCCAGTAATTAGAGTAACTGAATTTGTTATTCTTGAGTCAAATTTGCATTAATAATTAAAGACCTTCCAGGACCGATCTCCATTGGTATGGTTAAAGCTCCAACTTTCTCATCTATAAATAAAATTACGGACGATGAGATAGTTGAAGGGTCATACTGTTCTTGAAAATTTTTAGTGAAAACATAATCCAAGGCAGAAAAGGACTAGGGAAAATCAACACTAGTAGTGGCTGAAATAAATTGATCTAAAATATCATCTTCAGTTTGGTCTTCTAGTCCCCCAGTTTGATGGATGGATGGTAAAGGTTGTTCAACATCCTCATATCCATAAGGACTTTCTAACCATAACATGTTTTCTGTTACAGGTTGAGCTAGTGGATAAATGATAAGGTTCTGTAGAGAAGTACCATTTGATATAGTTAAAATACCCTCTCTACATCCTATGAAAGCATTAGCAGTTGATAACCAGGGTCTACCTAATATAACAGGGTGTTCCTTAATTAGATATTTTGTTTGGAGTACTAGGAAATACACTGGATACTCCCAAGAAACTACAGTGATTGTAATGTCATCCAATGCCCCTACAGGTTTAACTGTACTCTTATCATCCAATTCCAAAATGGTAGGAGTAGGTCTGAGGAGATTATACAATTGTAGTTTATGCAAGGTGGTCATAGACATAACATTGATTTCTGCCCCCAAGTTAATTAGAGTGTTTCCTATGGGAATCTCATTAATACAAATAGTTACAACTGGGTTCCCAGGGTTTGCAAACTTTGGAAGTAAGGGATGGTCTGAAATATAATCAGACAGCTGGCCTATAACATGTATTGTTGGTGGATATTTTTTGTTTTCGACCAGGATTCTTCAAACATAACTCTCTTACCATCTTTGAATAAATAGGAACATCTCTAATGGCCTGGAGTAATGGAACTCGAACACAAACATTTCTTAACTCATTCTCAAGATCAAATTGTGAATGAACTACAGGTTTCTCTATTAATAACCTTTCTGGATAAGGAGGATCATTATTCAATTGTGGCTGTGCAGTTGATTGAGAAATCTGAGTTCTAGGTATTTGAGTGTTTTCTAATGCATTTGGAACCTCTTCCTCCTCTTGAACTTCTTTTTCAGCGATTTCTTCTCCACATTCTTCTTGAATAATCACTTCTGGAGGGGTTTTATTTAAAATTTTCCCAAAGCTTAACTGTATTTCTTATATAGGAGCTGAATGAATCACATAAGTTGGGGCCATTTTCATTTCAGCATTATGAAGAATCTAGGATGGTCTATTATTAGGATTCAGTATAGGTTGAGCAAGCAACAACGTGGGTCGAGGGGGGTTTGGATTCTAATTTTGTTGTGGAACTGGGGGTATAGGAGGAAGTGTAGGTGGTCTAAAACCAGGTAATAATTGTTGCACATTAGGTGGAAATGGAGAGTAACTAGGAGGGTATGTAATGGAGCTATTGGATGAGTTCCTCCATAAGACTGTCCTCGCCAGCCTTGCTTCCATGGTTGGGTTTGAGTAGGCTGAGATGGCCAATTTTTCCACATTTGTGAACTCCATGTCTGCTGAGGTTGTTGCATTGGGTAGTAATATGCAGGATTTTGAAAAGTAGGCTCTGGGTACATGTTTTGGGGTCTAGGCTACCATGGCCTTTTTGATGCATAGGATTGATCCATGGGTTCATTATAAATATTATAAAGGGCTTGCAATTCTGGTAATGAAGGGTAATTATCAGTAGGGTTTTTGTCAGAACAAAGAGCACAAATGGAAATAATATTAAGGGGACACTCTTTAAGAGGGTGTCTTTTTCTGCATTTAGGATAGAATATATGTAGTGTTGCAATGTCCTCTTCTTCTTTCCACCTTTTAGTTTTAAACGCATAGAATTGAGAACTCAAGGTTCCTAAAATATCAGTTTTAAAATTTTCCAACAAGTTCCCTAAGTTTGTTCTTGTGACCCCACTAGTTCTTGTTGTTCTAGAAGTGCGGGAAGGACCCTCCCTCACATTTCTTCCATCCTTGGCTCTACTTCTAGAATATTTCCTAAATAATTCAATAATTTCTTCAAAGGATTTATGGGACACATCTCCTGATGCCATGAGGTTGAGGATTTCCACATACTCTTCCAAAATCCCTGTTAGAAAAAGAGTTCTAACCGCATCTTCCTGTAGAGTATTATAATTAGACTTCTGTAGTACAAAGTTAAAGCATTCAAGAAAATCCTCAAGACTCTTGTCTTCATGCTGTTGCATTTTAAAGATATCATTTTGAGAGTCTTTAGGCCGACAGTAGTCTCGGTATTTCTTAAGGAAGGAACTTTTCATCTCATCCCAACTTCGAATAGTCCATTTTCCCAGACCCATAAACCATCTAAGTGTAGAGTCTTTAAGGGTGGTAGGAAATAGTTTTAACTTTTGTGCATCATGTAAATAGTTATAGCTCCTACACAAGATGTCAAATTCAAACAAAAAAGTATCCGGATCTTCAGTACTTTTACCATAGAAAGTAGGTAACGAAGATGCTGGGATATTTTTCATATTGACATCACGTGCAAGATCCAAAATGGGGAATCCAAAGGTTCTTTATGTTCATCCCTCTTTCTCTACTTCTCCTTCCATATGGTGTCCTACTTCTTGGTCACTCATAACAAGAGGATTCCTAAACCAATTGAAACCTAGCCTATCTTTCTTTCGAGATGGGGTGAAATCCCAATGTTCTCTCCTAGGCTGTTGTTGAAAAGGAGAATTTCCTAAAGATGGCCTGTAAGGAATTGTGGTAGATTCTACTTGAGAAATCACCAAATTTTGTGTATGACCAAAAAGGGCATTCACTCTTTCCACGTCCACAATGTCAACCAAATTGGGGTCTTCCTTTATTGGCGAAGTTTGAAGAGTTTGTGGTATCTCCACAGAGTGTAACAGTTCACCTTGAGGGATCTCAGTTTCCTCTAATCCAGTTTTTTATTCAACAAATTTTTGGGTGCTATTTCCTTCTGTCTTCTTTCATGTATACCTATCCCTAGGGTTAGTTTGTGGGGGGGGGGGTTTGTTTCCAAAAATATCTGAATTGATTTTAACGTATCTACCTCTACTATATCTAGGTCTCATAAAAAATTAACTATAAATAACAAACTTCTAATTAACAAATCAAATCAAAACACCTATGCTACAGATGGGTTTGAAGGAAGCTATTATAATAGATGTGCAGGTTCTTACCTCTCATCTTACTGCCCCTTCTCCTCCAATCTGCAAAAACTAATCACACCAAAAAGAAACAACCAACAAATCAATAGAAAAAAAGAAAAATAGAAGCTTACCTTAAAGAAACAACAAATCAGTAAAGAAATAAGCAAAATACTAGCTTACCTTGGAGCAACTCCCCGGCAACGATGCCAAAATGTTAGGTAAAATATAATCAATTAATTAATTTACCTTAAATTTAATTATCGACCGGGACACGTCAACTTCGAGTTACTACACTAGGTGTGCGGGGTAAGATAGTTTAAAGCTAATTCCTAAGGTGACTTCAATCTACTCACATGCAAAGAGAAAGAACGTAGTTCATGAAACTAACTACTCTTTTGAGCAACAAAGATCAAAAGCTGTCAAGTCTAATCTAGGAAAAATAACCAATCTCTAACTGCTATTTACAATCCAAATAGGAAATTTTTAAGTTTACCAAGTTCAATTAGTGAAATCTAAATAATTTTCAAACCATACTAACTTTTAATCTATTTTCCAAAATCTCCACATACCAATAACAAATATGCCTTCAATTTTCTAACTCTTAGAATCAAAGCAACTAAGCAATC
Source organism: Pseudotsuga menziesii (assembly GCA_001517045.1). Taxonomy (NCBI): domain Eukaryota; kingdom Viridiplantae; phylum Streptophyta; class Pinopsida; order Pinales; family Pinaceae; genus Pseudotsuga; species Pseudotsuga menziesii. The sequence continues at coordinate 169,775 of LPNX010691160.1, forward strand.
AAATGCTCCAATTTTAAAGGAGATCCTACTGTCAAAAGAGATCTTAAATGTCAAACTTGCCTACAAACGAAATGCTATTTGGTCAATCTTTAATGTTTCAAACAATTCCAACATAACTTCTCTATGTGATAAACTCTTCTTTATACACACTAGAGTTCTAAAACTGCTCAATCATCAAAAAAGAATCTGTGTCAAGTACAATAACTCTTCAATAGGAATTAGAATTTTATTACCTTTAAGAATACCAACTCTACTTCACACCAACACTATCATTTACAAGATAATTACTAAAATAAATTTACCTATTCATTAATAAAAGAAACAACATTGCTTGAACTCTATGCTTATAAAAGTGAATTGGAAAAAGAATATTCAAACAGAGCTAAAAAATAGGGCTTTAGCTAATCTACGTTTCAACTCAATTCAATCAAACCGAGAGGTCTAAAATGTAGTAGTAGATTAACAACTTGAAATCAGAGTTTTTTACAGTATATGATATTGATCCCTTTTAAGTTTTTCACATACATATTTATAGCTCAAATTACATCACGGGTCAACCACTAAAAAGGGTCGATCCTGCCCAAAAGATCTACGCCTATCCAAGAGGATTAAAGCAACTAACAACTGATCCAATGCAGAAAATAGGTTAAGACATCAGATTTGATTCGGATCCTTTGCAAATCAGCGATCAAGTAGCCTGGAACCCACACGTTGTTTAAGAATAGGGCCCACGATTCTTAGGCAGAGCAAAGGCTTCATAATGCCAATAGGTAGTTCACGATCGATATTGAAGTGATTAAATGTAGAACCCATATGTCATTTCGGGCATATAAATCCCCAGATATCTGAACCAATCGATACATGCTCGGTGAGTGCAAGAACAGGTGCAGGATTGAGCCACCAGGAAAAGAAGGTAACTGTACGGGAAACAAGACTTTGACAAAGGATCAACACTTTTTAATCATAAGTTAGAGTTTTTAATTATAAGTTGAAATCCATCGAAATGATAAATAAAATAATGAAAATACCAAAAATTTACCTGTTTTAAGAACCTTGGGATATAGTTCTTGAAAATATATATTTGAACATAAAATATATAACAAGATGGAGTCAAAGATGCATGCTTCCTTATAAATTCCAACTAGAAATAGGGTAGTAAGCAAGCAAAATAGGAGGCCATCAATTTTTTGGGACTGTCTAGTTACTACCGCAAGTTTTTCAATGATTGCATGAAGATTGCAGATCCATTAACAACTCTATTGAAAAAGGATGCTTTTACATGGACACATGTTGTTGAGTGTGCATTTGACAAGAGAAACAAGCTATGTTTATCACACTTGTTCTAGCTATGCCCAATTTTTCCAAGCCCTTCACTATTGAGAGTGATGCTTGCGACAATGGACATGTTGTTGTTCTCTTTCAAGATGAACATCCCATTGAGTTCACCAGCAAATCCATTTCCTATAAGAATTTAGCTGCCTCAATATATGAGAAGGAAATGATGGTTATTTTGCGCGCAGTATAGAAGTAGTGTCCATACCTATTAGGGAATCATTTATGCATTAAGACTGATCACCATAAACTGAAATATTTCTTGGAATAATGGGTCTCGCCATAACACAACAAAAATGGGTTACAAAACTCATGGGTTATGACTAGGAGATCACTTACAAGAAGGGTAAGGACAATCTTGTGGTGGATTCTCTTTCTCACAAATTTGATGACCATGTTTCTCTTTTAGCTATTTCTATGCCTATTCCAAATTTATTTCATTCTATTTAGTAAGCCTATCTCAATGACTCTTAATTATCTAAAATCATCCAACAGTTATACAATAACCCTTCTATTTTATTGTGTTACTATTGGGATTGTGTTTCTCTGAGATATAAGGGTCCTTTGGTGCTTCCCTAGAGAACATATCTTCTATAGGTTGTCTTATATGAACTCCATGCTTCTCCATCATGAGGGCACTTAGGGTTCCTCAAAATGTATGAGAGGGAACGAAGTAACTTCTTTTGGAAGGGAATGAAAAGGGAAATTCAACAGATGGTGGATGAATGTGATACCTTCTAGCACCACAAGGGTGAAACGACACTCCTTTTGGGATTTCTCGAACCATTTCCCATCCCTACATGGATTTGGACAGATATTTCGCTGGATTTCATTGGAGGGATCCCTACATATGGAGGGAACAGAGTGATCTTGTTTGTGGTTAATGGTCTCTCCAAATATAGGAATTTTTGTTCCCTCATCCATCCATAAACCACCTCCTTAGTCACACAAATTTTTAAGAGTCTGCACTACTCCCAACATGTCAATAAAGAGGTTTCATTCTAGATAAGTAGCAATGGAATGTTGTACAACACCGTAGGCTACTTACCCATCACATGTAAGTTAGTAGTATATGTTGGAATATTTGACAATACTGAGTGTGGGGGGGTGAATAAATATTGATAAATTTTAACAATTTAAATCACGTTTAATTTATTCATTAACACACATGATCAACAAGGACACACCGAACACAAATTTATCGTGGAATCCCAATTGGGTAAACCACCAATACTTCTTATTACTGCAAAATTATATTTATAAATAGTTTATGCCTGCTACTACAGTCAAGGATGGTACTACACCCTATTTACTAGCAACTAGTGGAATGAGGATACGACCCCCTTGCTATAGCGGATTTCACCACTCTAGGTGAATCACACTTTGTATGGCCTTCCCCTGTCCCACTGCAGACTCCTTAGACCCTATGGACCACTTTTTGTCCTTTGATGTTTCCTTGATCATCCCTAAAAACACATGAAAAATGCTATACGCGATTTTTAAACATATAAGCGCGTACATACGTGGGTTTGACCACTAAAACCACGTACATTGGGATGTGTGCATAATCCAAATCCTTTTGGTGTTTTCCTTGACATGGATCTGACTCATTTGACTCTTGGCCTTCCCTATGCCTTGAGATCGCTCGGATTCGACCTTTCATTACCCCTCTGAAAATCTATATAAGGAACCCCTTGGTACATTGAATGCATAAGAGAGAATTGAGAGCAACGAAACTATAGTCCATTGTTTCCAGAACTTATGCTTGAGTCTGCATCCCTTTGTCCCTTGGAGCACTTTTGTGTTCTTCCCAAGCTTGCCTTTTTCTTGTGAGCTTGCTATCGAGAGATGGAGGATTGAAGTGGTGGAGGCCCAAGTGGGGGATTCAGTTTCTCCGGTTCGCAGACGTACCGTCAGAGGTTGTATCTTGTAATCTCTGATTTATATTAATAGAAATATCTTTTCTTGTCCAATAATGTGTGTTTGAATGAATATTTTATCCATGGGATCATGTCAAATGCTTCTACATTATTGATTATATATGCTAGAATAGATCTAACACCATGATATATAGAATGCTTGTATTGTTTACTTGTTGTTGAGGAAGTAACAAATCAATTCAAGCTGAAGATTGGAAAGCTCAACGGAGATCTACTTCAACCGTCCCGAATAAGGTACGAGGTCTGATCCTTTAGTGTTAGACATTTAATTTCTATTGCATATTGGAAAGGATTGATTTCTAGAGTCAAGCTGTATGTTTTAGTACCCCAAACCATAGGAATTTATCTCCGTAACACCCCTGGTTTTATCAGCTACTACTGAAAGGATGCTATGGCACCCTATTTACCAGATACCACTGGAAGGAGGCTACAGACCCTTGGTTTTATCAGCTGCTACTGAAAGAATGCTACAAAACCCTATTTACCAGCTACCACTAAAAGGATGTTACAACCTCCTTCAGGCATGTAGCCTACCCTAGTACCACCTTTCCACCCTGATATATGTTTGCCAATCTTCCATATCTCCTTGTTCTTCAATATCTAGCACAAATACTTCTTGATGTCACTAGTCTCTGCCTCTTCTAGTTGCTGCTATGATCTGGATTGCAAAGACAATTTCTTTTACTGGGAACTATGTCTATAAAAACCTTCTAACAAATTTTCTACGATTGCATCTCCTCACAGTTGCACCTTTTCATTCTTAGATCCCTCGTCATGAAAACACATTTCTTCATTTTAATAATTCTTTAACTCTATTTAGGTTTATCAGTCATGACTTTCCGCAACAAAAATATTTCCAAAATTGCCTCTCCACAATCATAATTATGCACCAGAATTCCTTCTGAAATTGCCTTTTTCTGCAATGATATTTCCGCAAAAAAAATCCTTCCGCAATGACCTTTCCGCAATTGTAGGTTGTGGATTGTGGATGCACGTTTTGAATTTTCTCAAAAAGGTCCTTCTGTAATTTTCCTTCTGCAAGGTAGTTTCTACACCGTTAATTTCTTGCAGACTCTTCCCTAACTGTTGATTTGAGATCAGATGCGGATTGCATATTGCGGGTTCTTAAAATCTCAAAAGTGACTTCTACGATTCCCTTTCCGCAATTTTTCTTCTGCATCATCGATCTCTTGCAGAGTCTTTCCTAACCTTCGATCTTGAAGGTTGCGGATTGCAGATATTCCTTCTAATATTTTCAAAATGGGCTTCCGTAAATTGTTTTCCACAACTCTTAGAGTTGTTGATTTCTTGCGGATGTTTACCTAACCCGGAACCACACTTTCCCATTTTAGAACTCCACAATTTTTTTGGACCATTGATTTCCTTACGGGTTCACTCTTGACCGTCGATCTATGATCAAATGCAGATTACGTATATTCATTTTTCTTGTAGGGAAATCATTCATCACCATCGATCTTCTCAAAACCGGCTTCCACAATAGTCTTTCCACATCTTAAAGATATTGCACTTTTGTATTGAGGAGACTATTATAGACCAATGATCTTTGTCTCTCGACTGATCTGGTCCATCCAACTCTTCACTTCACTCTAGTGTTCGAGAATGTTATTTTCCATGCATATCTATTTTGCGGGTCTTATTATAGAGCATTTATATCTATCTCTCGAATGATCTGGGGTGTCCATATATTCTTTAGCACTTTGGAATTTTATCTTCCATTTCTTACTTTGCATATCTTTCCCATGTCATCAACCCTGTCATCGATCTACCATCTGAATTTGTAATTCCTTTGTATTACACCGATTCTTCCCTGTCATCATGTTTACTGGTTATTCCTTTTTCATCCTTGAATTCCTTTGACATCAATTAAAACTATATTTTCAACATTCTCCCACTTTGGCATTGATGGCAACATCTAAACATTCTCCCCCTTTGACAACAATGACAAAGGATAACCTGTTATGCCTTTCTAGTCTTTCTTCTTTTAACTTCACTTGCTACTAACCACTGTGTTGTTTAACATTTTCCTTCATGCAACAGGTTCTTTTGAATGATTACTTGGATGATAAATCCATAGAATCCCCCTAACACAGTGCTTCCTTCTAGCAGCTTCCCCTGTCAACATATCTCCCTTAAACATGAAATCTTCTCTGTATATGCATGTAGTTGTCCTGGGACAACTTTATGTCTTCAATCTATTATCTTATCCTAGTGATCATCAACTATGAATACACGATTTATCAACTACTCCAATGCACCATATGGAAAGTAATTTTTAAGAAGGTGCAAGTAGCCATATATATTCACCATTTTATTTTAGAGTTATCATGGATTGATCTTATGTACTATTACTTCCATATTTCTTCAATGATTGTAGGTTCCATTGTTCAAAGCTTGCCAATGATCCTCAACAATCCAATTTTTTGACAATAGGATCATAACAAGTTCAATACTTACCTAGAATATATAGTCCATTATATATTGTTTGTCCATTTAATGTGAAAGAAATAATATCTTGGGATTTTTCAGCTTTTACCCAATGACAACTTTTTGTTAGTATTTTCACATATATTTGCAAGTATCATTAAAGACCTGCCACAGGGATTCTTTGTTTAACATAGAAATAATACTAGATCTCTTTTCCTCCACATATTTCCGTTAAAGATGTATCACAAAACTTGTTCTTCTTAAGGAGTCTTAAATCCCATGAAAACAATTTCTCAACCTTATGTCCTTACTCCCCTTTTTGACATATACCAAGAATCAATGTGATATCCACTAGATTCATTCATACTATATCATCTCCTAAGGTTGCTGAGGTCATTCACTGGCCATTTCTTTTATACATGCTTAACCCCACAAAATATTTCACCGAGACTATTCAGTTTTTAGAGGTAATCTATTTTTATAATCTTTGGGTGCAATTAGATTTCTGACACCAAATGATGCCTAATTGATACCAAGTGAGTTTTGCATTCTTGTAAAACATAATTTCTGTGTATTCGTGTCCTCAATTTCCAATAAATGATTTCAACTCACAGAAATGACTATTCATAATTTCCCTATTAGACAGTACTTAAGATTGTCGAACTGGTATCCTTTAGATCTGTTCTTGTATTTAATCTTTACATGTGCTCATCAACCATAAAAACTGGATTATTAAATCTTCTAGGTGTGAAACATGGAATATGACCCCAAAAAAATGTGATAAAATGAATAGTTTTAAGACGGACAAGGTTTTTATTTATGTGTAATGAATTCATATTCTGAGTAATACAAATAATCTTCATCTTCTATTGGATTATAGACTTCATGGTCTTCATGGTTCTCATGGATCACACATTTTAATATTCTCATGTTACTTCACAGGTCTTACACTTTTCTCTATTTCAACCATACACCAGTCTTATCTTTTAACCATGAGCATCTCTTGTTTTTTTTAAGGAAGATAGCCTTTATCAAGTATTTCTTATGAATTTTCTTCTTGTTGTTTTGATAGTGACTTCAAAACACTCTTTTCCTCTTACCAACTGATATTATTCAAGTACCAATTGTACTTCTCTGATATTAACTCCCCCTGAGTATATGACTCCTTCTAATGTTAATTTCAAGGTTCTCTTCTTGGTCATGAGGCATTTTAGAAAAGACATTATCCTTTAGTTCCACCATCATCACCTTCATCTCCATTGGTGTATTGTCTTGCTTCTTCATCTTTCTTTCCATCATAATGTATGTCACTCTTATCTGCAACACTAGTATGCTCAACATTATCTTTGCAAACTTTATTGATGCTTGGAAGCTTTGTTTCTTCTGAGTCTTTGTAATATGACTTTCTTCTCCACATCTTTCCTTGAGGTACCCTACTTACTGGTCTTCTATTTCTTTGTATTTTTTATTTTATTTTATATATCTTCTCCTGTGTTTCATTAGACAGTCTGCATGTATTTTTCTTGCAATGTTTTGCAAAGTGTCCAACATTGTGACATATGAAACATTTAATAAATCTTTTTCTATTTGAGATGCTAGTGTCTTCTTTTCTTTTCATACCTTGATCTTCTTCTTTGGTTCTACAATCAGAATCCTTGTAAACAAACTTGTGGCAACAATGAAAATATCCATAGAATTCATTGGCATATCTTTTGAAAATTTTCTTCTTAGGAGGATGAGCCAAATTCTGATGACTAGAATTAATCTTCTTGTAATACTCTTGTTGTATGGGTGTATCTTTAGAGGTATCATCCTCACATTTAACATATCCAACATCTTCTTGAGTGATGGAGATTTATCCTTTAATGGCATGTTTTTGATCATATGCAAGACCTGTTTTATCCCTAGGGAATATTTGTAAGCTAAGGAATTTATTAAGTGCTTCAGTACTTTCCTTAAACCTCTCACTAACGCATAGTTGATCTTTTAGATCCTTTATTTCTCCTTTGAAGTTAGCAGCTTCTTGTTTTAAGGTCTCGACCTCTTTCATGATATCCATTGCCTGTTGTTTTAAATTTTGCAGCTCCTTTTGGAGGGTCTTGACTTCCTCTTATTTTGATTTCTTCTCTCCTTGGCCTTTTGACAATTTTTCTTTCAAAGATTTGTTCTTCATTATGCTCTTTCTCAATTATTCAAGAGAACTTATGAGTTGTTCCTTTAGGTCCACCTCTCCTTCAACATATGGATCATATTATGAAGTTACAGTCTCCATGGATATATTTTATTCATCTTCACTATCTTCCATATGATTGCAAGGTTCTACATCATCACTATAATTCTCAAAAATATCAAGGCTTGCTTCTTCTTTTTGTTAAGCTAAGTAAAGTTTCTCCAATTTTACCCAGAGTTCCTTAGCTAAGATTCATTGTCTTGTCTTCTCTTTGATGGGTTGAGGTAATCCATCATGTATAGCCTCCATTTCTCTTGATTATTTTTCTTGGAATCTTTCTAAGATGTGGTCCTTATTAGTTTTGGTTGGATGTAATCAGATATTACTGAATTCCATACTCCATATCCTAATGACTATAAGTATACTCTCATTCTTATGATCCATAATGCATATCCTTCTTTGTTAAGTACCAGAGCTCCATTGGAGGCAATCCCTTCTTGTTGATACATGGTGGTTTTTAATAGGATCTTCCTTCCAGTGATTAAAATGTAGTGAAGGATCATTCTTTGATACCAATTGTTGGAATATTGGACAATACTGAGTGTTATACCAAAATCCTATCACCATCATGTGATAAGAACTTTGACATACCTACTTTCTCTGAATCCCAGCTCTTGGAGTGGAAACTCATGGTTATTATCAATCTTTCATGGAAATTCCCAGCATCGCACTTCCTCTGTTGTCCAGGAGCGATACCTTGTTCGCATCGCCTATCCCCTGTTGCCCACAAGCGATGCCACCTCTTATGGCCCTTTGTCCATATGTGTTTCTTACCAGAACCACTCTATCATTGAAGGAGAAATGCGGTACCCTGGGTAAAAAGGGAAAAATAGAAGTTTCTCGAGGGTTCTAGATGATAAGCCTCATGTCCTCCCTTATCCCTATTGTTGTGGGTCAGTTGAGCTCGAGATCCCTCATCCTACGATCTTAGAGGCCACCTCACCCACTAATCTCTCAACCATCCCTATGCATTAAGCCTTATAAATATGAGCTCATAGCCATGGTTGAGGGGAGAGAACCATTGAAGTATTGTTATGATGTTGGATTGATCACTTAGCCCAAGCCATTGGAGAGCATAGAGAGCAAAGTTGGAGCTTATGGGGATGAGAGTGCTTGGTTTCATGGAGATGCATGTCAACACTAAGGCTTGGTTGTAAACTTCTCTATTTTTATCTTAATGTAAGTTGATTTATGTTCCACATTATTGTTTTTGTTCGATTTCACATGTATTTTGTTAGATTCCTTAGTCACTAACATGGATCAGTAGATTATATTCTGGCAGTTTCAATGTGTTTGTGTGTTTAATCTTATTGTAGGTACACATGGTTACTATCGAAGCATCACATTCTAGGTATCTACGACGTCCAGGGAGATTCTTCAACCTCTGTCCTTCATTTGTTCTGGATTTGAACCATTTAGACCAGTGGAACACCTTACTGTCTCCAGGAGGTGAAATATTCCAGCCAACAAATCTGGCGACTCTGTTGGGGAATAGTATATCAATTATTTTGATCTTCCTCAGTCTGCAATTCTTGTCCGAATCCAATCTCCTTATCCAACTCTCTTCAGTCAGATCTACTTTTTGACTTAATCTATTTGGGTTTGAAACTTCCAGATCTGTCTAGATCTGAATTATTTTTGACCTTTTATGCTCTTTTTTATTCTCAATCTATCAGTTTTTACCTTGATCTAGTCTTTTTCTAACTTGATCTATCGTTCTCCTTGATGTTTTGGATTTACACAAGGAACCGCACATGTGCCTTTGGCAAGGAGTGGTGCCACCGCCTGAGTCAAGTTAGCCATACACGGTGCCATCGCCTGAATCCAGTGAGCAAGAAGCGGTTCTGCCTCAAAATTGCTTGTCAGCAGCTTCATCTGCGCGGTGCCAAGTAAACCCTGTTCCAGACTCTGTATTTTGATTTTTTGTGTGTTTTTGGCTTACTTTCTACATTCAAAGAGAGTTTATGTTTCTTGCATTGGAGTTTAAATTATTTTCTTTGCTTGAAACATCTTTCTCTTTTCTATAGATATTATTCATTGGAATTGGAAATATACATTTCATTTTCATGTGTAGGCTTTCGTTTGTTTTGAACTTGGAATGCATGAGTGATCCATGTTGTTTTGAGTCTTTCTTTGCTTGGGGTGATTCTTGTTTCCTTTTGCATGCTGATGTTTTCAGTGCTTGGTAGGAAAGATTGGTTCTTTGTTTCCTTGTCTGCTTCGAAGAGAAGTTTTAGTTTTCTCTCTCTTTTGCTTTATTCGCAAGTTTTTTGAACGATTTTCTTCTTGTTTTGTGCATGATTGTTTGAAATTCTAGAACTTATTTTCATCAAGAAGAAATATAGGTTTTCAGCTTTGCGTACAGTAGAGTTAGATTTGTTTGGAAACATTAGTGGACTCATCTTTCCATTGAGTTTTTATGCATCTTTTTCAAGCATGAAAAGATAAGAAACATTTTGATTTATGTTATATGTTCTCTAGATCTCTTTCTTATTTGCTTTGAAGATTGTTTGGGGTGCATTGATATTTCACTTTTATTTTGAAAAGATAGAATTGCATTTGCATTTGGGTGTGCATTTTTGGGAAGAAAAGTAAATCTCTCTCCCTCTCTTAGGTAGAATTTCATTGAAGAGGAAAACTTGCATTATCATATAGATCAGTGTGCATCTTCTTTAATTTCAAGTTTTCACTCCATGGTTCCACCTAAACGCACAAGATAAAATTAACAGTAGTACTAGGTTAAGAAATTTAGCAATTTGAGTGATAAGTTAGAGACGTGTCTGGGCATCGTTAAGCGTAGGAGCTGTCGTTATTTGTCCGCATTACATCCCAGGAATCACGCAGTTTTTCCACATACCATCGGTATATTGAACGGCCTTTCACGTACCCTTGAGGTATATAGAAAGGTACTTCATGTACTTGATTGTATATAGGAAGGCCTCTTATGAACGGTTATGCATTAGACAACACTACTACCAATTTGAGCTCCTACGTACCTTGCATATATCAGGAGACCCTTTTAGGAATCCTCAAACCATCTGAGTTATCCTTTTGGCTTGTCCTGTGAGGTTCCTGACTCTTATCCACTCCTTTCACATGTTTTCTTGTTGCTTTTAGTTTGAGTAGTACTTTCTCGTGCGTTGTAGTTAGGGGGTTATTAGAGAGTTTAGAGATGGCATCCTCATCTGGGACTACCACTCAAGAGGTCCCTTTCCAAGTTGTACCTTTTGTATTCCCTCCAAGTGAAGGTATTGGTCCTCCCTTTATTGCCACTCTAAATCTTCCTGGATTAACTACAGGATTACCGGTCTGGTTGTTTAATCCAGTAGTTCTTGTTACACCTAACGTCTAAAATGTCACCTCTCCTCTAGGAGAGGATCGACCTCAACCTAATCCCTCTCCTTCTTCGTTGGTTGTTGCTTCATCTCTTTCTTCTTCTTCGCTTGGCCAAAGCTCTATGGTTAGTAGTCATGTGGATAAGAAGAAGAAGAAAGGGAAGGGTAAGAAGAAGACGGATAAGAAAGAGAAAAAGTAGCAACCATCTGCTCTTGATAGTGCTCATTCTAAGAGAACACCCGAAAAAGCCAAGTTCCCTTGTAAGATTTGCAAGGTGTTATAGCTAATTTTACCACTCCAGGTGAATCACACTTGTATGGCCTTCCCCTGTCCCTCTGCAAACTCCGTAGACCCCTTGGACCATTTTTTGTCCTTTGATGTTTCCTTGACCATCCTTAAAAACATGTGAAAATTAATACATGTGACTTTTAAACCCCTAATCGCGTATATACGTGGGTTTGACCCCTAAAAGCGTGTACATTGGGATGTGTGCATAATCCAAATCCTTTTGGAGTTTTCCTTGACATGGATCTGACTCACTTGACTCCTGGCCTTCCATATGCCTTGAGATCACTAGGATTCGACCTTTCATTACCCCTTTGAAAATATATATAAGGAACTCTTTGGTACATTGAATGCATATGAGAGAATTGAGAGCAAAGAAACTATAGTCCATTGTTGCCAGAACTTGTGCTTGAGTCTACATCCCTTTGTCCCTTGGAGCACTTTTGTGTTCTTCCCAAGCTTTCCTTTTGCTTGTAAGATTGCTAACAAGAGATGGAGGATTGAGGTGGTGGAGGGCCAAGTGGGGGATTCAGTTTCTCTGATTCGTAGACATGCCAATAGAGGTTTTATCCATTGTAATCTCTGATTTTATATTAATAGAAATATATTTTTCTGTCCAATAATGTATGTTTGAATGAATATTTTATCCATGGATGATTTCAAATGCTTATACATTGTTGATTATATATGCTAGAATAGATCTAACACCCATATATATAATATGCTTGTCTTGTTTACTTGTTGTTGAGGAAGTGATTTATCAATTCAAGCTGAAGTTGGAAAGCTCAATGGGGATCTACTTCAACCGTCCCGAATAAGGTACGAGGTCTGATACTTTAGTGTTAGATATTTTATTTCTATTGCATATTGGAAAGGATTGATTTCTGGAATCAAGCTGTCTGTTGTGGTACCCCAAGCCATAGGAATTTCTCTCCATAACAAAATTGGCGACTTTTCTAGGGAGTTCCTAGTAGTTGTTCTTTGGGGGTTTTCTATCGGCATTCAATGACTTTGAATTGCTCTTTTTCTCTTGTTTCTGTGTCGGGTCTGGGGGCATGTTTTCCTGGTAGTGTCTGATTGGTGTGAAGTTTGTCTCAGCTTGTCTGTTTGCCTTTATTTTTATGCACCTTTCTTCCTGTACGTGATTTTTTAACTCACAGTCACATATATATGCGGGTTTCACTACTATTTCCGCATACACACGCAGGTTTACTGCGAACAGTCGCGTATGCCCTTCGTTTTTCCTTCTAGAGGAAGTTTGATGGTTGCTGGGTGAATTTTGATGATTTCTAAGTCTCCTTTGATACTTCTAGAGTCTGTATACACCTCTATTTCTGACCAGAGACATTTTTTTTAGGGTAAAATTTTCTTTTTGAAGAATGTTCTTGTCATTGCATTTTCGATTTTTTGTTTTGGGATTAGTGCATTAGATTTCTTTTACCTTAGCACTTGCGTGAGTGCTGCTTGAGTGTGCTTGCAGAATCTGGGGGTTGTAGAGCCATTCTTTTGCTTTTATATCTCATTTTTATTTCAAAAAATCCAAAAATATTTGCTTATCATCATGCATTGCATCTTGCATTGTGCATAGTACTTGCACTAGATTTTCTTTGGAGTATTAGTCAGGATTTCATATAGGAAAGCTTGCATTTATCATTCAAAGAAAATTGTGCATTTCACGTAGTAGCATACCCTATTTTTCATGGACACAATGCATTTGCATTGATTTTTAGGTGTGCATTTTGCTTCATGTTGTGTCATAACACCATTAGTTGCATAGCCATATACCTCTTTTGAGTAATAAAGCCAATTAAAATCAACGCTTAATTAAAATCAACTACACTATTTTTTTTGATAGGGTTCACCAACAAGATTAGGTTTTAGGGTCTCGGAATAGTTCATTGTGAGTAAATTCTCCAAGACCACTAAACAACAACATGTATGTGTCTGTCCAGGTGAGTGTGTGAAATTCCTTGGTATAACCAGTGTTTCTCAGGATCCTCCTCTCAAAAGGGAGTTAAGCACGAGGCAGTGTGAGCGGTTATTGATTGAGATGACCCCTAGTCATAACTGAGTAGCACCGGAGATATTTCCAGGATTGTATTCGTATTTGGGGGCTCTTTCAGGAGTTTTGGGCTTTGCTACCCTGCCCATATGGTCAATCCCACCTGCAACTATCCGCCTGAGCATTGATTATATTGAGGTGACCTTAGTGGCCTTACCTAGGATATCGAGGGGGTACTTTGCAGGGGTTATTCTATGGGTGTCCCAGCCAGGTTGGGGTCAGACAGCATAGTCGCTTTACGCGTTGAAGCTGAGGGCCACAATAATTGGTTACGTACCTCTGCTTTTTGTGTATGGGAGTCTCAAGCCTCTCCTAGGAAAGACATACCTGCTTGATTCGGGAGCTCACTTATCCTACCCTTGATTGCTTGTGGTTGGCTTTAGATTTTATTCATGATTGCTCTATGCACATTAGCTTGCCTAGGGTTTGCGTAGATAGAGAGTCTTTTATATTTTTTGAGTCATTCTGGATTCAGGTACAACTCCTCATCGTTCTCGTCATTTAGCAGGACTTCCGCCTTCTACATTGCCTCCTCCTTTGGGAGAGAGAAATAGACAGTCCAGGCGGACTACTTCGCACATTGATTCACACACCATGGGAGACCATATAGAAGGTATTTCTGAACCACCTTCTCCCATTCATGTGGAAGATGGGGAGTTTATTCCTAACTATGATCCTTCACCTGATTTTACTGAGTTAGGTCCTGTGATTTCTGAGATAGGAACTTTTCATGATAGACCTACTTACTCTAGGGTTGATTCCCCATTGACGCATCACCGGTATGGAATGTCGGAGGATGATGAGACTCATTTTGAACCCGTGAGAACTAAATATGGTAGTTATGGTATGTCTGGTTTTCCTACATAGGATTTGGCATTCCATGTCGAATTTGAGTTTGAGCCTAACACTATGCCTAGGGGCACTCTCATTCCTTACCATGCAGAGAGGTTTGGGAGCACAAGTCACATTGCACCTTCCATCTCGGTGGTGGAAGCCACATCACATATTCCTCCTAGGTCTAGGGTTAGTGATCCTATTAGGATACCAGATCCGAGACGTGTGACTATAGGGAATAATACATACATAATTGCACAGGTCCCTTCATCCTCTGTCCCTAGTTTTTTGAATGTTCACCCTCCACCTCATACACGTGGTCCTTTGGGTCAGAATGTTGCTACGAATCAGGTCCGTACTGCGGTTACTAGACCAGTTGTGTCTCACGTTCATGCACCACCCATTGTTTTGGGAGGTCATGTTCATACTTCTAGAGGTCATATTACCACTTCCGGAGCATAAATTCCTACTTCCGGAATGTATATTCCTACTTTCGGAGCGTATATTCCTACTTACGGAGTGTCTCATGGGACATCTCATGCGATGACTTATGGACCCTATTATGGGACGCAGTATGGATAGGGTTCTTCACCTTATGGGTGTGCGTATCAAAAACCTGCTTACTCTCCAAATTATGGCTTTGTAGCTCCAAATATTCAAGGTACACCACACTATGGTGCTTCCATGCCACCCTATACGGGTCAAACGGGAGGAGGACACTATGGCCAAGGCCATGGTGGTTATGGTAATCAAACCTATGTGAATCAGAACTATTAGGGAGCAGTCCATCGGCCTAGTCATCCTTGGCTCCCTTTTCTCACAACGTTGAATCTTCCTGACTTGTTGAGATTGACGAATGATCCTGTAGCTCATGACCCGGCTTGGCCGAATGTCCCTACTAAGCTTCCCTCGGACATACCCAAATTCGAGGGAAAACTGGGAGAGGATCCGAGTGAACATGTTACTACCTTCCACCTATGGTGCTCTTTGAATTCCTTACATAAGGACTCAATCTATTTAAGGTTGTTTCAACGCACCCTTATAGGGCCCGCCGCAAAATGGTATATAGAGCTACCTAGGGGTGCATTCGCTTTGTTCGATGACCTAGCGATGAATTTTCTTAACCACTTCTAGCTTCTAGTACGATATGATGTTGGCACTGAACTATGGTCTACATTTTGGAAGGATAAATCCACACACATCTTGGATCATATCCAAGAGTGGCGTAGATGGAAGAGGTTGATTAAAGCCTTTATACTACTGGAACTCCTCCTCGAATGGTTCCTTAAGTTGTTATTGTCATATATAGCAAAGGATGTTTCTACATCCGTAGTGCAAAATGAGGAACAAGCCATTTTTAGGGTGCAAGAACTGGATTTGATTTATGCTTAGTCCAGTTTGTTATATGAGATCATTCCCAATGCTCCGCGTTCTAGTTTCGACCCCAAAGTTAAACCTAGACCGCATGCCGATGGTATTGTTGGTTATGCGAGTGCTAAGCCTACGGATTCAATTGCAAAACAATTTAGTCAATTGTCAATCAACCAATCTGCTTCGGGACAAGCCAAGGCTTCATCTCAACCCACCCAAACGGCGAGTGTGCTTTCAGTGCAATCGTTGGACCAGAAGGGTAACTAGCAGCCCGGACGGAATAAAAAGAAGGGTAAGAATAATCATAAGAGTGGGAATAGGAATGAAAATGCTAATAATAATGACAAGAACACCCGTAATGCTGGGGGGCACAAGAAAGCTAAACATAAGGTTAAATTTACTTGCAAGTTGTGTAAGCATGATCACCTCACTTACTTGTGCCCTCATATCGATGAAGCCTCAAGATTCTTGGCACAGGACCCAGTTGTGCTCACTAACCCTTTACCTCACAATCAAAATATGAACTTGAGGACCCATGATCAGTCTTGTGGTGATCAAGATCCACCGGAGGGTAGTGGTTGCGGTTGCATTAACATGGTACGTACTGCGAAAGTTGTGACCCATGCGAAAGACTATGGTTCGTCACAACCCAATCCAGGAAAGGAGCCTGATCCACCAAGGACTCCTTTGCGTCTTGAAAAACCTGTGGATAAACCTGAAGCTACACCTCACATTCCTAAGGGAGTGCTTAAGCATTCAGGGCACAATCCTAATGCCCGAGCCACCCAGAACTATTCTTTTGTCGAGGATTTGGGCCACACTCCTTGTGCGATGTCTGCACTAGAAGTGCTTCAAAGTTGTCCTTCGCAAAGGAAGTCTTTGCTTTCTTCCCTTGGTGTGAATGATGATAATTCTTCCTCTGTGATTAAATTTGAAACCGCAAGACTTCAGCCTCGCTTGCCTTACTATGTGTCTCTTTTGATTCATGTAGAATGTCTTAACATGACCGTCAAGCGCACTGTTGTTAACGAAGGCGTTGTTGCTTCTGTGATGTCTTTATCATGTTGGAAGGGTTTAGGTTCCCCTGAGTTGTCTAAATCAGCGACCATGTTAACTGCATTCAATGGGATATCATTTAGGCCACATGGGATTATCCCCCCCCTTAAGGTCCGTTTGGGAGGGAAGACCATTTCGATAGAGGTCAAGGTGGTTAATGTGCCCCTTGACTACAATCTCTTGCTGGGTAGGAATTGTATGTACAGTATGCAAGCTATAGCTTCTTCCCTATTTCACATTGTATGCTTTCCATTTAATGGGAAGATAGTCACGATTGATCAAACGTCATCAATCATGGGCATGTATCCATCCCTCATGGGAAGTTTTAGTTGTCTTGTACCTATCCTTATGATAGGGTCTAGTTTCGGTGAGGCTTTGACATCTATGAGATTGGTGTCTTTTCGCACTAGTTATATGGAAGACCCTTGGATTCTTCCTATAGCGAGTACTTCGAGCGAGCCCATCATGATGAACATGCCATTTCCTGCAACTATGGTAGCTTATCAAGCTAATCTTGAGTGTGTTGCAGAGCCCAGTCCTTCCTCTTCACGGACAGAGGAGGAGGACCCTTATGTGCTACCAGCATGGGTAGTACAGTCTTCTTACATGCACAACTACCTTGATAGTGTTTTCCCTTCAGATGAAGCGATTATTGAGGCTATGTCGGGAGTTGAGCCACCATGGGAAGAGCTCCATCATAGATCTTACTTTCTTCTCGAGCTTGACCGCATGGAGCGTGAGGACTTTAGGGAGGTTCTTAGCAAGAGAAATGGTAGTCCCATGGTTCCATTAAGCTCCCCTGGTCCAATGGCTGATGGGAACATGGAAAATATATCTCCAATGATTCCTATAAATATCTCTCGCGATCCTGGTAGAATAGAGAATGTCTATATTGGGGCAGAATCTTCCCATGCTGAGATTCATGAATACACCGAGCTATTTAAAGTATTCTGTGATATCTTTTCTTGGTCTTATGATGAAATGCCAGGTATCTACCCTCGTATTGTTGAACATGAGATTAAGATTTATCCCAACACTAAGCCTGTTCGACAACGTTTGTGTGCGGTGAATCCTAGGAAAGCACCCGTGATTAAGGCAAATATAGAGAAACTGTTGAAATCTGGTTTTATCTATCCTATTCCCTTGACGGAGTGGGTTTCAAACCCTGTTTCGGTGGATAAGAAGCAGGGAGCAATCCGCATATGTACTGATTTATGTGATTTGAATCATGCCTGTCTTAAGGACAATTTCTCCACACCATTTATTGATTAGATTTTGGATGAGTGTGTGGGTAGCGAGGTTTTTTCCTTTATGGATGGCTTTTCAGGATATAATTAGATACAAATTAAACCTAGGGACCAACACAAGACTGCATTTATTTGTCCTTGGGGAACTTTTGCATATCAGAAAATTCCTTTTGGCCTTAAGAACACCGGAGCTACTTTTCAACGGGCCATGACCTTAATCTTCCATGATCTCAAATCGATTATCGAAGTATTTTTAGATGACCTTGCTACTCATTCTCGTATGAGAATGCGTCATTCCTATTATTTGAGGTTGGTATTTGAAAGGTGCCACCATTATTTGGTTAGGTTAAATCCTCACAAGTGCATATTTTGTGTGAATTCAAGTCGCTTATTAGGATTCATCGTTTCTAAAGAGGGTATAAGAGTCGACCCTTTGAAGGTTGAGGCAATACTTCAGTTGTCTCCCCCGAAAAATATTCGTCATCTTCAATGTTTGCAAGGCATGGAAAAATTCTTACGGAGATTCGTTGTCAATTTTGCCAATTTGACTAGAGGCTTCATGCGTCCTTTGAAGAAGGACACCACCTTTTGTTGGGATGAGCAAGCCCAAGATTCCTTTGATGCACTCAAGCAAGGCCTAGCATCAGCCCCGGTGATTAGTCCCCCAGACTATAGCCGTGATTTTCTACTTTATGTGGCCGCTTCCATGGAGACGATTGGTATGGTTTTGGTTCAAGAGGATGAGGAGCTCCAAGATCATGTCATATACTATCTAAGCTGGAATATTATTGACGTGGAGATCCGTTATTCTCATGTTGAGAAGCTTGCTTGAGCTACCGTACATGCAGTTCAACGGTTGACACATTATATTCTCCTTCGCCAGACCTTGGTTGTATCCCATTTCAATCTATTTCAATTTGTCCTCACTCGAAGGATGATTGGGGGAAAGTATAATAAATGGATTGTCATCCTGCAAGAATTCGATCTCGAGTTTGTTTCAGCAAAATCGAAGAAATCATTAATTTTTGCAGAGCTTATATCGGATTTCCCAAGCGAGGCCGAGGAGTTGGTTTGTGAAGATACGTTTAATGATGAACACATCTTCTTAATCTCAACTTTAGACCCATATTATGGGGCTTTCATTATGTATTTACAAACATTGAAGGTCTGTACTCACCTCTCACGGGATGAACGACGACGATTACGTCACGTGTCTAAGAATTACCTCATAATGGATAACACTTTGTACCACCGTGGGGTAGATTCCATTTAACGACATTGTTTAACTCATGATGAGGCTGAGGTAGTGCTGACTGATTGCCACAAAGGGGCATGTGTTGGTCATTTATATGGGCTTTCTACAGCCCAAAAAATCTTAAGAGCAGGTTATTTCTAGCCATCGATCTTTAAGGATTGTGTAGATGTGGTCAAGAGGTGCCACCCTTGCCAGGTGTTTGCACATAATATGTGCTCGAAACCTGTCCCATTACATCCAATCATCACCGTCGGTCCCTTCACTAAGTGGGGGCTTGATTTTATGGATTGCAACCCAGCTTCAACTGGGGGGTATCATCATATCATAGTGGCTATTGATTACTTCACGAAATGGGATGAGGCTATGCCTATAGTTAAATCCAACGGTGAGACAGCTGCACACTTCATATTCAACCAGATTATTACTCAGTTCAGGATTCCGAAAGAGCTTGTCACTGACCATGGCTCACACTTTCAGAATCGTATGATGGAAGAGTTGGCATCAAAGTTATGGTACAAACAAGATCATTCCTCCTCTTACTACCCTCAAGCGAATGGACAAGTAGAAGAAGTGAATAAATCACTCAAAACCATTCTCCAACGAACCATCGCACAAAGCAAGAATAATTGGCACATTATGTTATATCCTGCTTTGTGGGTGTATAGAACCGCTATTAAGACTTCCACAGGTTTTTCTCCATATCAACTTGTACATGGAGTGGAGTCAGTATTACCGGTTGAGTGGGATATTCCTTCTTTGAAGCTAGCCATAGAGCTCTTACCAGACACTTCACCATTGGAGGAGCATTTGGTCCACCTTGAGCAACTTGATGAGCAGTGTCGAGATGCCTTGGTGGCTCTAGAAGTAAATAAACATCGCGTAAAGGTCCAGTACGATAAGTCTGTCCATCCAAGGAGGTTTAGTGAGGGAGACTTGGTCCTTTTGTGGGATCAACCAAAAGAACCCTTGGGGGCAGGAAATTTTAACCCCATGTGGTGTGGTCCTTACGTCGTCAAACGTGTGTTAGAGAAGGGCACTTATGAGTTAGTGGATTATGAGGGAACGACCTTGGAGGAGCCTAGGAATGGGCTCTATCTCAAAAGGTACTATGCATGATTTTCAGCCAAGGCTGGTTATTGTATATTATTGTACAGTTTTGCATAGGTAGGTATTTTTCTTATAGTGATTGGGTTTGTGATTAGTTTTCGTTTCTTTTGGCAGATGTTAATGGAATCTTCCACCTACATAGGATTCACAGATGGTGCAATCCATCACACTCAACACTCGGCCTCTGCTGCTTGGGTGATTTATACTCCTATGGGTCAGGTATTGTCTTCAGGAGGCGTATGTTTACAGCCATCTTCAAACAATGTCGCTAAATATAGTGTCGTTATTGATCTTCTATGGGATGCCATTTTACATGGTGTTCTCTCTCTTGAGGTACGTCTTGATTCGGAGTTAGTAGTGTCACAACTTAATGGTTTTTACCATGTTAGAGATCTGTCGTTATTAAGAAGATTCTTACATGTGAGATTATTAGAACGGCAATTTGACAATATAGCATACAGACATATTCGAAGAATTAATAATCAAGTTGCTGACTCATATGCTAACTACGTGTTAGATTGGCATTTATTTCATACACAATAAATTCATCACAAACACAAATTTTTACACATGTAAATAAATAAACCGATCATCATAAGACCTTTTATATACATCCAAAAACGGTGGTAATACATAGTGTCATAATACAAAAATGGGGCTCTCGAGCCACCAAAATATAATACACGGTAATACAAAATGTATCAATCCCAGGTATCTAAGCCTGTGGAGGAGGATGGGGGTTGTGATCATGGAATGTCACTACGGCTCTAGCTAGCCGTTGGAATAATCACACCCATGCTCATGGTACACCCACCACCTGGTGCTTCATAGCCTCAGGCAAGTCCTCGACTTGCGCCATGGGAACTCTATGTGTCAGCCTCACAAAGTTGGTATGAATGCTCTGGAGCATCCACTCTACATCCACACCCATGATATCGTCTCCTCTTCCCCTTTGTCTATGATGGGGGAATCCTTCAGGCCATTGTGGTCCCACATCTGCATGCATATGGTAGATGTCACTCTGTATTGTCACCCAAAAATATGTCTTTTGATTCCATATAATCAGAAAACACAAAAAAATTAAATAAATCAAAAATTTAAAAAGAGGGTCGAGATTCGTTACCTATGTCACCGTATGTCGATCCTGGTGGTAGAGGCATGTCCGAGTCCCCGTGAAAATATATCCCCGCATAGGGGTAGTCATCAATGGAAACTATCTGTCATCCCCACCATGGAAAGAAATCAGCTGGATAGGGGTTGGACACCCTACCTCCACCCAGTCTGTGCATCGCATTCGCCCAACGTCGTTGGGTTGGATCTAGAACCCCGTGTAGAGGAATGTCAACTCTGGGGCTCAATCCTAGAACACGCTCGAAGAAAAACGTGCTCAGTATGCTACTGAAACCGAAGTTTTGCACTCTGCCTGTCTTACACTCACAGAGCTGATGTTTCATGTTGCCCAGTAGTGTTGTGCTCCAGTAATATACCATGGGTCTCATGCACTCCATTGCATAGAACATCAGAGGCCGCAAGGCCTGGTGGAGTGAATCCAAGCCTTCTATCCTTCCCAGTGTCAGTAGGATGGCCTTTAGTCCCAGCACCTGTATGAAGTTAGTAGGGATCTAACTCCCCACCTTCTCCATGTCCAGATAGCAGTACACCGCAATGTACTCATCTATAGTTAGGCCACCTCCAGGCCCGCGAGAACGTAGGTTCACTACTTCCCCCCGTTGGGAAAGTCCACTAATAAAGTATATGTCCTCCACCTCTATGGTGAGGGACATCCCATCTATCTGGAATGACTCTAAGTCTAGATCCCAGTAGTCCACCAGCAACTACAATAGTCCTGGTTTGGCCCTTAAGCCACCAAGACACCAAAATTTGTAGAGCCCACATGCACATAGTGCTTGTTGAGCCATTAGATCAGCCCTTACTGTCTCTTCTACATCACGATGTTCACATTCTCTCCATTCTAGGACCAACCTACACAAAAAATTGAAAGTTTACCCATTAGAACACTTAAAAAACCTTATGTGTAGCCGCATACGCGACTGTTTTCCAAACAACCACGTATGTACGCGACTGTGAGGGCATTTTTCGCGTATATCCAACCCTATATGCAGAAAAACCCTTGATTTCCTCGTGGGCCGCAGCGCCTATTTTAGAATGGCCTAGAAATCCAAAAACAGCATGGAATTTGACAAAAATTGCATCAAAATGGAAGAGTAGAGAATGGGTAAGTACTTGGAAGAAATAGTAGTGGATTCCACCAGCTGGATCTCCTGGAATTCGCTGCTGAAAATCTAAGCTCAATTGGGTAAAAGTTTCAAATGTTTTATAATGTTTTGAATTTTTTAGTATTTATAGAAATTTTTCAAATTTTTGAAAATTTTTACCCCCTTCCCTATAGTTTGGACCATTTCTAATCATTTTTTACCATTTTTGACCTAATTTATGATGTAGGAGACCTTTTTTAGTGTCGTTTCAGCCATTGGATTGACCCATTTGTGCAGATTCCAGGTATCATGTCTAAACTGGCATATAGGTTAGGTTTCATCACCATTTGCATTTTGCATGACCTTATGACCATTTCATTATAGCCTTAGGTACGAACCCACTCTATTATGTCACGGAACCTTCTCGCTGTTTTAGAAGTGGCATGATATGAGTGGTAGAGCTTGACCTTACATGGGTACCCTAGTTAGCACCTTATTTGCATTTGGTGCCCATGCTGACGTTTTGTCCCTTAGGGTGTGGGAGTCCGTTGTATAGTATGGCCATGACATTTCACAAGAGCCTCATACTCCTCTTGATCTTTTGCTGGCCTATTTCCCTCGGGACTCCCTTATGTCAAGTTGTAATTGCATTATCATGATATTTTCCTGCCTTATTGAGCCTTACGTCGGCTTCGCTGTCTTATAGTGGATTTCACCACTCTAGGTGAATCACACTTTGTATGGCCTTCCCTTGTCCCACTGCAGACTCCATAGACCCTATGGACCACTTTTTGTCCTTTGATGTTTCCTTAATCATCCCTAAAAACATATGAAAAATGATATACGCGACTTTTAAACCTATAAGCGCGTATATACATGGGTTTGACCACTAAAACTGCGTACATCGAGATGTGTGCATAATCCAAATCCTTTTGGAGTTTCCTTGACATGGATCCGACTCATTTGACTCCTGGCCTTCCCTATGCCTTGAGATTTCTTGGATTCGACCTTTCATTACCCCTTTGAAAAGCTATATAAGGAACCCCTTGGTACATTGAAGGCATAAGAGAGAATTGAGAGCAAAGAAACTATAGTCCATTGTTGGTGGAACTTATGCTTGAGTCTGCATCCCTTTGTCCCTTGGAGCACTAGTGTGTTATTCCCAAGCTTGCCTTTTGCTTGTGAGCTTGCTATCGAGAGATGGAGGATTGAGGTGGTGGAGGCCCAAGTGGGGGATTCAGTTTCTCCAGTTTGCAGACGTGCCGTCATAGGTTGTACCTTGTAATCTCTTATTTATATTAATAGAAATATATTTTCCTATCCAATAATGTGTGTTTGAATGAATATTTTATCCATGGGATTATGTCAAATGCTTGTACATTATTGATTATATATGCTAGAATAGATCTAACACAATGATATATAGAATGCTTGTATTGTTTACTTGTTGTTGAAGAAGTAACATATCAATTCAAGCTGAAGATTGGAAAGCTCAATGGGGATCTACTTCAACCGTCTGGAATAAGGTACGAGGTCTGATCCTTTAGTGTTAGACATTTAATTTCTATTGCATATTGGAAAGGATTGATTTCTGCAGTCAAGCTGTCTGTTGTGGTACCCCAATCCATAGGAATTTCTCTCCGTAACAGAATTGGTGACTCCGCTGGGGAGTTCCTAGTAGTTGTCCTTTGGGGGTACGGTTTTCTCGGCATTCAATGAATCTGAATTGCTCTTTCTCTCTTGTTTCTGTGTCGGGTATGGGGGCATGTATGCCTGGTAGAGTCTGATGGGTGTGAAGTTTGTCTCAGCCTATCTATTTGCCTTTATTTTATGCACCTTTTTTCCTGTACGCGAGTTTTTGACTTACAGTCGCGTATACGCGCGGTTTCCCCTCCGATTTCCCCGTATACACATGGGTTTACTGTAAATAGTCATGTATGCCCTTGATTCTTCCTTTTTGGGGAAGATAATTGGTTGTTGGGTGAATTCTAATATTTGCTGAGTCTCCTTTGGCACTTCCTGGGTCTACTTTGACCTCTGTTTCTGACCAGAAACGTTTTTTTTAGGCTAAATTTTTCTTTTTTAAGAAGGTTCTTGTCATGGCATTTTCGATTTTTTGTTTGAGATTAGTGCATTAGAGTTCTTTTACCTTAGTGCTTTGCTTGAGTGTTGTTTGGGTGTGCTTACAAAGTCTAGGGGTCATAGGATCATTCTTTTTCTTTTTGCATCTCTGTTATTTTCAAAAAATCCAAAAACATTTGCTTATCATCATGCATTGCATTTTGCACTTTGCATTGTACTTGCACTAGATTTGCTTTGGAGTACTAGTTAGGACTTCATATAGGAAAATTTGCATTTATCATTTGAAGAAGAATTGTGCATTTCATGTAGTAGCATACCCTGTTTTCATGGACACAATGCATTTGCATTGATTGTTAGGTGTGCATTTTACTTCATCTTGCGTCATAACACCATTAGTTGCATGATCATATCCCTTTTTTGAGTAATAAAGCCAACTAAAATCAACGCCAAATAAAATGAATTACGCTCTTTTCTTTTCTAGGGTACACCAACAAGCTTTGGTTTTAGGATCTTGGAATAGTTCATTGTAAGTCAATTCTCCAAGATCACTAAACAATAAAATCTATGTGTCTGTCCAGGTGAGTGTGTGAAATCCTTGGTATAACCAGTGTTTCTCAGGATCCTCCTCTCAAAAGGGAGTTAAGCACGAGGCAGTGTGAGTGGTTATTGATTGGGATGACCCCTAGTCATAACTGAGTAGCACCGGAGATATTTCCAGGATTGTATTTGTATCTGGGGGCTCGTTCAAGAGTTTTGGGCTTTGCTACCCTGTCCATACGGTCAATCTCGCCTGCGACTGTCCGCCTGAGCATTGATTATATTGAGGTGACTTTAGTGGCCTTACCTAGGATATCGAGGGGGTACTTTGCAGGGGTTATTCTGCAAGTGTCCCAGCCAGGTTGGGGTCGGACAGCATAGTCGCTTTACACGTTGAAGCTAAGGGCCACAATAATTGGTTACGTACCTCTGCTTGTTGTGTATGGGAGTCTCAAGCCTCTCCTAGGCGAGACATACCTGCTTCATTCAGGAGCTCACTTATCTAGCCCTTGTTTTCTTGCATTTGGCTTTATATTTTATTAGTGATTTATCTGTGCACGATAGTTGGCCTAGGGTTTACATAAATAGAGAGTCTTTGCTATTTTTTGAGTAATTGTGGATTCGAGTGTGGTTCCTCACCGTTCTCTTCGTTTAGCAGGACTTCTGCCTTCTACTTCTCCTCCTCCTTTGGGAGAGGGACCTACACAGTCCAGGGAGACTATTTCACACATTGATTCACACACCATGGGAGACCGTTTAAAGGATATTCCTGAACCACCTCCTCCCATTCATGTAGACGATGGGGAATTTACTCATACTTATGATCCTTCACCCTACTTAGCTGATTTAGGTCTTATGATTTTTGAGATAGGAACCTTGCACGATAGGCCTACTCACTCCAGGTCTGATTCCCCATTGATGCATTACCGGTATGGAATGCTGGAGGATGCTGAGACTCATTTTGAACCTGCCAGCACTAGCTACGGTAGTTATGCTGCGTCTGGTTTCCCTACACATGATTTGACATTTCATGTCGAATCCGATTTCAATCCTAACACTATGCCTGGGGGCACTCTCATTCCTTACCATGCATAGAGGTTTGGGAGCACTAGTCACATTGCACCTTCCATCCTAGTGGTGGAAGCTACATCGTATCTCCCTCCTAGGTCTAGGGTTAGCGATCCGATTAGGATACCAGATCTGAGACGAGTAACGATAGGTGGTAGTACATATATTATTACTCAGATTCCTTTGTCCTCGGTCCCTAGTTCTTCAAATGTACATCCTCCACCTTATTCACATGGTCCTTCGAGCTGGTATATGGCTACGAGTCAGGTCTGTACTGCAGTTACTAGACCAATTGTGTCTCAAGTTCACATACCGCCCGCTGCTTCGGGAGCCTATGTTCATGCTTCTAGATGTCATCTTGCTACTTCTGAGGCATATATCCCTACTTTGAGAGCGTATCTTCCTATCTACGGAGTGTCTCATGGGGAATCGCATGCGATGACCTATGGACCTTATTATGGGACGCAATATGGATAGGTTTCTTCACCTTATGGAGGCGGGTATCAACAACCTGCTTACTCTCCTAATTATGGCATTGTATCTCCTAGTAGTCAAGGTCCACCATACTATGGTACTTCCATGCCACCCTATACGGGTCAGATGG
Organism: Pseudotsuga menziesii; assembly: GCA_001517045.1. Lineage (NCBI taxonomy): Eukaryota > Viridiplantae > Streptophyta > Pinopsida > Pinales > Pinaceae > Pseudotsuga > Pseudotsuga menziesii. The sequence goes on from LPNX010691160.1 coordinate 196,782, forward strand.
GAGGAGGACACTATGGCCAAGGCCATGGTGGTAATCAACCCTATATGAACCAGGGAGCGGTCCATCGACCTCATCATCCTAGGCTCCCTTTCCTTGCGATGCTTAATCTTCTTGAATTATCGAGACTGAAGAATGATCCTGTGGCTCATGACCCGGCTTGGCCGGCTGTCCCTACCAAGCTTCCTTCGGACATACCTAAGTTCGAAGGAAAACCGAGAGAGGATCCGAGCAAACACATTACTACGTTTCACCTATGGTGCTATTTGAATTCATTACATCAGGACTCAATCTGTTTGAGACTATTTCAATGCACCCTCATAGGGCCTGCTGCGAAATGGTATATAGAGTTACCTAAGGGAGCTTTCACTTTGTTCGACGACCTTGCGATGACTTTGCTTAATCACTTCCAGCTACCAGTGCGCTATGATGTTGGTACTGAACTCTTGTCGACATTTCGGCAAGATAAAGCCACACATATTTCTGATCATATTCAAGAGTGGCGTAGATGAAAGATATTAATTAAAGATTTTATACCGCCGGAATTCCTCCTCGAGTGGTTCCTCAAGTCGTTATTGCCATATATAGCAAAGGATGTTTCCACATCCGGAGTGTAGAATTAGGAACAAGCGATTTTTAGGGTGCATGAAGTGGACTTGATCTATGCTCAGTTTGGTTTGTTGTATGAGATTATTCCTAATGCTCCTCGTTCCAGATTCGATCCCAAAGTCAAACCTGGACCACATGTCGATGGCACTGTGGGTTGTGCAAGTGCGAAACCTGCAGATTCGGTTGCAAAACAAGTAGGTCAATTGTCACTCAACCAATCTACTTCAGGACAAGCTATAGCTTCGTCTCAACCCGCCCAAACGGTGAATGTACTTTCTGTGCAATCGTCAAACCAGAAGGGTAACTAGCAGCCCGAACGTAATAGAAAAAAGGGTAAAAATAATAATCGAAAGGGTGGGAATAAGAATGAGAATGCTAACAATAGTGACAAGAACGGTAGAAATGCTGGGGGGGAGAAGCAAGAGAAATGTAAGGTTAAGTTCCCTTGCAAGCTATGTAAGGACGATCACCTCACTTACTTGTGCCCTCGGATTGAAGAAGCTTCGAAATTCTTAGCACAAGGCCCAGCTGTGCTAACTAACCCTTTACCACATAATCAAAATATGAACTCAAAGTCCCATGACCAGTCTAGTGATTATGATCCACCGGAGGGTGGTGGTTGTGGGTGCATTAACATGGTCTGTGCTGTGAAAGTTGTGACTCATGCAAAAGATTATAGTTCATCACAACCCAGCCCAGGCAAAGAGCCTGATCCACCAGGGTCCCCTTTGCGCATTGAGAAACCTATGGATAAACCTGAGGCTACACCTCACATTCCTAAGGGAGTCCTTAACCGTTCAGGGCATAATCCAAATGCCCAAACCGCCCAGAATTATTCAGTTATCGAGGATTTGGTCCATACTCCTTGTGCGATGTCTGCATTGGAAGTGCTTCAGAGTTGTCCTTCGCAAAGGAAGGAATTGCTTTCTGCCCTTGGTGTGAACGATGATGATTCTTCCTCTATGATCAAATTTGAAACCGCAGGACTTCATCCCCGCTTTCCCTACTATGTGTCTCTTTTGGTGCATGTAGAATGTCTTGGTATGACCGTCAAACGTATTTTGATTGACGAGGACGCTGCTACTTCTGTGATTTCTTTGGCCTGTTGGAAGGGTCTCGGTTCTCCTGAGCTGTCTAAATCAGCGACTATGTTAACTTCGTTCAATGGGATATCTTTTATGCCGCACGACATCCTTCCTTCCCTTAAAGTCCATTTGGGGGGAAAGACCATTGCGATAGAGGTTGAGGTGGTTGATGCACCCCTTGACTATAATCTCTTGCTGGGTAGGAACTGGATGTATAGTATGCAAGCCGTTTCTTCTTCCTTGTTCTGTGTTGTATGCTTTCCACATAACAGGAAGATCGTAACGATTGATCAAATGACATTCAAGAATCCATTTGTTACCACATCCTCGGGAGCTTCGATCCTGATCGTTGAGCACTCTCAGCTGGCAACTAGGAGTGTGGGTGTAGGCACGTATCCATCCCTCATGGGAATCTTTAGTTGTCCTGCACCGATCCTCATGATAGGATCTAGTTCCAATGAGGCTTTGACTTCTACAACATCAGTGTCTTTTCACACGAGTCATATGGAAGACCCTTGGATACTTCCTACACTAAGTACTTCGAGTGAGCCTGTTGAGACGAGTGTGACGTTTCCTGCAGCCATGATAGCTTATCAAGCTAATCTCAAGAGTGTTGCAGAGCCTGATCCTTCCTCTTCATGAATAGAGGAGGAGGACCCGTATGTCCTGCCGACATGGGCAGTATAGTCTTCTCATGCCCATGACTACCTTGATATGGTTTTCGCTTCGAATGAAGCGATTATTGAGGCTATGTCAAGAGTTGAGCCACCATGGGAGGAACTTCATCATAGATCATACTTTCTTCCAGAGCTTGACCATTTGGAGTGTGAGGATTTTAGGGCGGTTCTTAGTCAGAGAGTTGGTAGTCCTGTCATTCCATTAAGCTCTGTTGGTCTGATGGCTGATGGAAACATGGCAAACATATGTTCAACGATTCCTATCAACATCTCTTGCAATCCTGGCATGAAAGAGAATGTCTATATTGGGGCGAAATGTTCCCATGCTGAGATTCTGGAATATACCGAGCTATTCAAGGAATTTCGTGATATTTTTTCTTGGTCTTACGATGAGATGCCAGGTATTGACCCTCGTATTGGAAAGCATGAGATTAAGACTTACCCCAATGCTAAGCCTGTTCGACAACGTTTACGTGCGGTGAATCCTAGGAAAGAACCCACCATTAAGGCAGAGATAGAGAAACTGTTGAAAGCCAATTTCATCTATCACGTTCCCTTGACAGAGTGGGTTTCAAACCCCGTTCTGGTGGATAAGAAGCAGGGAGCGATCCGCATATGCACTGATTTCTACGATTTGAATCGTTCCTGTCCTAAGGATAACTTCCCCACACCATTTATAGATCAGATTTTGGATGAGTGTGCGGGTAGCGAGGTGTTCTCCTTTATGGACGGCTTTTTCGGGTATAATTAGATACAGATTAAACCTGAGGACAAACATAAGACTGCATTTATTTGTCCTTGGGGAACGTTCGTATATCGAAAAATGCCTTTCGGCCTTAAAAACACTGGAGCTACATTTCAGCGGGCAATGACCTTGATTTTCCATGATCTCAAGTTAGTTATTGAGGTATTTTTGGATGATCTCGCTGCTCATTCTCATATGAGAATGCGTCATCCCTATCACTTGAGATTGGTATTCGAAAGATGCCAGAACTATTCAGTTAGATTAAATCCTCATAAGTGCATCTTTTGTGTGAAGTCAAGTCGTTTGTTAGGATTCATCGTTTCGAAAGAGGGTATAAGAGTCAACCCTTTGAAGGTTGAGGCAATACTTCAGTTGTCTCCCTCGAAGAATATTCATCATCTTCAGTGTTTGCAAGGAATGGCAAAATTCCTACGAAGATTTGTTGTCAACTTTTCGAATTTGACTAGAGGCTTCATACGTCTCTTGAAGAAGGATACTCCCTTTTATTGGGATGAGTGAGCCTAGGAGTCCTTTGATGCACTCAAGCGAGCCCTAGCATCGGCCCCGGTGATTAGTCCCCCAGACTATAGCCATGATTTCTTATTATATGTGGCCGTGTATTTAGAGACGATTGGTATGGTCTTGGTTCAAGAGGATGAGGAGCTCCAAGAGCATGTCATATATTATCTGAGCCAAAACCTTATTGACGCAGAGATTCATTATTCTCATGTCGAGAAGCTTGCTTTAGCTACCGTACATGCGGTTCAGCGTTTGAGACATTATATTATCCTTCGCTAGACCTTGGTTGTAGCCCATGTCAATCCATTTCAATTCGTCCTCACTCGAAGGATGATTGGGGGAAAGTATAATAAATGGATTTTCATTCTGCAAGAATTTGATCTCGAGTTTGTTTCGGCAAAATCGAAGAAGTCTTTAATCTTTGTAGAGCTTATATCGGATTTTTTGAGCGAGGCCGAGGAGTTGGTTTGCAAAGATACGTTTGTCGATGAACACATCTTCTTAATCTCTACATTAGACCCATGGTATGGGGATATCATAATATATTTACAAACACTGAGGACCCCTACTCACCTCTTGCAAGATGAATGACGACGATTATGTCACGTCTCTAAGAACTACCTCATAGTGGACAATACTTTGTACCACTATGGGGTAGATTCCATTTTACGACATTGTTTAACTCATGGCAAGGCTGAGGTTATGCTGAATGATTTCCATCGAGGGGCGTGTGGTGGTCATTTATCTGGGCTTTCTATAGCTCAAAATATTTTGAGAGCGGGTTATTTCTGGCTGTCGATATTTAAGGATTGTGTTGATGTGGTCAAGAGGTGCCACCCTTGCCAGGTGTTCGCACGTAATATGCACTCGAAACCTACCCCGTTACATCCCATTATCACCTCTGGTCCCTTCACTAAGTGGGGGCTCAATTTTATGGATTGCAACCCAGCTTCAGCTGGGGGGCACCATCACATTATAGTTGCTATTGATTATTTCACGAAATGGGTTGAGGCTATGCCTACAGTAAAATCTGACGGTGAGACAGCCGCTCACTTTGTATTCAACCAAATTATTACTCGGTTCAGGATTCCAAAAGAGCTTGTCACTGACCATGGTTCGCACTTTCATAACCGTATGATGGAAGAGTTGGCATCGAAGTTAGGGTATAAGCAAGAGCACTCCTCTTCTTACTACCCCCAAGCGAATGGATAGGTAGAGGCAGTGAATAAATCACTCAAATACATTCTCCAACGAACCATCACACAAAGCAAGAATAACTGGCACATTATGTTATATCCTGCTTTGTGGGCATATCGAACCGCGGTTAAGACTACCACTAGTTTTTCTCCATATCAGCTTGTACATGGAGTGGAGTTGATATTGCCAGTTGAATGCGAAATTCCTTCATTGAAGCTAGCTATGGAACTCTTACCAGACACTTCACCTTTGGAGGAGCATTTGGTTCACCTTGAGCAACTCGTTGAGCAGCGTCGAGATGCCTTTGTGGCTCTAGAGGTTAATAAGCGTCGTGTTAAGGTACAGTATGATAAGTTTGTCTGTCCAAGAGTGTTCAATGAAGGAGACTTGTTCCTCTTGTGGGATCAACCGAAAGAACCCTTGGGGGCAGGGAAATTTAATCCTATGTGGCGTGGTCCTTACATGGTCAAGCATGTGTTAGAGAAGGGTGCTTATGAGTTAGTGGATTACGAAGGAACAGCTTTGGCGGAGCCTAGAAATGGGCTCTATCTCAAAAAATACTATGCATAATGTTTAGCCAAGGCTTCTTGTTGTATATTATTGTATATATTTGCATAGTTAGGTCTTTTTCTTATCACAATCGGGTTTGTGATTAGTTTTCGTTTCTTTTGGCAGATGTCAATGGAATCTTCCACCTACATAGGATTCGCGGATGGTGCAAGCTGTCACACTCAACACTCAGCCTCTGCTGCTTGGGTGATTTATACTCCTATGGGTTAGGTACTGTCTTCAGGAGGTGTATGTCTACGGCCATCTTCCAACAATGTTGCTGAATATAGCGCCGTTATTGAGCTTCTACGGGATGCCATTCTACATGGCGTTCTGTCTCTTGAGGTACGCCTTGATTCGGAGTTAGTAGTGTCACAGCTCAATGGTTTGTACCATGTTAGATATTCGACGTTATTGAGAAGATTCTTACATGTGAGATTGTTAGAACGACAATTTGACAATATAACATATATACACATTCCAAGAAATAATAATCAAGTTGCTGACTCATATGCTAACTACATGTTAGATTGGAATTTGTTTCATTCATAATAAATTAATCACAAACACAATTTTTACACATGTAAATAAATAAATAGATCACCATAAAAAAAATTATACATCAAAAATGTGATAATACATAGTGTTATGATACAAAATTGGGCCTTTTAAGCCACCATCATATAATACACGGTCATACAAAATGTATACACTCCCAGGTGTCTAATCCTGGGGAGGAGGAGGAGGGTTGTGATCATGGAACGTCACTACGACTCTAGCTAGCCGTCGAAATAAATGCACCCATACGCGTGGTACACCCACCACCTATCGCTGCATAGCCTTAGGCAAGTCCTCGACTTGCGCCATGGGAACTCTATGAGCCAGTATCACAAAGTTGGTATGAATGCTCTGGATCGTTCGCTATGCATCCACACCTGTGATGTCATCTCCTCTTCCCCTCTGTCTATGACGAGGGAAGCCCTCTGGCCACCGTGGTCCCACATCTGCACACAAATGGTAGATGTCACTATATGTTGTCGCGTAAAAACATGTCTTTTTTCTTCCATAAAATCAAAAAACCAAAAATCCAAACAAGGAAAGATGTTATCTTTGGCAGCTGTCGAGTCGTGTCACCTTTGAACAAAGCACTGTATATCACATCCATTGGTTGGGTTATAGTTTGACTTTAGGAGCTGTACTCGTTTATCTGAGTTTATCTCCACTGACTAGTTAAGCTTCCAGTCCCTATGGAGCCTCTATTGATGCCTTCTGTGTCATAGAGATGTCCCAGTTTGTATATCGAGTCTATGCTGCCTTCATTCAGTCACCATATGCCATTATGCTCTTGTTCAAAGGAATTTGAAACCTGAGTCGGCCATTCCTCAGTTATCTTGACTTTGCATGTTGACCATTCCTGGTACAGTTACTGGTTCGTGCACTTTATGATCGAGTCCTTCCACATTATACAGCTTTGCTGAGTACCTCATGTTGGATGATGGGGGATGCCTTAATGCCCTCCTTCCAGTGGATTTCATCCCATCAGCTTCAGATCATTTATTCTAGGATTGGAGTCTAGAGTCATTTTTAGTGCCTTGAGACTTGCAGTCATCAGTGGCAGGTTCTCTCGCCATCGACAATTTCTTGGGAATACATCAATGTCCCCTTATCGATGGACCCTTTCAAGTGTTTGACCTCAACACATTTATTCACACTTGTTAGTTTGCACTCTAGTACCTTGATTCCCATTTTCATTATCGGTGGGTAATCTCACGTCTGTTAACGGTATACATTAATGACTGGTAATCAGACGATGGACTACTATGTTCGACCTTGACACCTCTATTCACATAGTAGGACATGTACTCGTAGCAGTTTGTGTAGAAGACTTTCCAGATTGGTGGCATCTCTTATATTCTACCTCCTTGATCGTGCCAGTGTTCATGATATTTCAGCTCTCGTGACTTGATTCCAGTATATGTTAGATATTTCCAGCCACTATGGAGATCTTGATCTATTGTATATCTTCAGCCAATTTGGAGATCATGGTCCTTTGTATATATTCATCATGGAGATTCTGATCTATGTATATTGTACATGGCGATGACCACATATGTGATATCATGTATCATGCCTATTCATGGCCATTGTACTCTTATGTATCCGGGACTGCTATATGTATTTGCAGTGGTATGCAGAGTTGTATTATTGTACTATGTTGATTAGGTGGTTGGTCTTCCATTTTGGATCCTTCATCACTCCACTTCTGGGATGGACTTATAATGTATTTCAGCCATCGTATGACTCCTTTGACATCACACATTAGGGGGCATCTGTTATAGCTGATTTTGCCACTCTAGGTGAATCACACTTTGTATGGCCTTCCCCTGTCCCGCTGCAGACTCCTTAGACCCTATGGACCACTTTTTTTCCTTTGATGTTTCCTTGATCATCCCTAAAAACATATGAAAAATGATATACGTGACTTTTAAACCTATAAGCGCGTATATACGTAGGTTTGACCACTAAAACCGTGTACATTAGGATGTGTGCATAATCCAAATCCTTTTGGAGTTTTCCTTGACATGGATCCGACTCATTTGACTCTTGGCCTTCCCTATTCCTTGAGATCACTCGGATTCAACCTTTCAGTACCCCTTTGAAAAGATATATAAGGAACCCCTTGGTACATTGAAGGCATAAGAGAGAATTGAGAGCAAAGAAACTATAGTACATTGTTGCCGGAACTTATGCTTGAGTCTGCATCCCTTTGTCCCTTGGAGCACTAGTGTGTTCTTCCCAAGCTTGCCTTTTTCTTGTGAGATTGCAATCGAGAGATGGAGGATTGAGGTGGTGGAGGCCCAAGTGGGGGATTCAGTTTCTCCGGTTCGCAGACATGCCATCAGAGGTTGTACCTTGTAATCTCTGATTTATATTAATAGAAATATCTTTTCCTGTCCAATAATGTGTGTTTGAATGAATATTTTATCCATGGGATTATGTCAAATGCTTGTACATTAATGATTATATATGCTAGAATAGATCTAACACCATGATATATAGAATGCTTGTATTGTTTACTTGTTGTTGTGGAAGTAACAGATCAATTCAAGATTAAGATTGGAAATCTCAACGGGGATCTACTTCAACCGTCCGGAATAAGGTACGATGTCTGATCCTTTGTGTTAGACATTTAATTTCTATTGCATATTGGAAAGGATTGATTTCTGGGGTCAAGCTGTCTGTTGTGGTACCCCAAGCCATAGGAATTTCTCTCTGTAACACCCTGACATTGAGTTTCATCCATATAGCCTGAGCTTGTCTCAATTCTAGTCATGCAGAGCCATTTCGTATATCATTTGTAGCTTGATTCCCTATTTTAACCGGGAGGGGATTTTCCCCCGAGTGTCGCTATCCTACACATGTATCTTTGCATTGATCATAGGTATGTTCCACTACTTGGAACTAGTTTGTTTGCCCCTATGACACTCGTCTCTTCCTATTCTGTAACTATAAAGTAGTTTTATTCTTTTTCAAGCTTTTTAAATATTTGAAAAAGTCCAAAAAAATAAAAAAACCAAAAATATGGACAAGGAAATATGTTATCATTGGCAGTTGTCAAGTCATGTCGCCTTTGAACAGAGCACTGTATATCACATCCGTTAGTTGGGTTTATAGTTTGACTTTAGGAGCTGTACTCGTTTATCTGAGTTTATCTCCACTGATTGGTTAAGATTCCAGTCCCCATGGAGCCTCTCTCGATGCCTCCTGTGTCACAGAGATGTCCCACTTTTGTATATCGAGTCTATGCTACCTTTATGTAAGTCACCATACGTCATTATGCTCTTGTTCGAAGGAAGTTGAAACCTGAGTCGGCCATTCCTCAGTTGTCTTGACTTTGCATATCAGCCATTCCTAGTACAGTTACTGGTTCATGCACCTTATGATCGAGTCCTTCCACATTATACAAATTTGTTGAGTACCTCGCGTTGGATGATGCAGGATGCCTTAATTCCCTCCTTCCAGTGGATTTCATTCCATCGACTTCAGATCATTTATTCTGGGATTGGAATCTAGAGTCATTTCTGAGTTCCTTGAGACTTGCAGTCATCAGTGGCAGGTTCTCTCACCATCGACAATATTTGAGAATACATCAATGTCCCCTGATTGATGGATCCTCTTAAGTGTTTGACCTCAACTCATTTATTCACACTTGTTAGCTTGCACTCTGGTACCTTGATTCCCATTTTCATTATCGGTGGGTGATCTCGCGTCTGTTAACGGTATACATCAATGACCGGTAATCAGTAGATGGACTACTACGTTCAACCTCGACACCTCTATTCACAGAGTAGGACATGTACTTGTAGTGGTTTGTGTAGAAGACCTTCCAAATTGGTGGCATCTCTTACATGCTACCTCCTTGATCGTGCCAGTTTTCATGAGATTTCAGCTCTCGTGACTTGATTCCAGTATATGTCAAACATTTCCAGCTATTATGGAGATCTTGATCCATTAATATCTTCAACCATTATGGAGATCATGATCCTTTGTATATCTTCATCATGGAGATTCTTATCTATGTATATTGTACGTGGCAATGACCACTTATGTGATATTTTGTATCATGCCTATTCATGGCCATTGTACTCTTATGTATCCAGGACTGCTATATGTATTTGTAGTTATGTGCAGAGTTGTATCATTGTACTATGCTGATTGGGTGGCTAATATTCCATTTGGGATCCTTCATCACTCCACTTCTAGGATGGAATTATAATTTATTTCGGCCATCATATGACCCCTCTGACCTCACACACTAGGGGGCATCTTTTATAGCTGATTTTACCACTCCAGGTGAATCACACTTGTATGGCCTTCCCCTGTCCCTCTGCAAACTTCTTAGACCCCTTGGACCATTTTCTGTCCTTTGATGTTTCCTTGACTGTCCCTAAAAACATGTGAAAATTAATACACACGAATTTTAAACCCCTAATCGCATATATACGCAAGTTTGACCCCTAAAACCATGTACATTGGGATGTGTGCATAATCCAAATCCTTTTGGAGTTTTCCTTGACATGAATCCGACTCACTTGACTCCTGGCCTTCCATATGCCTTGAGATTGCTCGGATTCGACCTTTCATTAGCCCTTTGAAAAGCTATATAAGGAACTCTTTGGTACATTGAAGGCATATGAGAGAATTGAGAGCAAAGAAACTATTGTCCATTGTTTCTGGAACTTGTGGTTAAGTCTGCATCCCTTAGTCCCTTGGAGCACTTTTGTGTTCTTCCCAAGCTTTCCTTTTGCTTGTAAGCCTACTATAGAGAGATGGAGGATTGAGGTGGTGGAGGCCCAAGTGGGGGATTCAGTTTCTCCGATTCATAGATGTGCCGACAGAGGTTGTATCCATTGTAATCTCTAATTTTATATTAATAGAAATATCTTTTCCTATCCAATAATATATGTTTGAATGAATATTCTATCCATGGATGATTTCAAATGCTTATACATTGTTGATTATATATGCTAGAATGGATCTAACACCCATATATATAGTATTCTTGTCTTGTTTACTTTTTGTTGAGGAAGTGATTTATCAATTCTAGCTGAAGTTGGAAAGCTCAACGAGGATCTACTTCAACCGTCCAGAATAAGGTACAAGGTCTGATCCTTTACTGTAAGATATTTTATTTCTATTGCATATTGGAAAGGATTGATTTCTGGAGTCAAGCTATCTGTTGTGGTACCCCAAGCCATATGAATTTCTCTCTGTAACACAAGGGGGACCACCTTCTTAAGGAGTGTCCCAGTCTCTCCCATGTACAAGAAGAATGGTCTAAAAGGTACAGACCGTATGTGTCATCAACCTCTGATCATCATGTTGACGATACTCCCTCAACTAGTGACCCATTCATAAAAGGTCGTAAGGGTAAAGTCTTGTATCCTTGTTTGATATGCAAGGCTATGCATCATACTTTTCTTTGTCCAAGAATGGATGAAGCTTTGCGTTGGTTGGAAAATATTTCTGATCATCAACAGGTGATTCCAACAAGTGATAGTAAGTTATCCCTCGATTCCTCAATGGTTGACCAAGTGATCAATTCAGTTTCACCTTTAATTGATACCACTTTTCCTTTGGAGAGTGAAGTTAAATTGGTTGAGTGTTGGCTATCTGGACAGACTCAGGTTTACTTTACTGTACCAACAATACCCCTAGCTCACTGGCCCTTTCGGCGACCGACCACAGAGCGACCTGAAGTCTCACCTGAAGTGATCTTAGATGGGGTGGTTGAAGACTCGGGTGTCTTCAACCGGGTTCTGTAGCATCCTGGGGACTCACAACTCTTCTTAGCCAGCAGGATCTCTCTCTCTATGAGAGCGATCTCTCCTTATAGCTGGTGCTCTCAGGGAGTGGACTCTTATCTCATCGCAGCTTCCTGGTGATGCACAAACTTACCCTTCTACTCAGCTCCTTCCCTGCGATAACTTACACCGCTGCTCCTCAGACGATGCGATATCACCTTTCTATGCTATAATATGTCCTATAATGAGGCTCAATATGTGTATCACTCTCAAGGTCCTATGACCTCCTTCCTGGTCTAATAACTCTGTTAGTCTTCACAAGGGTGTTTAAACCAATCACTTAAACTCTACCGCTTAACACACTAACATCAACTATACTGAACTCACGGAACTCATATACCGGAGTCACTTTGCACTGTAACTGTCAACTATCATGAATCAAGCATTGGTAAACTCATACACATGCTACTTGATACATTTAACTTGCTTTTAACCTTCTATGCGCTATAACTGAAGCATAACATAAATGCATTCATCACTGATAAGCAACATTCATGTAACAGATAACAGATAGAAAATAGGTAAAACACAATCACATGAACAGTCGCACAACACACGGGTTTTATGTGGTTCACTTCCATGGGAGAAGCTACATCCACGGGAACTGGTTTTTATCTTATAGCTTGAGAGGGTAAACACAGTTCCGCTGCAACCTATTATGCAGCTAGAGATCTTCTGGGAAAATCCACACACACAACTGGGATCCCTTCTCTCTTAAATCTCTTCTCTTTTTATATTTCCTTCTTACAATATACTCTTTCTCTCTCTCTCTCTCTCTCTCTCTCAATCCCTATGGATTGTTCAATCCCTGCGGATTGTTACATTCATGCTCAAGGAGCCAGCTACTGGTTACAGTAAGATTACTATAGACTGAATAGCAGAACCAGAGCTCGACTCAAAGAACAGCTAACTGACTAACTGTCTAACTAACTAATTGACCCACCTTTCACAATACAAAATACATTCTTATATAGGCGGCCTGAAGGTCTCTCCCTGTTACAACACTGTGGGCCTTTCCCAACAATAACCCAAAAACCGTAACTGTGACAGTCGGCACATTTGTACTGTAGGCTGTCGCTTTCCGTCACACCATAGCTTCCTGCAGTCTTCCACACTTCTCGGCGCTGATCGTGGGTATGGGCGCCACTTCCTCTACAGTCCTCTTCTGTCCTTTGTCTTCAATACCTCGGCCCATTGCTCCTTTTCCTTTATGAGGGTAGCTAAGCCCTCCCGTCTTCGCCGCTGCCTTAAGTCACAGTGGTTGAGCTCTCTCTTCTCAGCCGCTTGGGTACTATTTCCTTTTACTCTCTTCTTTCGATATAGCAGCTTTTCCTGTAGCTGCGGGGCCCTACTCCAACAGTCCCCTAACACTTACTTGTTGCTCATCCCTGAGCCACTAACAGCTAGTTTCTCTTGCTGTAGCTTCTCCTTGGCTTCCTGTGAAGTCCTTGTAAGTCTTTCTCGAAGTCCTACGACTTCTTTATCCATAAATTCGACACACTCTTGTGCCATTTCAAGCATAGCTTGACTAATGATGGAGTCTTCTGTATCATCAATATCACTTTTTCTTGTAGTGAACTCCTTAACCTTATGCTCAACCGCATCGACCAGCTCTGTGAGTTGTTCCTAATGTAGCTGAAGTAGATTATTAAATTGTATCTCTTTTTCTCTTAACTGTTGCACTTCCTGTTGCAAACGGTTCATCTCTGTCATCTTCTTCATCTTTGCAAGAGCTCCTAAGCTCTTGACTTCTTCCTTCATTGCTGCTATGGTCTTCTCTATGTCCTGGATACTCTGCTGCAATTCTAGTCTATCTGGGAGCTCGTCTAGATCTGACCATGTCTTCGTCGCATCAACTAGTAATGACTGTGCGTCATCTATGTGACTCTTCATCTGTGTTGAAGTGAGTCTAAAGGCCTCTGCCCTTGCTTCCTTGTCTTCCTGAGGTGTCCCTGGTGCTCGAGCCTCAAGCTCAACAATCTGCGCTTTGTGATCTTCCTCCATCTTGACCACTGTTTCTTCCAGAGCCTTTGCTCTGTCTGCAATTCTTCTTACCTTCTGCATTAAAGGTAAGGCAAACTCTATGTTACACTGGGGCAACTCCAGTGCGATGTTCTGCAGGACCTAACTGAGATCCTGTTCTCTTTCTTCATGTACTCTTAACTCTTCCGTATTTTTGTGAAAGCCTGCGGTGAGCTCTGCATTCTGTTTCCTCAGATAAGTGTTCTGTTTATAAGTTGCAAGCTCTCTATCCCTGAGTTCTGCGGCTATCTGCTGTTGGATCATCTGTAATTGATCAATAGGGAACTCGGCCAGATTAACCTCGACAGGTTGTCTAACCTGTATCTGCACATCGATCATCGAAGCAGGGATTCAAATGCTCCCTGATGGTATCAGTACTGTATTGATGCGATCCTTTGCCAAGACTTCCTCGCGGGAATTCAATGGTGTCGAAATTTCTCCTGTCGTCGCCATGGCTGCCGGAATATGTATTGTGGTAGTCTTCTCCATTAGTGCTTTCAACTCCGAAAGCCACTTATCAATCGTGCTCTGCAGCTTGTCATGTGATGTTTGCATCGCCTGAAATGAGTCCTTCATCGTGTCCTGCAATCTCGTTGCGATGAGTTCATAGTCATCCTCCTTTAGTGCGGTCTATGTAGGTTGCTTTGAGGCTTTTGTTTTTTTCTTCTTTGGTGCCCCTGGTGGCACTTCTTCTACATCTTTCATCTTTTATGCCGGTGGTGGCACTTCTGCTGTATCTTTCCTATGGGACGCCACTTTATCCTTTCCTTTGTCCGATGGGTCTGTCTGTGCGATACCTGTTGGTAGTGCCGTGGCATATTCTAATGCCTTCTTCCACTCCTCATCAAATTCTTTGATGACATCTTCTATATCCTACGCTGTCATCCTGAACGAACCATTTTCCCAGTTATCCATTCTAAACCCTTTTGGCCTTAGGTAGATTGTATGGTTGTCTGCCATCAAATCAAGCCGATGATCATACATGTCCACAATCTCTGTGCTGATCCGCGGTGTCTCCTGGATGACTCTCTTCAACAGTTTATAGTATTCATAGAATACTATCATATTGACCTTTTTCTTGGCTGGTTTGTTGCTCTCCCATAAGTTTTCATATCGCGCGCCTCTGGGCTCGCCGCTTCGTAGCTGTAGAAACTGGGTATGGGGCGGCTCTTTCCATCCAACGAATGCACATAATATACAGAGCCACGAGAAATGGAAGGGGTGGTTCAGCTCGTCCTGCGCTATCAAACAATCTTGAAGAAAAATATTTAATAAGAATAAACACCAATTAAATTGTTCACCTTCTGCGACTTGTATGGCAAGGTGAATTACTGATCCTGTGACTTCTTTTGGGTGAACCTTGGTTAACAGTCTGCCTGCAAGGAGACTGGCTATAAATCTGAGTGTATCATCTGCTATTGCTGTGAGATCATAAGCCTGAACTCCTCTCTGTAGCTTATACTTGTTAACTAGGGTTGCAGGTAGCCTGGAATCCTTGCTCTTACTTGATATATGTGTCTGAGGGTCCTTACTGGTCTTGGACAGCCCAATGATGTGGTGTATCATATCGACGTTTAGATCGATCATGTTACCTAGCCAGAGGTAACCTCCATGTACACAAGAAAGTAGCACACGCACCATGGCATTAACCTCTGCACCTCGTCCAAAATGTGGTATTCTCAACAAATTGAGCAAGCCTAACTGCTCAAGAATCTGGACATGTTCCATAGGAACAAACTCATCTGCGTCGATCCTTGGGTTCCTTTGAACCGTGAGATACCGATACGGCCGAAACTAAAGATATGTCTTACTGTCTCCAAGGTTATAGTCTATAAATTTGAGAACAGGGGCATATCCTAACAGATCTCTGTCTTCCTTGACACAAGAATCAATCGGTAGTAGGGGAACAGGAAACTTAGCACCTTTGGGAATGGTTACCTCTGGTGCATCCTCAACTCATGGAATGATGTATTATGTTGCCATATGAACTTCTTCCTCCTACTCTGGGCTGGACTCTTCTACTGTCTGAGCTTGACTCCTCATCCTTAGCGGCTGTCTGACCTGTGATGTACCTAATTTCACAACCCTGGGTGGCGTTGTCATAACAAACAGGAAGCCACGACGCTGGAATATTTGCACAATGTCTTCTAAAGGTTTCGTCTTGGAAAAAAACCACTCAGTGAAATGCCTTGAAGTGGCAATGGCTGCGAAATTGGGGAAAACCAGCACTCTGTAACTGAAGTATCTCTGCTCAGGAAAGACTCTTACAAATTGCTCTATACTCTCAGAAATCGCTAAAGTAACCCTTCTGGATGAATGATCTCTATATTTATAATGAAGGTGATAATATCTGAAGCAACGGTCATTTGGCTAGACCCGTCGGTGGTATTAATTGCATGGACAAGACAACACCCGTCGTCTTGATCCTCATTAATTGCTGAAAATCCGATCAAATTTCCCTCGATACTTGAGTGCAGGCGTCAGTCTTGTCGAAGATTTATCAAAGCTGGACAAATCATTATACTATTTCCAAATCTAGGGCAATGTATAGCTGTCGTATCTGGATTAACTGCTTGTCAGAAGGTGAAGTGACTAGCCCTCTGTCTCTGTTCAAAATCATCTACGTGGCACGGGGAACATCGCATTGCTGCGATTCCTCACCGCGTCGTCTCAGACCAAAGTGTTGGCATGAACGCCGCAACGTTCAAAAACTCCACAAGCATCCTATGACTTGCGCAACATACTCTTTTCTGATGCGATTCCTCATACTTACTCTTTTTTTTTCTTTTTTTTGAGTGTAGACTACTTACCGGTGCGATGCCTCCTTTCAACTACATTGGACATCTACACTTCATAAACTGTGTGAGTTAAGGCTAGGAGGTGGAGTGGCTATCACTATAAAGATTAATTCTACTGCCATTAATCAAAGTGGGAAGAAGCTCCTCGTTCAGTTTACTGAGCTGAACGGCGCCTCCTTCTGTAACTTGCTGAACCTGGTATGGACCCAACCAATGCGTCTTGAAATTCCTTGGAAACTTAACAAAATTACTGTCATAGAGGAGCACAAAGTCTCCTGTCCAAAAAATATTTCTTTTAATGTGCCTGTCATGCCAAGCTTTCTCTCGTGCCTTCTGCACTTTCTGATGAAATTCTGCAATGAATCTGTCTTCTTCTAAGGCAAGCAGCTGCGCTAGTCTTTCATTCATTGTGTTTGTATCAGCCATCCCGGTAATTTGAGCAACTTTTAAACTGGGAATAATATATTCCATAGGCATAACAGCCTCTTTTCCATACACCAAGCTGAAAGGTGTGTGTCCTATAAGTTTCTTGCATGTAGTCCTATAAGCCCATAATACAGCATTAACCCTGAGGTCCCAATCATTTCTTTGGCTATTACAGATCTTAGTAAGACCGTTTTCTAGAATCTTGTTAAAGGCCTCCACCGTACCATTAGCTTGAGGATGGTAGGGAGTGCTCTTATGGTGCTGGATCTGGAATTCCTCCGTCAAGGCCTCAATAGTGCGGTTCAGAAAATGTGTGCCTTGATCACTCATCAAGATTACTGGACATCCAAATCTGCTTATGATGTTTTCAAAAATGAACTGTGCAGCTGTAGCAACATCACAATTCCTTACTGCTTTTTCCTCTGCCCACCTAGTGAGGTAATCTGTTCCTGTGATGATGTATCTTGCACCAGTTCATTTTTCGGGTGGGTTGATAGGACCCATGAAATCTATAGCCCACTTGTCAAATGCCCACAGCATAATCTGTGGTTGCAGCGGCATTCCATCTCTCCCCGAAGGTTTTCCTACCCTCTGGTAGATGTCACAGCATCTGCAAAACTCCTTAGTGTCTTTATACAAAGTAGGCCACCATAATCCTGTAGCTAGGATTTTCTGAGCAGTCGGCTTCCCTGTGAAATGACCTCCTGCGGCACCTGAATGTGCTTCTCTGATAATGGCCTCTTTATCATGCGGCATAACGCATCTGCGCAAGACTTCATCTGGTCCTAACTTATATAAATGTCCTGCGATCAAAGTGAAGTCTGTTGCTTTCACAACTAACTATTTCTTTTGCTGGTTAGTAAACTCAACAGGTGCCCACCCTGTAGTGAGAAAGTGAATAATATCAGCGTAATACTCATCTACGATCTGGATAGAAAACAATTGTGCATCTAGCAAATTGTCCTCTAAATTACTTGGTTCTTCACCTGAATCTATCCACGACAAGTGATCAGGTCTGGCATTTAATTTTCCTGGTTTTACAATAATTTCAAAATCATACTCCTGAAATAAGAGTAACCATCTACAGATCCTTCCTCCTAATACTGGTTTATTGACCAAGTACTTTAAATCAGAATGGTCAGTGAACATCTTGAATGGGGCACCCAACAGGTAGTGCCTGAACTTCTGTAGAGCATACACCATAGCTAATCCTTCTCTTTTTGTAGTGGTGTAGTTCTTTTCTGTGGTAGATAGCTTTGTGCTTGAGTACGCGATAGGGTGATCGATACCTCCTTCTCTTGGCTGGGTTAAGACGATCCCCAGTGAGATGCCAGATGCATCCACATGTACATGAAATGGCTGGTTCCAATCTAGGAATACTAAGATGGGTGCTGTAACCATCTTCTCTTTAAGTGTGTCTAAACTTTGCTGACATTCCTCATTCCATAGGAATTTCACTTCTTTCTTTAACATCTTTTCCATAGGTGCTGTGATCTTTGCGTAGCCTTTGATGAATTTTCTATAGTACCCGGTATGACCGAGCACTGTCCTCAATTGCTTGACTGAGTTGGGTGCTAGAATATTAACAATGATGGCAATCTTTGTAGGATCTACCATCAAGCCTTGTCTGCAAACAATATGACCCAACAAAATACCAAATGGCGCACAGAATATACATTTCTTCAAGTTAAGAGAAATCTTATATTGCCTACATTTCTCTAACATGAGCCTTAAATCTCCTATATGCTTGTCAATTAATCCAAATACAGTCCAGTCATCAAAATAGACTTCTAAGAATTTATGGATGTATTCCTTGAATACAGAAACTACTACTCTAGAAAAGATAGCTGGTGCATTTTTAAGACCAAAGGGAATTACCTAATACTGGAATGAGCCCCATTCTATTGCAAAGGTGGTCTTATGTCAATCCTCTGAATGGATTCTGATCTAGTGATAGCCTGAAAATCCATCAGTGAAGGAGTAGACCTCCTGTCCTCCCACATTGTCTAAAACTTCATCAGTGAAAGGTGTCAGAAATGGGTCATGAAGTGATGCGTCATTGAGTTTGCGCAAGTCGACACAAATCCTGATTTCTCCTTTGGTTTTCTTTTCCTGCACGACCATGGGACTAACCCATTCGCTCTCTTCTACAGGTTCAATGATGCCTGCTGCTAGCATCTTATCAATTTCATCCTTAACTTTTTCTTTATAGCGATGATTCAATCTGTATGGACACTGCTTAACTGGCCTAGCATCCTCTTTCAATGGTATGTGCATTACTCCCAAATCTCCTACTATTCCCTTCATCTCTGTGAACTTAGTGGGAAATAGATCCTGATAGTCATGTAAGAGATCTGCGATGTGTCCTACTATTTCATCATCCCAATAGTCTCCAATAGAGGCAAACTTAGGTTCTGTTTCTGTGCCAATATTGATCTTTTTAATCTTGATAGGTTCTGTAATAGCGGGAATTTCTAGTTTCGGTCTATGAACGTCGCGAGTTCCTTCTGACTCTGGAATGTTGACACTGCGAGGATTCTCATCCTCATCATCTAGTTCTTCTGTGAAATTGTAACACTCTATCGCTTGTTCTAACTATATGGCCCACTCAGGATGAGCAGGCACTGATAGGGTACAGTCGTCAAATACCTTAGTCTTTATTACATCTAGATCCTGATCAATGCTTGGATACTCAGATTCAA
The DNA here is from genome assembly GCA_001517045.1 of Pseudotsuga menziesii. Classification (NCBI taxonomy): domain Eukaryota; kingdom Viridiplantae; phylum Streptophyta; class Pinopsida; order Pinales; family Pinaceae; genus Pseudotsuga; species Pseudotsuga menziesii. The sequence continues at coordinate 216,473 of LPNX010691160.1, forward strand.
AAGTGAAAGCGAGTAGGAAGCTGTCTATCATAAGTGGCCATGTGACGGTTCCTCTGCACAACTCTGTCTCAGTGTACCAATTCCTTGGAATTGTGTCTAAAGTGTGAATGAATAGGTGAACCCATTCATCCTCTGGAATGTTCGACCAACTCTGTTTGCAAATCTAAATATGTGACCTGGGGTCACTTTCTCCTATGTATTTCTGCTGTAAGGGCTCCTTATCACTAGAGAATCTGATCACCATCAGTCTCTTAAGATCATCCCATGATGCGATATGTTCTTTATGTGCATGCCACCATCTTGCAGGTGTGGCTTTTACTACAAGGTCCATAGTTGCCATCCTCTGCTCATGAGGAATTTCCTGCTCAAACTGCTGTAAAAAGTCATTGACATCCGCTAAGCCATGAAACGATGGAATTTCAATGATCTCTGCGCCGATCCATCGTAGTGACTTAGTCATAAACACACATCTTCGAGCTGATACTTCGTAAAGTCTATTCTGCCAATTTTCTAACCCAACCTCCGAATATGATGCGCATGAGCTGTCGCATCGCCAACTGATATTTCCTTCTGCGGTGGGGTTTATGTAATCACTCTAATTAGCGGTCATCTGATAAAGGATTTCCATGTTGTGTACCTCCTCCTTTTCTCTGATAGGTTCAATGTAGTGAGGACCCTGGAAAGGATCAAATGGTGTGATGACCCGAATCTGATTGTCCTCAAAGGTCATTTGTCTTTTCTTTAAGTTGATAACGGCCATGTTATTGATTGCCCAATCAATACCTAGTAAAGCTGGGTACGGTCTGCTATCGCCAATGATTTCTATGACTTCAAATTCTGCAAAGCTGCGAACTCCATCAATATCAATTGGTACTTGCGGTAATCGACCCAGTGGTGATACCCTCTACTGATTAGCTAGTCGTAGATGGATAGGTGATCTAGCTAACTTAGGGATACCCATCTGTTCCCATGTCTGCTTAGTCAGAACATTTACCTCTGATCCTAAATCTAGGATTACCTCATCCATTTCAAATTCTCCAATTTGCGCTGTGAGTCTCATCTCTCTTCCTGTTCTTGTATGGCCCATAATATTATGAACAGCCCGGTGCGCACTGTTCACGGAAGAAGACGGCTGACACTGATATATGATGCGCTGAAGCTCTCCGATGGCTTTCTCATTTCGTACAAGTTTCAAGCAGCTCTGCAGGAAGGATTGTACACTTCTTGTCAACTCATCCTCTTCGCACCTTCCCGATGTGGTAGCCTACGGTATCTGCATAGGACTAACGCCACAAGGTGTTTTCTATTGTGGTATGCCCCTACAAGGCAGTACCTGCAATCCTGATGCTGTAGGTTCAGTAAAGAAAGTTTTTGCTTGCTAAAACATTTATTTGTTCTTCTGTAGGTCGAGTGGTGTTGATTTATTAGTTGCTTTGCGCACCCACTCCGAACCTGTATTGTTTTCTGCATCCTGCGATGTCCTACTGGTAGAAGCACCACTGCGAGTCACTATATTGACTCTTGGTTCTGGTTCTTTCTGCTCAACACCAATAAGCTGAATGTTCTGGTTTACTGCTAGCTTAGGATCCCTAATCTTGGCTATCAAGATCGAACACTCTTCTATAGGGTGATCATGGGACTTGCAATATTTACATGTCGTACTAGGGTTCTAACAGTCTCTAGCATAATGTCCTACAACTCCACAATTGTAACAAGTAATTGGTCTATGGCCATAGCCAAAGCCTCCTCCACAACCTCGTCCTCTGAATCCTCCACCACGGCCATCATGAGCCGGTTCATGCTGTGGTCCTGTTGTTTCTGACTGGACTCTGTACAAGTCATGCTTTCTCTCAATCATGAGATCATAATCTCGGCAATTATGTTCATCATGACCTACTGACTTACAGAAGTTACAATATAAGTTCTTAGGGGTTTGTACATACTTCTGAAGTAAAGGGAATTCCTGTGGTCTATGCCCTCTTGTTTTGCAGAGTTCACACCATGGCCCTTGGGTCTCTATTCAGGGGTTCGGAGCCCCACTTGCTAAATATTCAACAAATACTGGATAGTTATCTTTAGTATGGCCCTGTCCTTTACACTTTATACACCATAGTTCTTGTGCAATCTCTTTCCCTTTCTTAATCTCATGTAGCTGTAACATGAGATTGGCTAACTGGTTCTGTAGGTTTGTCATACCTGTACTAGTCTCAGCTAGAGGTGAAGCCTCTAGTTTCATTTCCATCTCCAATGCTTCATCCTGCGTACGGAGTCTCTGTTGCATGAGGGGAAGTCTGATATGCGGGAGCAGTGCTGCGATGAACCATTCCTTATGCTACTCCGACACAAACTCAAAGCTGACCTGGTCTATAAGAGCTTTGAATTTCTGATCAAATTCCCATACTAACTCTGTAGGTGACTGTTTAATTTCTTTAAGCTCTGTGATACACTGTGACTCAGACTTAGGTTTCTTAAATTCTTTGATCATGGCGGTCCTGACTTGTATGAGCGTTCTAGGCTATGTTGTTGTATACTTCATATACCATGTTAAGGCTCTTTCTCTAAGTGTAGTGGCCAACTGGACAAGTTTAGTGTTATCATCTTGAATCTGTTTAATGGTCCATACGGCTTCACATAGGAACCAATGTTGTTTCGGGTCTTCTACCCCTGTACCCTTAAAGGTAGGTAACTTCATGTCGTCCCCCATTCTATTTCTACGTGGTGGGTTCTGATTTGCTGTGTTACTACCACTTGGCAGTGTAACAGCAGTGTGTATTGTGTGTGAACTACTAGATGTAGTTCCTACGGGATTGTTCTGAGTCCCGGTCGTTTTCTGTGGGGTATAAGGGTGGTAAGGGATACCCCCTACTGGTCTTTCTATGTCACTTTGGCTCTATTCTCTAGTATGGTCTAAACTGTCTTCCACGAAGGAAGAGCTGAAATCTACTTTATATTTCTTACCACTACGTGTACATCCAATTTCATCAAAATCACTCTCAAACTCTTGTGACATTACACTTACTGAACTTATGCATCTGAGAACATATCCATTACTCCTTTTTCATGTAATAACATCTTAATAGATGAATTTAAAGAGTTCAAGTGCTTACTGTGATATCCTTTGAAGAAGTACCTCTCGGCTTCACCGAAAATTTTTCTTTGATCAACTACAAACTCGGTAATGAAGCCTTCTAGCAAACTTGCAAGCCATAAGTCTACGGCCCATGAAATGGGATTGTCTATGCTCCTCATGGTCTAAATCAGCTCCGGTGTCCAGACAATGTTTCTTTTCTTCTTGAATATATTCTTATCAGTCAACTTTGATAACCAGTCATACAGCTCATTTGCATAGGTCGCAAAAATTATCTCATGCAGATCTATGAAGATATGTTTTTGTAACCAGTCCTCTGTACTAAGCCTAGGACTCTTGTTTTCTGTCGCAGCAAATTCTCTTTCCTTAGACCCAACCCACTGGTTGAGTTCTTCTTTAGTAGGATGCCAACAGAACATTAGCTCTTCAATTTTTTCAAAGCCGGCAACGGAACCATTTGTTGTCTATCTGGGCAGACCTGGGTTTGCTTTACTGTACCAACAATACCCCTAGCTCACTGGCCCTTTCGGTGACAGACCGCAGAGTGGCCTGAAGTCTCACCCGAAGTGATCTTAGATGGGGTGGTTGAAGGCTCAAGTGTCTTACACCAGGTTCTGTAGCATCCTGGGGACTCGTGACTCTTCTTAGCCAGTGGGATCTCTCTCTCTATGAGAGCGATCTCTCCTTCTAGCTAGCGCTCTCAGGGAGTGGACTCTTATCGCATCGCAGCTTCCTGGCGATGCGCAAACTTACCCTTCTACTCAGCTCCTTTCCTGCAATAACTTACACCGCTGCTCCTCAGACGATGCGATATCACCTTTCTATGCTATAATACATCCTATAATGAGGCTCAATATGTGTATCACTCTTAAGGTCCTGTGACCTCCTTCCTGGTCTAATAACTCTGTTAGTCTTCACAAGGGTGTTTAAACCACTCACTTAAACTCTACCACTTAACACACTAACATCAACTATACTGAACTCGCGAAACTCATATACCGGAGTCACTTTACACTGTAACTGTCAACTATCATGAATCAAGCATTGGTAAACTCATACACAGGCTACTTGATACATTTAACTTTCTTTTAACCTTCTATGCGCTATAACTGAAGCATAACATAAAAGCATTCATCACTGATAAGCAACATTCATGTAACAGATAACAAATAGCAAACAGGTAAAACACAATCACATGAACAGTCGCACAACATACGGGTTTTACGTGGTTCACTTCCAGGGGGGAAGCTACGTCCACGAGAACTGGTTTTTATCTTATAGCTTGAGAGGTTAAACACAGTTTCGCTGCAACCTATTATGTAGCTAGAGATCTTCTGGGAAACTCCACACACACAACCGGGAGCCCTTCTCTCTTAGATCTCTTTTCTTTTTATATTGCCTTCTTACAATATACTCTTTCTCTCTCTCTCTCTCTCTCTCTCTCTCTCTCTCTCTCAATCCCTGCGGATTGTTCAATCCCTGCGAATTGTTACATTCATGCTCAAGGAGCCAGCTACTGGTTACAGTAAGATAACTACAGACTGAATAGCAGAACCAGAGCTCGACTCAAAGAATAGCTAACTGACTAACTGTCTAACTGACTAATTGACCCACCTTTCACAATACAAAATACATTCTTATATAGGCATCCCGAAGGTCTCACCCTGTTACAACACTGTGGGCATTTCACAACAGTAACCCAAAAACCCTAATTATGACAGTTGCCACATTTGTACTGTGGGCTGCCGCTTTCTGTCACACCACAACTTCTTGCAGTCTTCCACGCTTCCCGGCGCTGATCGTGAGTATGGGCGCCGCTTCCTCTACAGTCCTCTTCTGTCCTTTGTCTTCAATACCTCGGCGCGTTGCTCCTTTTCCTTTATGATGGTAGCTGAGCCCTCCTGTCTTTGTTGCTGCCTTAAGTGCATTGGTTGAGCTCTCTCTTCTTGGCCTCTCGGGTACTGTTTCCTTTGACTCTCTTCTTCCGATATAGCAGCTTTTCCTATAGCTGCGGGGCCCTTCTCCAACATTGAGTCGGTGTCATTTCCACTCGATCCCACTCTTTCATCAGAGAGTGTTAAGACTGAAGTAGTCTCTCTGACCAAATCTTCATCTTGTTCTTCCCTTCCAGTAGAGAATGAACTCAAACTTGCCGAAGTTTTTATGCTTCATTCTGATTGTTCTCGACAAGAGGAAATTTTGTCTATTTCGACAGAACCCTCTCCAAGTAGTGAGGTTATTTCCTTTGACTGGAGTAACCTAACAGAGTCTCATCTTCATTCGAGTGTTCCTTTCCAGATAGTTTTAAATGTTACTGCTAGGCGGATACTTCACACTATTGTTGACGAAGGGGCTTCTGTTAGTATTCTATCCTCAACTGCTTGGAAAGCTTTAGGTTCTCCTCAGCTTGTGCCATCCACCAACTAGATACTGGATTTTAATCGAACGCCTACTGCACCTTTAGGGATCCTTCCTCATTTACCTATTACATTAGGAGGGAAAACTGTCTGTATTGATGTTATGGTGGTCCAAGGTCCTTTGGATTTCAATATGCTCCTTGGACATGATTATGTCTATTCCATGAAGGCTGTTGTGTCCACACTCTTTAGAGTTATGCATTTTCCCCATGATGGGAAGATTGTGACCATTGATCAGCTTTCCTTTGCTACACATGACCATCACATTACTCCTAGTAATCAGACTACCCTGAATGTGCCGCGTTCTTGTGATTCCTTCCCCTTCTTCTAGTTAGCTTCTTCCCATCATTGGTAAAATGGGGGGCATGGCTCTAGTCTATGGACATCATAATGGAGCTAAGCCACTAGCTTTTATGAAATGGGGGCAGCCTACCAACCTCTGGATATCATGTTGGGCAGGAGCAGGTTTTAGAGCATAGTTTACTTTTGGTTTCAAGCTCGTTAAAAGCATAGTTTACTTATTGGTTTCAAGCTTGCATAAAAATGAAACCATGTCTAGAGCATAGTTTACTTGTGGTTTCAAGCTCGTTAAAAAATAAAACCACTCCTTAAGCATAGTTTATTCTTTTGGTTTCAAGCTTGCATAAAAATGAAACCATGTCAAGAGCATAGTTTACCTTTTGGTTTCAAGCTTGCATAAAAATGAAATCATTCCTGAGCATAGTTCATTTTTCTATGTCAAGCTCGTTAAAAAATGAAATAGCACCTGACCATCATGTCATTTTTCCCTGAGCATAGTTTACCTTTTGGTTTCAAGCTTGCATAAAAATGAAATCATTCCTGAGCATAGTTCATTTTTCTATGTCAAGCTTGTTAAAAAATGAAATAGCACCTAACCATCATGTCAAGTTATGACCATCATGTCAGTTTTTCTTGAGCAAAGTTCCCATTCTATGTCAAGCTCATTAAAAATGAAATGGATCTCCTTTAGCATATTTTACCTTTTGGTTTCAAGCTTGCATAAAAATGAAACCATGTTCCAAGCATAGTTCCCTTCCATTTCAAGCTTGTGTAAAAATGAAACGGATCCCCTTCCCTTGAGTTGAGTCTTCCCTTTAGTGTTAGAACTTGAATCTTCTTTCCACCTGCCTGATTCTCATTCTTCCTACCCCCCTAGTGAACATTTTCACATTAGTAACCATGTTTTTTGGTTGGGTATGGAAGAAGAATCGTCAAATGAAACAAAGCTTGGGGTCATGTCGAGCCGCTAGCAACCATGCTAGGGGTAAGCTTCGCTAGAAATCATGCTGGGGGCAAGATTTCAACCTCTGTATATCGTGTTAATGGTATTTTCCAAGCATAGTTTACCCATTGGTTTCGAGCTTGCATAAAAATGAAACCAATCTTCGAGCATTCTTTCAACTGATCTTTGAACTCGTTAAAAATAGTAAGATGTGGTTGAGCTTACTTTTCATTTCTCGTGCTTTGGTTAAAACATGAAAAGTGGTTTGAGCTTAGTTTATTACTTTTTCGTGCTCTGGATTCAAACATGAAAAAGGTTAATGGACTCCTCTTTAAACTCTTTTTATTCTCCCTAAATATGAAAAGATTGTCGAGCGATCTTGTCTTCTTCACGCTTGTTAAAGTATTTGAAGAGTCGTCCGTCCGACGGTAGGTTATCTCTTTTTCGGTTCGGATAGGACTATTTACGAAAAAGGAACACTCCAGCCAATCATGACTGGAAGAGTTCTCTAAGGTATGATTTTACACTTTTTCGGGCCTTAGAGACTAAATCATACGAAAAAGGACACCTTTGGAGTCTTCTTTTGTATTCGTTCAGAATCTCTAAACATGAACGATACTGAGTTTTATTTTAGTGGACTCGTTAAATTAAACATTGAGAAACCCGTTTTGGGAATGAACCCCTCCTCTCTCAGGTTCGTAAAACATATGATTCTGGACTTGTCTTCTGACAAGCTATATCGAGTGTTTGTTACCCTCTTTGAACTCGTAAAACCAAAAAGTGGCACTCATCGATCATGATGGGGAAAATGGGAAGGGAATCATTTTGCAAATAATGGCAATTGTTTGTCATTACCTTTGAACATGGCACTTGTCTACACATCATGTCAGTCAATTGGGTATTCAGCTAATCTCCATGATGATACACTTTCATGAGTCATGTCAATCCTTTGAGTCTTTCAAAAGAATGCATTGTCCACTGTCGCATTGTGTGTCTGTCCCGTTCAGTCATGCTGCCAAGTCTTTTTGTCATGCCGCCCAATGTTCAAAGGGGGATTTGAAGAATTTTTACCTCTGCAGTCCACACAGTCTTTGTGTCAGTATCTTTGAGTCAATCATTTGGTTACTACATTCACATCATTCCAGAAATATGTTTCGAGTTTCGTGTCGTCAATGTGGGACTCATCATGGCCCTCCTTCGATGAGACTTTTCCCATCGACATCAGCTCATCATTCGGGAAATAGTCTTAGAAACAATACTTAGTACCTTGAGATCTGTATGCCTTAATGACAGATTCTCTCGCTCTCAACATAGGTTCACATCATTGACCTTTGTTCGATAGAATTGATTGGGTGTTTGACATCAAGACATCTATTCGCACTCAGTAGAATCGTTACCATCAATGGTGATCTCCCTCACACTTGTTAACAGTTCACATCATTGACCGGTAATCAAGTGGTTTCTATCATGTTCGACTTCAGATCATTGTAATCACATGGATAGAATCATACTTTGTGGAAGACGAGACGAAGAGCCTGGGTATTTGTTTAAAGTGCTCATTGCTTTTTGCCCGGGTTGCGATGGAGTTTTGTATATCTATCATGGATCCACATTTGTATGGTCGTGGCTATGCTCAAATTTGCATCTGTATGACATAGATCTACATTGTATGTCTGGTAGCTATATCCAAGTTTGAGTCCTCTATCACATGGATCTACGCTGTATTCTAATAGCCATGCTTTTTTATTCCTCTCACGGATCTACCTTGTATTGGTCTACAACCATGAGTTTGGTTACTTGTGTCTATGAGTCAACATACTGATTTACTACAGATGCCTACTTAACAACATACTCCGATCAAGCCAACATTTTCATCTCATGGAAACAACTTGTTCTCTCAAAGCTCTTGTTTATCGTATCCCTCTAAGACTCATGCTTTGGGGGGAATCCTGTTATACCAAAATCCTATCACCATCATGTGATAAGAAATTTGACATACCTACTTGCCCTGAATCCTAGCTCTTGGAGTGAAAACTCATGGTTATTATCAATCTTTCATGGAAATTTCCAGCACCACACTTCCTCTGTTGTCCAGGAGCGATACCTTGTTTGCACTTCCTATCCCCTATTGCCCACAAGTGGTGCCACCACTTATGGCCCTTTGTCCATAAGCATTTCTTACTAGAACTGCTCTGTCATTGAAGGAGAAACGCGGTACCCTGGGTAAAAATGGAAAAAGATAAGTTTCTCGAGGCTTCTATATTATAAGCCTCATGTCCTCCCTTATCCCTACTGTTGTGGGTCAGTTGAGCTCGAGATCCCTCATCCTAGGATCTTAGAAGCCACCTCACCCACTAATCTCTCAACCATCCCTATCCATTAAGCCTTATAAATATGATCTCATAGCCATGGTTGAGGGGAGAGAACCATTGAAGTATTGTTATGTTGTTGGATTGATCACTTAGCCCAAGCCATTGGAGAGCATAGAGAGCAAAGTTGGAGCTTATGGGGATGAGAGTTCTTGGTTTCATGGAGATGCATGTCAACACTAAGGCTTGGTTGTAAACTTCTCTATTTTTATCTTAATGCAAGTTGATTTCTATCCCACATTATTGTTGTTGTTTGATTTCACATGTATATTGTTAGATTCCTTAGTCACTAACATGGATCAGTAGATTATATTCTGGCAGTTTCGATGTGTTTGTGTGTTTAAGCTTATTGCAGGTACACATGGTTACTATCGAAGCATCACATTCCAAATATCTATGGCGTCCAAGGAGATTCTTCAACCTCTGTCCTTCATTTGTTCTGGATTTGAACCATTTAGACCAGTGGAACACCTTACTGTCTGCAGGAGGTGAAATATTCCAACTAACACTGAGAGGGGGGAGTGAATCAGTATTGATAACTTTTAACAATTTAAACCACTTTTAATTTATTCATTAACACACATGATCAAAAAGAACACACGGAACACAAATTTATCATGAAATCCCAATTGGGTAAAACGCCAATACTTCCTATTACTTCAAAATTATATTTACAAATAGTCTCTACCTTCTACTATAGACAAGGATGGTACTACACCCTATTTACCAGAAACTACTAGAAGGAGGCTATGACACCCTAGTTTTATTAGCTGCTACTGAAAGGATTCTACGACACCCTATTTACCAGCTACCACTCGAAGGAGACTACAACCCCCTAGTTTTATCAACTTCTACTGAAAGGATGATACAACACCCTATTTACCAGCCACCACCGGAAGGATGTTACGACCTCCTTGCTATCCTGTAGCCTACCATAGAACCATCCTTCCACCCTGATATATTTTTTCCAATATTGTAGATCTCCTTTTTCTTCAATCTCTGTCACAAATACATCTTTCACGTCACTCGTCTCTACCTATTCTAGCTGCTGCTATGATGTGGATTCTAGAGAAAATTTCTTTCGCTCCACACTAGGTCTACAAATACCTTCTAACACTTTTTCTACGAATGCATCTCCTCACAGTTGCGCCTTTTCATTCTTAGATCATGCCTCTTCATGAAAACACAATTCTTCATTTTAATAATTCTTTAATTCTATTTAGGTTTATCAATCATGACTTTCAACAACAAAAATATTTCCAAAATTGCCTCTCCACAATTATAATTTTGCACCATAATTCCTTCTGAAATTTCCTTTTCCGCAACAAAAAATTTTCTGCAAATTCCTTTCCCCAACAACCTTTCTGTAATTACGGGTTTCATATTGTGGACACACATTTTGACTTTTCTAAAAAAGGTCCTTCCGCAATTTCCTTTCCGCAAGGTACTTTTCGCACCGTTGATTTCTTGCAGACTCTTCCCTGATCGTTGATCTGAGATCAGATGTGGATTGCAAATTGCGGGTTCATAAAATCTCAAAAGTGACTTCCGCAATTTTTCTTCTTTGTCATCGATCTCTTGTGGAGTCTTTCCATACCGTCGATCTTGTGGATAATCCTTCTAATATTTTCAAAATGGGCTTCCGGAAATCATTTTTCATAACTCTTCGAGACGTTGATTTCTTGTGCCTGATTTCCTGACCATTGATCTTCAGATTGTGGATTTCCGAATGTGGAACCACACTTACCCATTTTGGACCTCCGCAAATTTTTTTCCACAATTTTTATAGACCATTTATTTCGTTGAGGGTTCACTCCTGACCAACGATCTATGATCAAATGCGGATTGAGTATTTTCACTTTTCTTGTGTGAAAATCATTCACCACTGTGGATCTTCTCAAAACTGTCTTCCACAATTTGTCTTCAGTAATATTCTTTCCATAGCTTAGAGATATTACACTTTCGTATTGTGGAGACTATTATAGAATAATGATCTTTGTCTCTTGACTGATCTGGGTTTTCCAACTCATCACTTCACTCTAGTGTTTGGGAATGTTATTTTCCACACATATCTACTTTGTGGGTCTTATTATAGACCATTGATCTTTGTCTCTTGAATGATCTGGGCCATCCAAATATTCTTTAGAACTTTGGAATGTTATATTCCACTTCTTACTTTGCATATATTTCCCCTGTCCTTGACACTATCATCGATCTACCATCCGACTTTGTAATTCCTTTGTCTTACAATGTGTTTTCCCTGTCATCATGTTTACTGGTTATTCCTTTGTCATTACTGAACTCGTTTGACATCAATGACAACTATATTCTCAAGAGTATACTATTCATAAATGCAAACACTTACACATGTGTAGTACATTTCCTTAATCTAGGAACATAAATATGTACATAACTTAGAAACTAGATATACAAGAAATGATCATTAAAATAATTATCTTTGTTTGTTTGTTTGGTGGAATCTCTCTTGATCATTGTCTTCTTATAGGAATTACTCGAGTATCTAATAGTGTGCTCCACTCCATCATTTGATTCTAAGGACCTATGTCTTTCTTGCTCGTGATCGAAAATGTTGAGCAAGTCTTATGCACTATAGATCACATGGGGCTGTGTACTCATTCTATGTATCCCTTTTATTCAACATTTTATTCAATGGCCTCTAGTTTATATTTGATTTGAGAATCCCTTATGAAGTAATATTATATGGTTTTTGAGACTTGGATCTTCACATTCTTTAGTTGATTTCTCAATGTCATATTTTGGTTAATGTTCTCCCCTTTGAATAGTTTGATAAAGGCATCAAACATCTAATTCGGGGTCATCAATGATGAGACATGAGGGATGATATGATATTTTATTGAGTCTTCAATGATCCTCTTAGATCTTATTATGGTCTTCTTGTGAGTAGCCTTGGAATCATCTCCCTCTAGTTCTGGAATCTCCTCAATGACATATTTGTCCAAAACATTCCCTTCTAGGATAAGAGAGATTATATACTTCCATTCTCGAAAGTTGCTAGATCCTTCAAGATTGGTTTGATTCAACATTTTGATATGAGAACCTCAAATGGAAATAGAGAGAATAGAGCTTACTAACAAGAGTGCTTTAGTTGGATGCTTTCTCCAAATCCTTTCTGGAAAACTGCTTCTGGTGGACCTAGGGTTTGACATATAAACCCTAATTTTTGTGTATTGCATATATGATTGGATATAAATATGTACCTCTTCAAGGTGATCTAGGAAGTATACTCATTTTCCCAAAATTGTGGACAAAACTGCAAAATATTTGATGCCCTAGTTTCTTCGATTTCTTCTGCAACATTGTCCTATATTAATTATGATGTATTTACAAAATTTATAATCCTCAAGGTCTAAAAATTCATCTTGAGGTAGCCCAGTCTGTCTTATTTCAAACCACATATTTTATACCAATATTGGATTCACCAAATGAAACCTATGCTAAGTTTTCCAAGATGACCTGTGTATGGACTAGTTCAAAATAGCAAACTTGTACGGACTACCACATGTCATTGTATCAAATTCAAGGTCTGAAACTCCCATAATAGAAACAAAATCATGTGCCCTATATGAAAAGTCTTTCTAAATTCTATTTGGATATTTATATCTCAAGATATAGCGATTCTCCCTAGGTCACCTGTTTAAGGCTAAATTTTGGAATAGGTTGAAACCCTAATTTGGAGGGATCATATCTCTTGAAGTAAAGAGAATATAATGGTGAAACTCACCAAAATTGAGTTATAGATAAAATTCTAAGAATACTACATTTTTCTTTCTAGTGTTTTCAAGCATGAAACCCTAATTCTGACAGTTGCAGTAGTAGCAATGTTTAAGATGCATAAATACTTCTTTTAGGGTGTCTATGATACCATGTTATATTTTTCAACTTAATTAAAATATATTACATCTTTAATCTAATGCAATAATATCACGGAAAGATAGATAGTAATAGCACAAAACAAAAACACAAATATTTTATCCTCGGAAACCACACATGAGAAAACCTAGAAACTTCTTCTATGGTACATTCATCACTTTTTACAATGCTAGAATGAGATAGAAAACCCAAAGATAAGATGTCTTATGTTTCTTCTTCTTCTTCTTCACCAACGAATTTGTCTCTCACACTAAGAGTGAACTTGGTTGCACTTATTGTGTCTCCAAGTGAGGGAGGGCGCCTCCCTATTTATATTCTTCTGTTGTGAGAGATTTTGGTCCAATAGGGATGACTTTACTAGGCCGACTTCTGGACTTTACTGGGCCAAATTATCCTAGGGATACTCAAAAATACATTTTCTACATATTCTCTTAGGGACTATTTACCCAAGTTGCATCGAAGGTTTTACCTCGACTCTTATATGACCAATTACATTAATGAAATATCCAATCAGAAGGAAAACATCCCCAAAAGGAGGTACAATAAAAATAAAACCAAGTAGAATAGTAATAATACAAATAATACAATGAATAATATCTTCTGAAGTTACATTATCAATAACATATCCAACAACCCACAAGCTAGATATATTAGTAACTTGTGATTCAACGGGGGCTAAAACGTCTCGAATCCCACCGGGGTGAGCCTCTATCCTAGGGGTGTCCTACCCTTCGATCCTTATCACAATGGGACAATGATAATCCCTATCCCCCATTGGTTTTGAACCCGTGACCTCCACAGAGAAACATATGTTTTTAGTCAGTAGGCCCACTCAAGTGTTCTTCACATAGTAGGACCACATTACACGCAATTGCATTATTGATGTTTAGGGTATCAATTTATCCTGACCCCAATTAATGTATAGTGATAATATTAATTAGTGTGTATATATTTATATTAACAAAAATGGATATTGATATATTTATAAATGACTAAACTAAATTCAACAAAAGGTTACAAAAAGATTCATCCCTTCAGAAAGAGTATCATAGTCTAGAGATATAAACATATACATAGTTACAATCATCCTGACAGGATAATGTATTTGAAAAAATACGTAATAACCAAAACTACTATAGATTCTTACAAATTCACCAGGAACAAGTAGACAAAAAACTGCATAAAGTGAAAACCTATAAACTAAAGTCATTTTGAGAATCAGTCTCTTCAGTGGAGACTTCCTCCATATAAAATTCTTCATCAGAAGAACTATCAGACTTATCTTAATAAACATATTCAAAAAATTCATCATCTTCAATAGAATCGACCTCAAAGCTTGCATTAGAATCCTAAACTTTATCACTGCTACCATATATAGAATCCTAAAAACTCCTGGAAGTTTCAACATTAATAGTATTAGAAGAATTAACACCCAACATATTCACCTAAAAACAAATAGCACGAACAGGTTGGTCCTGAGAATTTGGTAAATCCTGAATGAACTTGTTATATCCAATAGGATCTTGATTGGGCACGATTGAGTCAGAATGAACCATTAGAAACTATTGCATTCCATTACTCATATCTGGATAATCATCATAGTTCTCCTCTACCCTGTATTTTTTTCCTATTATCAGGTTTTCATGTAATTTAAGCTGAGCATCATGATTTTCAACATCCTTCCTTAAGTCCTGAATCATTCTATTGCCGGATTTTACAACCTCATCTAGACTGGAAAAATTACTTTCGAGGGTAGAACTAATTTGAGCAGAATTGTTCAAAACAAACAATTGGTCCTGAATATCCTGCAATTAGTTGTGGAGTGTAATCTCCCAATTTTCTCTTAATAACACCAAGTTAAACCCCTATCAATTGAGAAACCCATGATTCCTAGTGTAATAATAATATAATTAATGATGGGGTCATTTTTATGAAATAATTACTCAATTTTTTAAAGTTGTCAAACTTACGATTAGAAATATGTCATTATTAAATATTATGAATTTATTTAAATTTTTACACCTAATAGATGTTCTTGGTGGCTAAGGTGTTGCATGGGTCAATGTGGACCCAATGAGTTTTCATTTTAAATGGAAACTCAGGGAAAATAAAGAAATATCCATAAATCCAGTAAAAATATAGAAAGCAGCATAAAAATTAGTTAGCCAGAAAAGCAGTGCACAAAGTAGGAAAGTGCAGAAAAGCTGTCAGGATGAAAAGCAAGCAACTTTTGGAGGGCTCAATTTCAAAAAGGAGAAAATAAATTCATCCTAAAAGAAAAATTTCACAGTTTTCCAAAAATGAGAAAAGGAAAGTCTGTCTAAAAGAAGGAGGGCATGACTTACAAATGAAGAAAAAGGGCATGTCAGTGGAAAATAAGGAAAGTCCCAATTTCACTCATGAGGCCGCATTGAGTCAAGTGGGACACATAAAGATTGAATTCGACCTAGAGGCCATGCTTCCTATAAAATAATGATATCACACCCCTCTTACAAGTTTTGGTTATTTGAATTTTATCTTGAAAGCTCTTCTACTCAATGGTTGTGTGATGTGCCTCAACTGAGCTTTGGGTGATGTGCCCCTTAGAATTCTTGTTCTATATTTTTTCATGAAGATGGTGCAACCATTAATGGAGTTTCTTTGCATGTATTAGATTCATCCTCAAGTCTATTTGAATGCCCTCACAGATATGGAGAGTCTCTTATCTAAATCTTGAATACTAACTGATTTTCTTTTCTTGTATGAGCAATGGAGTTGAAGTTATGAGTGGGAATTAGTGGATTTCAACCATTAATGACAATAATGCAGGTGTATCTATGAGATCCTAAAGTTTCCAGTTCTTGAATACATATGAGGTTTGAATATCCAAGTTTCTCATTGATTGTAGCTTCTAAATGTATTGTATTAATGCATGTGACTAAAGAATGCTATATAAACTATTTCTGGAAGTAATTTCTACATCCCTCGATGTTATTTGAGGTTAAAAATATGCTTTGTAATTTTCATAGCAATATGAATTATTCTGAATGAGTTTTACATGGTTTTAGTCATCCTTGTCTACATTTGCACCCAGTTTTGACTAGTCTCATTGGTTAATGCATAAGTCATCCTCACAATAAAAAATTCATGTCATTTATATCATCACGCATCCTTACCACACCTATCTAAATAGACAATGTCTGAAATAGATAATTTGTATCCCCCTTCACCTATTTGGGAAGGACAGAAGACAAGCCCCTTAAGTTCAACCTTCAGAATCCTTTTAAGTTGTTTATGATCTGTATAAACCTGAAAATAATTATATATACATTCATAACATAGTTTTATAAGTCTCCTTAATCCCTCCCATAGCCACTGGTTTCTTGGAGATTGTTTGTAAAGGTTTTAGTTGGCACAGGTTGGGACTCCCAAAATCCTAGTAGTAGACTTTATCTGGGATGATGTTCGAAACCTAAAAGGTCCCAACATCATGTGCTTAGGAACCTAAACATTCAATATCCTTCTCTTTCCTTATTTTTTTATCTTACCTAAACCTTATCCTATTCACCCATCTCAGCTTGCAAATTAACTTGCCTGGAAGCTAGTTGTTTGAATTTTTTTTTAAAGAGAGTGAGTGAGCCTTAAATCTGATTTAGGTTCATTATAGTTGTATAATAGAACTTTCCTCCACTCCTATGGAAAGTACTCCCTAGATTTGAATAAAATTTCAGCCATGTCCTACTCTGATGATGATTCCTATGAGCATTATGAAGAGTACTATGGATAGTTTGAAGAAGAAGAAGTCCTATATGTTGATGAAGGCCTACTAAGTATGGAAGATGATGAATTATATCCATCACATAGATAATATATTATGTTTGATATTCCATTGGTTAAGAGAGACTTGGGAAAGGTAATAAAAATATGTGAAAACATGCCTTGATGCTACCACGAGTATCTAGCATTGGGGAAGGATGTTGGTGCAATCATGACTTTCAAGGATGATTTCTATCTAAAGTATGGATTTTTGCTTCATAATTTTTATGAGTATTCATCCAAGAACAGCAATCCCTCCATGGAGGAACCAATTTTTCCCACCTCTATGAGTAAAGAGGAAGAAGAAGGAACAAAAGGTGAAGATTCAACAATTCAACCGATGTGTTCAAGCATTATGAGATTCTTTGGTTTCTCTTCAATAAGTGTCTCCAAAAGTGATGATCCTATTACCATTAAATATGGGGAAACCTCAGGTTTCTTGAAATAAGATGAACACGAAGAGGATCCATGCGCAGTTGAAGACTCGACAATTCAACATATGGTTTTTGGTAGTGTGGGAGATGAAAACACTTCTATTTTATTTTTGTGTGTTCCAGAGGGTTTAGGTTCATTACATGGAGCAAATTCATACTAGAATAAACTCATTCAACTTGAGCAGAGAGATCATTTAATTTCTTAATAAATTTCATAGTGGAATCCCAACCCAGAGAAACATCTCCTAGATTTAAAGAGATATAGTCAATAAGGGGAAAGGATTATCGGGACTAGTTTTAAAGAAACGAATTGGACATTATTAGAAAAACCATCACCACAAGAGGGATGAATAAGAAGAGCGTCCCTAGACCAGAACCAAGACACAACACAAAAACCACAATAGTTATGATTTTTCTCGGTATCCCAGAGAGAAAATTCACAACTGAAGTCAAAATATATGATAAGGAATACTAGTAAAATCAATGAGTTAAAGATGACGAAGTGTCTTCCTCCCCACACTAAGGAGAAGACAAGCGAACCCCCAGCATAACCAGCCACCATTCCAAAGACCGCACAAATCCAAACTCTAGAGCCGAACCAACACAAACAACAAAAAATAAACTTCAAGGCAGAACAAAGAAGGGTTTGAGGAGAAGAATTAATTGTCCCACCATCCAAGTAGTATGATCCACCCACCGCATTCAACATATGACAACTGTCCATAATAAAATTCTTAATTAAAGAAACCACCAACTTTCCAAAAAGATGAAGGGAGAGTATACCAAAGTTAAGGTAGGGAAATGGATTTAAAATGTCCATCACTATCTTCATAGACACCAATAAGTAGGTGAGAGGATAGATTAACCAGTTCATCATCCCAATGATTTAGATCACGAAGCACATGAAAAAATAATAGATATTCAAAAAGAGGATAAGCGTTTAATATCCTCTTATGAATACGACTGACAATTTGATCAGAAATATCTATGCCTTGAATAGCCTAAGAAATCACGAGATAAGAGTCCCTAATCACAATTGAGTGAACACCAACTTCCAATGATAGCTTTAAGCCTAAGAACAGGGTCATTCTCTCTGCATAGTTATTTGTTCCAAATCATAAACTACAAGTGAACAACTTAACTATATTTCCATCGAGGTCAAATAGAACCCCCCACCTTCCACCCCATATTAATTAGTAAATATATTATTAATATAACTTTATTCATATTTATACCCCATATTAATTAGTAAATATATTATTAATATAACTTTATTCATATTTATATTGCTTGTAATGATGCATTTGATTTTTTGGATGATCATGTTTTTGTTAGTTTATCATTTTGATTTTATATTATTATAAACTTATTTTTTGTGAATTAAAATTATAGTCAATTTTATGATTGTCAATGCATTTTAAAGTTGTGTGGTTTTTATGACAGTAGCTTAAGTATTAATGGACTAATGTTTTGAGATATCTCACATGGAAAAAAATTAGTTTTGTAGTTTATGATTGAATTTTATGTTAGATTAAAAAACTTTGACTTGGAATACTCACAAGTTGTAAGATGTATGATATGGAAAAAATGAGGTTTGTAGTTTATGATCGAATTTAATGTTAGATTACAAAATTTTAACTTGCAATATTTAAAAAAAAGGATCACATCTTAGATTTTACAGATTTACAATAAGATAAGAAAAATTTCAGTATGTAAGTTTTTGCGGTGAGTTAGGTTAATGTAGCGATTTTCCGTAAATTTTGCAGTAGTCATTTTTAAATCTATGATCCAAATGACTACTTGTCCTGATGATGGTTCCCGATTCGGAATCGAAACGTCGACTTAAAAATGACTACTGTAGAATTTCCAAAAAAACCCTACATAAGCAAAATTATAAAACTTTATAGAACTATATCTTTACTTAGTAAATATCTTCACTATAAATATGCTTATATTACCAATTCACACCTATTTTTTCCTTACGTATGCTTATACAAATAAAAATAATTACCACTTCACACCTACTCTTTTTACCTTATATATACTTTTAAAATATTGCAATGGTTATCACTTCACACTTACTCTTTCTAACCTTATCTTTCAGGATTTATGATGAGGTGTTTTTCTTCTTTATACCCAACAGTATTCCCATTCAAATTAGAATATTAAATTTTTTGTGTTGCATTTTATGTATATAAGTATTTAGTGACTTTTAAATCAGATTCGTGCCTTATATATACTTATACAAATAAGAGTGGTTACCCCTTCACACCTACTATTTTAATCTTAAGATGTTTTTCTTCTTTATACTTGACAATATTCCCATTCAAATTAGATATAAATAAATAAGATGTTTTTCTTCTTTTTACTTAACCATATATTTATAATGCATTTTAAATATATAAATATTTGGTGAATTTTAAAAGAGATTCTTTGTAATAAAAATTATTTTGGTTACATTATTAAAGTTAGCCTAAAGAACTTATGTAGCTACGTTTAAAGCCTTATATATTTTATGTAATGAATATCTTTACACAGCTTAGTAGAATGGTGTTTCTTAGAGGAAAAATAGATCTTTCAAAGAGATGACCACTTGAATGACGCGTTCTAAAACTTTGCCACCAATTTTTTGGGTCGAATAAATGAATTGTATAGCCTATATCCAAAATAGGTGTCTCACAAATCCTTGTATGGAATTACTCCTTTCAAATCTTGGAGTGGACACAGGCCTGATGTGTCCCAATTAAGATTTTTGGCTCTAAATCTTGGGCTAGAATTCCACCTAAAAAGAGAAAGAATTTGCAGCCCCAAACCAAGGATGCCTATTTGTTGGGTATTTAGAAGATTCCAAAGGGTACAAACTGATCAACATGAGCACTCAAAAATATTTCATCGAAAGGAGTGTTCAATTTGAAGAAGAGCCTATGCTAGCAGCTGAAATTGGAGAATCCTCTTCACCACCACCTTTGATTGTAAGTGAAGAATCTAATAATATTTTTTATTCTAATATGTATGATAATGAAGATTTAATTTCAGTTCCAAACTATTCTACAGTACCTAAGTGGGAATCAAATACCATTCAAGTAGTTGGGGAACTAGCTGGGAATCCCAGTGACTTTAGGAGAACTAGATCTCAGTTTGAGAGTTCCCTCTCTGTCAAATATTTAAGCTTTATTGAGAATTTTTATCTGATGATTGAATCTGATACAAAATAATATGACAAAGCTTCAGATGATCCAAGATGGAAAACAACAATGAAAGAAGAATTCCATTCACTTCAGAAAAAGGAGACATGGGAGCTAAGAAATCTCCCACCTGGCCTAAATCTAGTGAAATGCAAATGGGTCTTCAAAAAAAATTTTGTTGCTGATGGATATCCTCTAAAGTAAAAAATAAAGGTTAGTATCCAAGGGCTTCTCCCAAGTCCAAGGAATTTACTACAATGAGACATTTTCACCAGTGGCAAAGATGGACTCAATTAGACTAGTTTTGGTCATTGCAACATCCAAGCAATGGGAGGTACATCACATGGATGTAAAGAGTTCCTTCCTACTTGGTGATCTCAAAGAAGAGATATATATGTAGCATCCATAAGTTTTTTTTACTAATCCATCTCTTGTGTGCAAGTTGAAAAAATCATTATATGGGATAAAACAAGCTCCCAAATCTTGGTGTGCCAAGATAGATGGCTTTCTGCTATCTCAAAAATTCAGTAGATGCAAGTATGATCCAAATGTCTATTTGAAGTTGATTCATGGTTCAAGATTAATTATTTTCTTGTATGTGGATGATATTTGGATGACAAGAATTTTCCATGGAATAAAATGCCTCATTGAAGGCTGCCTTGAACCAATCTTTCTCCATGATTGATTTGGGACTGTTGAGCCAATTTTTGGGGCTTGAGGTTTCCCAATCAGCCTATGGAATCAAAGTAAATTATTAAAAATATGATTAATACCTGCTAACTAAGTTCAACATGAAATATTTCAATCCAAGGAAGACTCCCTTCCTCTCAGGAGTTAAGCTTGAAGATGCAAATTCAACTCCCTTGGTGAAGAACACTATGTATAGACAACTAGTTGGTTGTATTCTATATATTACTCACCCTCAACCTGACATTTATTATGCAGTGAACATGGAATCTATAGATATGGAGCATCCATATGATATCCATTGGAGGGAAGCAAATACAATCTTGCACTTTGTGCAAGGAACCAAGATACATGGGATTCAATATGTTGCAAAATATGCCCTAGATTTAGTTGGTTTTATTGATTTTGACTGGGTTGGAGATAACACTGATAGAAAATAAAATTATGGATATGTGGTTATTCTTTCACATGGACTAATTTTCTGATCAAGAAAAAATCAAAGTTCCATTGTACTTTCTTCTACAGAGGAAGAATATAGAGGAGTTGTGAATACAACTACTAAATGTTTGTGGTTGCAAGGAATACTTGGAGAGGTTGGGATTGAGTCTGGAACTTACAAATTATTTTTTTGTGACAACCAAGGTACTATTTGAATTTCAATAGACCTTTTTCAAAGGCATTGAACCAAACATATAGATATCCATATGCACTACATCAGAGGACTTGTGCATGATGAGATCATTGCTCTACACTATTGTGCATCATCTGAGCAACTTCAAGACATATTGACCAAGGAATTATCTGAGAAGAATTTCATCCATCGAAAATCACTTCTTGGGATAGTTTATCACATGGTGAAGACAAATTGAATACAAGATTTCACAAAAAAAAATTCTTATAAGTCCATGTTTTGAGGGAAGTTTTTTCCCATGAGGTTTTCCTTCCTCCTTGTTTTTGTGGACAAGCATTATGTAAAGGGTGACTAATCCTTGTTGTTATTCCCTAGATCTCTTATATATTTATGATATTTCACATAATTCAGGATTAAGGGGGGGTTTTAGAATACTCAAAAACCCATTCCCATACTTAGGATATATTTATTAATCTTCATGATTAATTTCCTAGGTTCTAGACTAGGTCGTTGGCCACTTGCATCACTTGGTAAACATTGTCCATGTTTACATCTAGGATCACCCCACATAGATTCTGGATAAGATTATTCCAACAATGCAGAATTCCCATATTAGTAAGTGTGATTTCCTTCCTATCACATACTTAGACCGTTGTTTCTGCAGCTTTAAGGTGAAAAGGTAATTGTTAGTCTCATGGAAACCGCCTTATTTTTCCCAACTAATCTTCCTTATTTTTCACTCTTAAAAGAAGGAATCCATTGAATGTCCATCACTCATTAGCTATCATGCCTTCTTCAGATAATTAGTGACCTCCTTAATTGATTTGGAAAGTGTTTTATGCATTTAGGGGGGGGGGGGGTTTACTCTAGTAAGCCTACTAATCGTGAGGATTCCACTTTTCTTTTTTGGTATTCGAATATCTGATGTAATTGTATATTTGGAAAGCCTACTCGTTAAAAATGTTGGATGATGTAAACTTATGAAATGCAAGTTAGTGTTATGCACCAATTTGAGTGGATCTATGCATGGATTCTAGCAATTTTTTTGTGAGTTCAATTGTACTAATATTGGGCTTATTTCCACATTTTACACAATTCATATCCAATGTATATGCTTCTTTTGTGACCAATGATCCATTGATACCCCAAGAATTATGTAGCTTTCCCCAACATATTATCTTCAACTCTTCACACAACAAGATTACTTCAACACGTCTATCTCTTTCTTATTTATACTCTTTCTGATTCAAGATATGTGTCCACTCATTGAGATTCCTTAAACTTGGTTATTACCTAAATTTTTAGCACCTTGATCATTTTATATTATGTGTCAGCATGAAAATTTTCACAACTCAACATTGTGGGGTTTAGCGCACATATTCAATTTTCTTTGTGGTATTTTCACACACAAATATGTATCTTTCACTTTCATATACTTCTTACAACTTCTTACATAAGTCCCGTACCATAGTGCTATTTGTGCACATCCTTTTTTTTCACATTCTTATTCTAACTTCTTTTTCAACATTGTTATATTTGCACAAGTGACCCATGTCATAGTGGGATCTTTGCACTCTCTAGACTTCCACATTTTTCTCTATTTATTTCTTCAAACTGGATTTGTATGAGGAATACATCATGCACTTCATTCACCTTTGATATCAATAATAACACATACCTTGTTGGTTTATTAGTTACAAAAATGAACCTTGTTGTTTTTATCCTTTGACATCAATGACAACACAAAAGTTCAACAATTCCCCCCTTTGTTGGTTGTGGAGCCTAATCTTCCAGATCCAGAGATATTATTTAGTTGTGATTGTAACCCAGGAGTACTGTACACTCATTCCCCCTGCCTTGGGGTTTGGGTGTTGGCCAACAGTTTTGCGGACCCATGGTATTGGGTTAACCCTAGGATTTTCCCATTGCATTTCCCCTATAAAGGAAAGCATTGTAAAACGACTGAGTATGGTATTGTATTCTATTGGAAGAGAGATTGTGAAAGCATGAAGAGGAAGTGCAACTATTTTGCTGTAGGTTGTATCCCTTCACCTTTCTGGATTGTAATAAAAGGACTGGTAATTTCTTTGTGGATGTAGCCCATTGTTTCGGTGAACCACATTATATCTGTGTCTCTCTGTAATGTTTTAATGTGTTTTGCATCTTGTTAATGATTTAACTGTATATCTGTTATTGCTCTGCAGTCCTATTTTCTAAAACCCTTTAGCATTGATGTCAACACCAACTTACCATAAGCTCTTCCTTTGTGCACAAAAATATCCCCCTATGATTATGCCTTTGATTTTTTCTTTTTCTTTTTCATAGATCCATCTTTCAGTTTCATTTGTCCATTTTCTCAATTTATTTCCATATGTTTTATTCTCACCCTTTGACATCAATGGAAAATGGATTCCTTCAGTCATTGACTCCACCTGGATTCATGCTTATTGCTTCCTCTTTGTCTTGATTTTGGGTATCAGATCCACTGTTGATCCACTCAGTAGTTGGCATGTTGTCGAACTTCGACAAATTCTAGCACTTCGACTACTTCGACACAACCGAATTTGACTACTTCGACAGGTTCAGTATCATCTTTGACAAGTCCAAAACTCGACACAGCCGAATTCTACTACTTCAATAGGTTCATTATTGGATTTGAAAACTACGAAACTCAACACAACTGACTTCAACAACTTGGACAGGTTTCACGCTCAACATACAGTATCTCAGCATGCCTTGTCGATAGTGACAACTGTCGAACATCGACAGATTGTCTCTCTGTCTTCCAATCGTCTGCGACGATTGAACTTACAAATTGTTATAAATTCTTTTGTAACTGAACGTAATGGGTAGGAACCCAAGCATCTCAACATTCTATATAAACATGTATACTATTGTATCAATCAACCTTCATGGAGAAGAAGTAGTAATAGAAATTGGTTCAAATTCTTACATATTGTCTATGTGCATACTTTTTGTCTATATAGTGTATTTCTTGCTTTACTTATTCTTTTAAGATTCCACCATAACAGTGCTCGACTCATTCATTCGAACTGTTGTCCCCAATGTGCACCTGAGCATGACCTAGATCATTGGTATCAGAACATGATCATAGCTAGAACTTGTTCAGAGCTTGAGTTACATAAGCACTTCCATCAAATTTATTTAACTTACTCATGTTCAAACACGCTCACAGACTCGGTAACATAAGCAGAAACTATATTAAAATTTAGAAAATATTACCGAAGAAGCAAATAATATACATGCAACTGAAGAGACATAAAAACTCATAGAAAAAGCACTAGATCGCCAGCGAACCAAAGTTTTTTCCCAGTTCAGCGAGATTCTCATGTGATTCCCTTAGACATTCAAAGAATCCTCGATCAGACCCCACTCCGATAAAATCAAGCCCTTAAAATTTCAAATGTATCTAGACATATTGAATCTTCAAGGCAAGATTGACGTGAAATCCATCAAAAATTGGGTACAACAATTGGAATCTTACTACTCCGTCAATCAACTCCCCAAAGTGAAAAATATCACCACTGCATCCTTAAATATGTCGACCTCTGTACATTGTTGGTGGGAGAATTTATCAACAAAGATGGAAGAATAAGGCAACCCCATAGACACATGAGTAAAAAAATTTGAGTGCATCCGAAAGGATTCCTACTTGCCCAAGTATCTAGGACAGCAGTATAAGAAGTGGCAGCAACTAAGAAAATGGAAATATCATCCCATGTAGACTTACACCGACGATTTTTATCAACTCATGGCTAGACTTGGTGTCTAAGAAGAAGAGAAATTGATTGTCCTAAAGTACGTCAGCAGTTTATCCCAATACATTCACCAAGAGATGGATTTCTTGACCGTCTGTACACTTTTAGATGCATTTGATTACGCCAGCAAGCTTGAAGCTAAAAAAAAAGTAAAAACATGTTTCACGAACAAGCCCATAGGTCGAAAATTCGACAAGAAGTCGTCAGCCAAATCCAACAAGTCAAAGCACCCTTCACAGCAGACCTCGCCAAAGCCTGATTATCATAAGGATAATTTTGAGAAAGAAAACAAGGATCGTAACAAACAATATCTTACCGGGAAATGGTGTGATTATCACAATTCATCTTGAGATGATACGTTAAAATGAAAAGCTCAAATGACATTTTTTGCAAAAAGTTTCGACCTCCGACTTATCCAACAAAAACCTAGTAGAATCCAACCCAGAATCATCGACCCTCTTGGCTTTGACATCGACCACTTCGACATCCTTGACTATAGTCGATGAGGAGGAATGAGACAATTTGTTCTATACACATATATGGGTTCAAAAAAATCGATTACATCTGATTGTGGATAATGGTAGCCAAAAGAACTTTGTTTCTGAAGATATTGTGAATAAATTAGGTCTTGTCACAACTCCACATACTCATCCTTACACTATCGGTTGGATGAAGTATGGAAATGAACTAAGGAACACTCGCCAATGCAGAATCACCTACTTCATTAATCCTTCTGAAGATGAAGTACTTTGTGACATGGCACTGCTTTCTGAAGTGATGCCCTATTCGGGAAACCTTACTTGTGTGATCGACACAGTAAATATTATTCATGGGAACAAAAGGTGATTTTCAAAATTCAGAATCAATGTACGACATACCATAGCGGAAACCCACATCAACGGTGTGATCTTATGAAATGGCACTTCTCCATCTGATGTACATAATAAAATATTTGTTGAATTCTAAAGACATCAGAGTAGGTGCTTCTGCAAAGGCTTTCCTAATTTCAACAAAGGCATTTATTTATTCTTCAGACCATTTAAACTGTGCATCTTTCTTAACTAGCTGTTTTAATGGCTTGACAACTTGAGCAAAATTTGGGACGAATCTACGAACAAAATTGATCTTACCTAAGAATGATTGCATGGCTTTTCGTGAACTAGGGAGGATGATCTTTGAAATGGCTTTAGTGCGCTCTAGATCAATAGTCATGCCTTCCTTAGAAACAATAAAACCTAAGAGCTTACCTTCTATGATCACAAAGATAGACTTCTTGGGGTTGAGTGAAATCACGTACCTTCTGCATTGTTCAAATACATGTTTCAAAGCAGACAAATGTTCATGCCATTTTTTAGAGTAGATTTTAATATCATCTAAGTATACCATGATAGAATTGTGTATGAAACCCCTAAAAGCTATATCCATAGCTCTCTAGAATGTGGCTACTACATTTATCCGCTCGAAAGGCATTTTCCTGTAAGCGAAGGTTCCGCAAGGGGTCTTGAAAACTATTTTTAGCTGATCATCAGGGGAAACCCGGAATTGGTTATATCCTGAAAAGACATCAATGAGTGAAAAAATCTCAGACCCAGCTACCTTCTATAGGATATACTCCATGGGACGAATAGAGTATTTATCTTTCTAGGAGGCTTTGTTTAAGTTTCTGAAATCGACACAGAGCCTGATTTCCCCATTTTTCTTTCGAGCGGGTACCAAGTTAGCAATCCACAGCATATGTCTGACGGGGAATATGATTCTCACTGTAAATAACTTATCAATTTCTTTCTTTACGGAGGGTTCCAAGCTGGGATGCATCTTCCTCAACTTCTTCTAGTAAGGTCTTATTTCTGGTTTCATCGAGATATTATGATGCATGGTACTGGTGTTAAAGGTTTTGAGTTCATCATAAGTCCATGAAAAGACGTCTTTGAACTCCTTGCACAACATGATAAAATCTCTCCTACCTTCATCAGAACAATTAACTCCAAGGTTGATGAAGTGAGAATGTTGTTCAGTGCCCAAGTTGACAGGTTCATAGTTGAGAGATCAACTATGGGTTTTACAGTTGGTCGTTCATTTGAACTTGTCTTGTAGGTCGTAAAAATTCTCTAAGTTGATGACCAATTTAGGGATAATGTTGGAAATATTAGACAAGGATTTATCATGTTGAGCTTCATCAATTGCCATACCTAGAGAAAGTCCAATATTTGTTGATCATCGTCAAATACTTTCCAATTCGTCACACTGTCTAGAATGGAAGGCATGTACATCAATTCAATTGAAAATGTTTCTAGGGACAAACCTTCTGGTGGAATCAACCTAGATGCGGTATTGGCCAAAAGATCAGCATCGAAATTTTGTGATCTAGGGACTGACTTTATGTTGAATGCAAAAAAAGAGTTAGTAAGATTCCTTATCAACTTTTTATAATTAATTAAACAAGGAGACAGGCAATGTATATGTTTTCTCACCTGCTTTACTATGATCTCAGAATATCCAATGCATTCAATTACCTTTGCACCCATGTCAATGGCTTTCGTAATCCCTTGGACCAGTGATTCGTACTCAGCTACGTTATTGGTGTATTCGAACTCGAGTCTGCATGCAATCATAGTTTTGGTCCCTTTTTATTCAACTAGGTCACAACCTGCACCAGCCCCATATTTAGATATGGAGCCATCAAAAAATAAAGTCCATGCAATAGGGTCAATCCTAAAATTTGTATTAACATTATATACATTATGTACAATGGTGCCAGAGAATGGTATAGAAGTAACATGGGAAATTTGTGACTGGTTCTATACATTCTCGATCGGTGAAGCATTAGCAGGAGAATATCCAAAGAATGTGTCAAACATGAAGTGTTCAATGTGAGTGCCGAAGTAAGAGATAGATTCATTTGAGCCATCAAGGTTAGTAATTGTTTGCTTCATAAATGGTTCCCTACTGATCTTGAGTTTGTTGGGATTCCCATTGAGGGGTAGCCATAGGTGAGAATAGTCAGTGGTGAAGTAACCTTTCATCTTCTCGAACCAATCTCTACTTATCCAGATTCCATAAGTTTCTAGGATGTCAGCAACCACGATATCTATTGTCTGATGAATCCTGGGATCAGCAAACAATCTTAACAAAACATTTCCCAGTATTCCCACAACTTTGACTTTATATCTATCAAGCTGAACAATTTGAATAGGGAAAGGTT
The DNA here is from genome assembly GCA_001517045.1 of Pseudotsuga menziesii. NCBI lineage: Eukaryota > Viridiplantae > Streptophyta > Pinopsida > Pinales > Pinaceae > Pseudotsuga > Pseudotsuga menziesii. The sequence goes on from LPNX010691160.1 coordinate 245,215, forward strand.
CCCAATATGCATTTAATTTCTTACAGATAGAGAGAGGCATCACGTTTGATGAGGCGCCCGAATCTATCATGCAATTGTGCACATTCCTCTTGAAAATATGAAATGTAAGCAAGAAAGGGGGTATCCCCTTACTTGAGTTTTTGATTATTTGGTTTAGCATAAGAGTCAAGGTTATTATTTTGACTTTCCCTTGGCTGTTTTATTATCATAATTTTAGGAATGGAATCTCTTATAGAAGGGATCTTAAGAAGATCAAATAACAAGTTATTAGCTTTGACTCCTTTTAAATCTTCAGCCAAATTGTACTCTGGTTCAGGAATGACGGTATCCTTTTGCGGGAGAGTTTTACCTTTATTGGGAACTGGTGTTGAAGGTGGTGGTTCCTGAGGGGGTTTCCCTTTGGACCTAGTGTTATGGGGATGTTGAAAATTGAATATTGTCTCAGGTTCTTCAAAAAAAAAAAAAAAAACTTACAGTACTGATTTGTTGGTCTTCTTCTTGTTTTTATTGTGGTGGTTTTGAGTCTTGGTTTGTTCAATCATCAGAGGATTCAGGGGCATCCTGTGTTCATGTGGCCAGAGATTTTAAAACAGATAAAATTTCTTCCGAAGTGAATCCTTCACTGGGATTGGGAGGTGGTGGATTTTGGGGAGGTTGATTGGGTCTCTTTAAAGGTGGCCTTGCAAACCCCTTGTTATTAGTTTGATTTTCATTACTATTTTTCTTTAGATCAACCATCTCATTGGACATTTTTTGGAGAAGCTTCTTCATGTCAGACATGTTGAAAGGATCAACGTTTGTAGCAGTGGTTTTAGGAACATTTTCAATTTTCTTGCGGGAGGTGGATGCCTGCTCAGCTAAATGTTAAGGAAAAACATATCCTTATCTACTTGCATGGCTTCAGTGAAAGCCTCCTCCAAGGTTTCCTTGTTAGCCCTTTTAAACCACATAGTTATTTGAGTCAGAAGACCCTTGACGTAATATGCTACCAACAATTTTTCAATAGGGATAACGGTGGAAAGAATTATGTTTTTTAAATATGAAAACCTCTCGTTGAAGCCTTTTACCCTTTCTTTTCCTTTGGTTTTCATAGAGGAAATCTCTATAACTAAATCTTTCGAGGTCTTATAGTCTCCAAATTTTTGAGTAAAGAGTGTTGCGAATACATACCATGATGGGATAGATCTAGCTTCAAGAGAAAAATACCATATGGAATCTCTACCCTCAAAAGTAGAAGAAAATAATCTGCATACTACATCTTCATATATCACATTTCTGAGTCGGATTACCTACATAAAGGTTTTAATGTGATCTTCATTGGGGATCTTATCATCAAGGTTATACTTTGGAAGCCACTTTTTGAGATTCTTAGGTAATCTATATTGATCACTCATGACATAAATGACATCTCCATCTAACCAAGGCCTATTGGGGTCGTTCATCAACCATTCTGATGTCTTCTCTTGACGAGCTAGAAGATTATGAATATGATGATTCATCTGAGGAGGATAAAAAAGAAGGGGGTGAAGGTGGAGGTTCACCCATTGCAATGTTGCGTCGAGGAGTACTTTGTTCTTGAAATAATGAGTCAAGGTTTAATCGAGGGGTTGATGGAGGACTAGAAGAATTGTTACGTTCTTTAGTGTTTCGGTCACCTGAGTTGTGTTTATCTAGACTATTGTTTTATGGATCGTGGATTTGGAGACACCCCTCAGAAAACCTCTATCGGATCCTGGAAATAGTATCAAAATTACCTTTTAGCAATTGTTCGACTGTAATGGGCCCTAAAGTAGGTGATACAAGGACATACCTATCCCTTGAATTTCTATGTTCAGTAACAGGAGTAACAGGGTTGGTGGCTGAATCTTGCACTGGTTGTTCAACAGATGAAGACGCCTGTGTGTCACTACGGGTGAAAATTGGTTCTCTTTCTGGAGGAGGATTTTTAGTATTATGTTTAGGCATGATTTACTTCTGGCCCTCCTTCTAGCGCCATTTGTTGAAGCCTCGGATAGGTAGTTTACTAGAATGGGTTCCAAGGCTCACAACAGAGGGGGAAAACCCAGACTGAAAGGCTTCAAAAGGTCCTACGTGAGGAAATTTCTATCCCTGACCTGTTTGGAATAGTAATCTCCCATGGATATAAAGGCCTCTGCTGGAACTTATAGTTTTGATCCATAAAGGATTTATTTCCCAATGAAGGAAAACTGAATGTTTGAGATACTAAAATGAAAATGAACCTAACTAAGAGGGAATCTAATCTAAGTGAATACTACTCCAAGAAAATGTCTTGTTTGTTTGCAGGTTAACTTGAGATGAAAATAAATAAGCCTTTTATCAATTTAACATCAATGTGAAATAGATTAGTTACTTATCCATTTAAGTTGCTATTAACCAATTAAAATTGACTAACAGTAGATTAAATGTTTGGCACATTCAAGATCAACCTATAACTAAGATTCCAATTGAAAAATTAACATTGATTATAATATTTCCAGTAAAACTATTTGCTGAAATAGATAAAAATTTTATAAGAATAAATTCATTAAAACATATACACAAATCATAAGCAAAGAGAAATCAGAACTATAGATCAACGTACTTATAATTTGCAAAAGGTTAAACAATAACGGTAAACATTCTGAAGTTGAAAATCATTTACTTATCAAGGAAATTTGATCACATAGACAGAAGAAGATTCAAGAGAACAACATAACTGTATTATAAAAATTCTATAACAAATTACAAACCCTGCATTAACCAAAGTGTCTCCAATCCCTTGAGCTGATTTTCCCTCCAGAAATTCCCCCCTTAGCCCATGAGAAATGTACCCCTTAAATAATAATACAAAAGAATGAATCCCCATGAAATTGGGATCATAAAATACACATGAAACTAATAGCCAAGAAAATCAAGCCACCTAGTCCGAATCCCTAACAATTTATCTATGTTGGGATAATTCGTTGACTCAAACCCTAGTTGGGCATCACACTTAAAATTTTCCATCTCATTTTTATCCAGCTTGTGCCAAATGCGGAAAAAAATGTGGATCTTGCCCTCAATAGCAAGAGGTTGTCTTATCAATCGATCCACGTCTTCAATACCGATATGATCAACGCATTGGATTTTCTCTTTGGCCTCGTCACATCAGAGTTTGACATGTTCAATCATCAGTTTTGGTGGACAAGCATTTAAATAAGATCCATGGTAGGGAAGTGTAGTATTTCCATAATGTTGTCCACAGCATACCACCTCCTTCCACAAATAGCATGTGCTTTCTTAATTGTATCTTCAATCATTTCATTTAGGTCAACCCAAGAATGTAGTACAGTTCTGAATTTCTTCAACTGAAAGTTTCTAAGTATAGTGATATCCTCTGGTCTATCCTTCATATACCTCTGCCTGTCCAGAATATCATCATAAAAATTAGAGACTTGTTCTCTCTTGGCTACCTGGTTCTCAAGGGTAACAAACATTTTTCCAAAAGCAACATGAGTTTCCAAAATGGTGTTCTTGACTGATCTGGATGGCCAAGTCCCTAAACTCTTGCTGGGAGAACTTAGAAAAGGCAGAGGAAGTTTCACTTGTAGTTGCATCTTCACATTGTTTTTCAAGCATAGCTATCCTTTGTGTAATAGTGGCATTTACAACATGTTCATTATGCAATTCATCTTGGAGAGAAGTATTCTTCAGTTGTAACTCATTGAACCTATCTTCAGATTCCCTTTTAAGATCAGCAACATAAGTGTTATGCTCTCCTTTGGTTCTGTCCAACTCTTCTTCTAGCTTGCTTATTTTTTCCTTTCTCCTGTCAATCTCCATGTGAAATGTGTTAACTGCATCAAAGTTAGCACCTAAAAATGCACCCAAATCTGTAGCTCTATCAACTACATCTACCTGAGGATCACCATACTATTGACTCCAGATTATATGATGGGTAACAGGTGTTTCCAAACCACCCTGATCTCTGCTTCTCTTCCTTCCTTTTCTAACCACTTCCGTGGATGACTTGCTGTAGAAATAATACCCAAGAGGGACTACATTATCTTCTTCAAACTCAGCCACTAATTCAGTAAAATATGAAGTCACATTCTCTGTTGAAACCAATGAATATGTATGAGTGATGGTGGGAGTGGGTATGGGCATAGTGACATGGGAGGTAAATAAGGAGGAAGAGATGTACTAAAAAAATACTAGTTCGGAGGTTGAAGAGAAGGTTGGGATGGAAGTTTCAGAGGATGGAATGCAAATATTTGCGGCTGGGAGTGATGATGAGGGTACTAATATCTGCTAAGGAATAGCTAATGGTGAAAAGGTGAATGAGGGTAATTGTAGAGGAACTTTCAAAGATTGGGTCTCTGCAATAGTATAAGGAGGTACGGAATGTTGGATTGAAATAGATAGGATAGGAGCATATGTGGAGGTCAAATTATGATAGATTTGAGATAGCGAGGGTGATGGGATTGCTCCAACAGGAAAATTTGAGAGAGTTTGGATAGATGAGAGGAGAAATGTTGAAGATGAAGAATCAGAAATAGAAGTGGATTCCCAAATATTTGGATTAGGAACAAAATATTTCATTTCATTATCATTGAACAAATCTATAACTATTTGCAAATGCTCAGTTACTTCTTCAACCACAGGTACGGGGGTAATCACTTCTTCTTCAGTACCATAGTCAATCAAGTCTATGGCAGGTTTTTGAGAAGTAGTCACCTGAATTTCCTATTTCTTAAGCGGCTTAATCTCAGCTGCAACTTGATCACCACCTACCTAGGTAGCTGCAGTAGTTACTTGAATGTAAGCAGTAGGCTTGGTAGCTACAGTCACTCGAGTGTCCAATACTGAAGTTATCTGTGCTAACTTCTGCTTTGATTGCTTGGAGGTTTGCATCATGGATTTCAATTGTTGAGAAATAGTTACTTTTGGTAGGTATTCCATAGGGATTTTACCCTTATTCCCATCCGGATAAGTAATCACTGATGGAACCTTTGCTTCTTGAGCCTCTTTCTCTTCTCTATCTTTTCTTACCTTTTCCAGGATGTCTATCTCAATTGTTTTGTAGAGAAAAACCCTAGTTTTAAGCTCCTATTGATGTTTTAGAATTTGGATATGTTCCTCTTTGCTCTTATCCTTGGATAAGACTTAAGAAAAAGTATTCACACCCTGGTAGATGGAGTCATCAGGAACTTCCTCATGAACATAGCCACTCTTGACATGGTTTTTCTTGAAATGAGCATCAAGAAACCCTTTAGGGTCAATTTTTCTTTTGATGGAAAAACCAAGCTTCAAAGAATCTACTTGATCACCTAAAACTGCAACCCAAGTTGAATTTGGGATGACTAATGGCCCAAGATCCAAAGGAAATTTAGGCTAGCCTTTGTTATAATTTTATCATACTAAGCTAGCATTATGATATTAGGATCTTTAACTGAGAGAATAACATGCACAGCAATAAAACACAAGAGACAAGAGACACAAATCATTTTCCTTGGGGAAACCATAAAGGAGAAAACCCCGCAACTTCCTCGGAGATAGAATGAGCACCAATGGCAGTAGTAAAACCCGAAAACATAAAGATTATCTCCACAGCTTCTGTCTCTCTCTCTCACTTGAGATAACTTCTCCTCTCTCACTCATGCACCCTAATGAGTGAGTGTGTGTGTGATAAATAGAGAGGCTCACTTTCTATTTATATTCTTCCGTTCACTTGAAACCCACTCCAACATGTCGGCCTCACTTAACAATTACTTACTAGAGCCGACATCTCTAGGAGTGTCTAATAACCCTAGTACCCCACAACTTGTGGGGACTTTGCCTCCTCTGACCAACAAGGAGGGTTACCCTTAACACAATGGTGGGGACTATTGCCCCGACTTAGAATGACTCACCTAGGGTCGACTTATCTTGGATAGTCTAATAACCCTAGGGCCCCACAACTATGGGGACTTTAACCCTTGACAAATAGGAGGGTTACCCACAATGACTTGACATGACTTGTTTACATTATAGAAACTTCCCAGAATAAACATCAAGGTATGACATGAATGAAATACATTACAGACACATCCCGGAATAAACATCAGGGTACAATACATAAGATATACAAATGAATACATTCCAAAGTTACAATTACATCAACACTCCCTCTTAACTAGGAAGGTATTCTCTCGACACAATTTATTAGCACAAGTCTTCTTCTCTGTATCATCTGGATCATCATTGAGTTCTCATCATCTTCATATTCAAGTCATCTTCATCTAGATCTGGATCATCATCACTAGATCTAGATCATCACTCGATCTAGATCATCATCACTGGATCATCATCAGGTCTGGATCATCACTTGATCTGGATCGTCACTACTAGATCATCATCAAGTCTAGATCATCACTTGATCTGGATCGTCACTACTGGATCATCATCAAGTCTAGATCATCACTTGTGGATCATCACTGCTGGATCATCATCAAGTCTAGATCATCACTTAATCTGGATCATCACTACTGGATCATCATCAAGTCTAGATCATCACTTGATCTGGATCGTCATCAAAGCTGGATCATCACTAAATCATCATCATCATTACTACTTCTACTATCTCAATCAAATGGTGTTATCTCTTCATTCTTCTCGTCATAGGAAGTTCTACAAAGTCAGCCCTATAGGCCTACCCTTCATGTAGGTCTTCATCAGCACTTATATCTGACACTTAAGTCAGAATGGCCCACCCAGCTCTTACATCTGACCTCATCTTGTCAAAAAGGCACGCCCAGCACTCACATCTGACCTCATCTTGTTAGAAAGGACCAGCACTCACATCTGACCATGTGTAAACACATCGCGCCAGAATGGCTAAGCACTTATATCCGATCATGGCAAGCACATCACATTGGAATGGCTCTGCACTTACATTCGACCCCATCTTGTCAAAAAGGCACATCACTCACATCTGACCATGTGTAAACACATCGCGCCAGAATGGCTCAACACTTATATCCGACCTCATCCTGTCAGAAAGGCTCTGCACTTACATTCAACCATGTGTAAACACATCGCATCGAAAGGGATCTCATTCCCAAACTAAGGATTCCTGGTAACTGACCAGGTGCCTCCATTCTCTCGGAGAATGGCAGTTTCCCTTACATCTGACCTACTCGTCAGAATGGCCAGCACTCACATCTGACATGGGAGGAACCTAATCCTTTAACCATGACAGAATGGCTCAGCCCTTACATCTGATCAAGTGGGGACACATCCCTCTATCACATCAGAATGCCTCTTAGTCCTACACTAAGTTTTCCTGGTAACTGACCAGGCACCTCCATTCCAAGAATGGAAATAGCCCTTATATCTGATCATGTAGGAACCAATCCTACAATCATATCAGAATGGCTCAGCACTCATATTTGACATGGAAGGAACCTAAATCCTCTCACCATGATAGAATGGCTCATCCCTTACATCTGACCATGGAAGGAACTTAATCCTCTCCCATGTCAGAATGGCTCACAGACTCATCACTTCCCTTAAGAGGGAACCTTGATCTCGAGAACACCAAGCTTCTCCCTGAAGTACTCAAACTTCACTTTGGCCATTTCTAGCATAGAATCACGTTAGGGCTGATTACATCCAAGGATGACCTGCAAGCTTCACCAGGACCAATTACATCCGAGGGCAACCTGTCTCATCAGCTATGCTAGAAATCCTTCTTTCAAGAGACCTCGATCTGGATCACTGCTCCTCTCTCCATCATACAAAAATGCAAGTCAAATCAACCAAATCAAATAGTAGTTTTCAAAAGAAACATACTACCTCCCAAATAGCAAGTGGCAACATCTTTTTCCTCAGTTGTACTCAGCGCCATGCAGGACTCCATCCTGCCAAACCAAGAGATCACACTTGATCCCATACTCAATTGTACCCTTTAGGTACCTTACTGCATGCTTTGCAATCATCAGGTGAACATGTCTCAATTTGTTCACAGCAAACCAAATATCTGGTCTCTTATTCTTCAAGTACATCAAGGAGAAATTCATCTAATGCTACATCGTGGCATCAACCAACTCTGGTGAAGCAACACTCAATAGATTCAGGTTCGATGCCATAGGTGTGGTCATTGCCTTGTATTCTATCATCCTGAACCTCTTCAGGATCTCTATTGCATACTTCCCTATTCCACACCTCCATGCCTAGAACGTAGTGCATCGACACATAACAGGAGCCTCAGTGGTCTTCCGCCTTCAACCTTAAAGCAAAGGTTGGAATTTTCTTTACTCTTTCCATCCTATCATACCATGTAGAACCTCAAGATCTTCTGTAGTCACTCCCTCTGAAGCATCATACTCCCTCTATCTTCCGTACTCTAAGCACTGAAACATTCTTTACCAGAGTGACATGTAGCTTCCTCCGCTACTAATATTCTAAGTATCCATCTAGGATCATTGGATACCAAGATCCTCTATCTTGAACTTTTTCAAAAGTTCTTCTTGCACCCATCCGTGAGCTTGTGATCCTTTATCAACCTTCTATCAAAGGTTAAGATCTTCATCAAGCTCATCATGTATGTGTTATCCCATGGGTGTCTTCTGAACTTGTACAAGGCCTTCTTTCATTTGCACACATGATTCTTCCCGTCATGTGTATTTCTAGTGGCTGCAAATGTCTCTTCGTAGTCTATGCCTCATACTATGAATCTTTCCTTGTATCCCATGATGTTTCCATCTACTACATGATGGAACTATGAACTTCCCTTCATGTATCGATACTGCATCCTAGACATCATTCTTCTTGAACCTTTCTTCTTGGTTAATTCTTCATGGCTAGAAGGTTCTGCATCAATGATGTCACTGCATTTGTCATATTATTCTTCATCTTGAACTGTCATCACTTGTTCTTTGGAACAAGGCTCATCCTTCTTTGCTTGTAGGTGATTATGTATGCGATCTTTCCTACAAGTCAAATTCATTTGTATGGTTAGAAACATTTCATAAGGCATATTCATAACGGAAAATTCTTATGCATAAATATATATGATCATGCAACTACTTTAGTCAATACAACATCCATCCATATCTCATGGAAACTTTCTAGATGCCTTCCATCTCTACCAAAACAGCATTGAGATTGTGCGCTAATCCAATATGTCAGCAAAGAGGTTTCATTCTAGATAAGTAGAAATGGAGAGTTGTATAGCACCATGAGCTACTTACCCATCACATGCATATTAGTAGTATACTGTCATTAATGCAAACATTCTATCACGCATAACACATTAACTAAATATAAACAAATGCATAACAAAAACATCAAAATGACAATTGAATACTTATCTTTATTTGTTTCATGGGTAGACTCCTTCTTGAGTCTTCAGCTTCATCATCTTCTTCATTCATCATAGCATTTTTTCTTATCCAAATGATAAGATGGATAAGAGTTTCTTCAAGAGTTGAGTTCTTCATATTCCTCATCGCTTGAGGGATCTTCTTTGGATGGTGAGAGCTCGATATTCATTTGCTCCCATCTTCTCTTCTCTTATTATGAGTTGAGCTTCTTCTTCTTGTGTGTGGTCTTCCTATAGTCCGCTGAAATTAATCACTTCCTTCTGGCACACATTCCTCACATGAATGAATCCCATGATCCTGGGAGGAAATTCAAGGAGTTTATCGCAACTTCTACATTCTCCACTTCTTCGTTTACTGCTTCAAGTTGTTCTTTGATTTGAGAGACCCTCGTAAGGTATGACTGTATGGTCTCTGCATTCTGGATCTTCACATTCTTCAACTGTTTTCTCAAAGTCATATTCCAATTTTTGTTCTTCTCTTCAAATATCTCGGTCAAGGAATCAAACATATTTGGTTTCTTTAGGGAAGACACTTGTGGTACAAGGTGATTGAGTCATCAATGATATTCTTGGCCTTGACCAAGTTCTTCTGGTGTAAGGCTTTTAGCCTCATCTCCCTCTGGGACTGGAACCTCTCTACTCATGTAGGTGTCCAATTCATTTTCTTCAGAGAGATCAAATACTTCCATGCTTGGAAGTTGTTAACTTCACCAAGATTATCATCAAGCTGATGTGATAGATCACTTTGAAATGAGAACCTCAAATGCAAATATCAAAAGATTAGATCTTACCAATTTGAGGTGTCCGTCCTGGTCCCGGAGCTCGTTGATCTAGGGTTTGTCAGAGAAACCCTAATTTTAAAAACTTAGAATATTTCATATCTGATTGAATATAAATATATATCTCTTCAAGACAAGCTGTCCAATGTACTCCTTTTCTGAAAACAGTGGAGGGAAGCTCCCGGAACAGGAAGCCCTAGTTTTCCAATTTCTTCTGCATAACTACATGTTACTGTTTCTGCGGTATCTCTGAAATTAATGCTCCTCTATGTATAAAAATTTTCACTGAGGTATCCTCACATGTCACTGTTCCAACACCATGTGTTTCATTAGAATTGGTTTCACCAATTGGGACTTATGATCATTTTCCCAAGGTGACCTGTTACAGGACTATTCAGAACAGAGAGGTTGTATGGACTGCCACGTGTCACTGGTTCATATTCTGAATCTGAAACTCAGATAAATGAAATTAAAGTATGTTCCCTTTCTGGAAAATCTGTATAAATTTCATTTCGACCTTTGAAGCCCACTATATAGCAATTCTCCCCAGGTGTCCGGTTTAGGGATGAATTCTGGAAGAGGCTGGAACCCTAACTTGGAGGGATCATATATCCTAGAATATAGTGAATATGAGGCTGAATTTTGGATACAGTGTAAATTGATATTTTATATTTGGCCTCGGAAATTTTCATCTCCTGATCCTTTTCCAATCTCGGGATATAGTGAATGTACCAAAAATTAGCAGTTTTAGTATTTAGGGTTTTTCTAGCTCGGGGTCAAACTAGGGTTTGACTTTCCCATAGTTTCACCCAACCAAAAATATTGATCCATGTCTCTAAACTTAGATTTTGATGAGAAGAGTAATCCTATTTTTGGCTCACTCAAAAATTCCTCTTCTGTAGAAAGCCCTAATTTCCGCACCAAAAACTGAAAATGCTCGAAATCGAATTCTGCTTCGACAGAAAGATGCGCCCTTCAATGGAGAGTCATCCTAGCATACTTTTGCTAATGGATTGTGGAGAGAGACCCAAAAAGTAAGAAGCCCTAGATTTTGTAGCTGCACAATGTCTTCTTCTCAGGTTAGCTCTGATACCATGTTAGATTTTTATCATACTAAGCTAGCATTATGATCTTAGGATTTTTAACTAAGAGAATAACATGCATAGCAATAAAACACAAGAGACAAGAGACACAGAGAATTTTCCTCGAGGAAACCATAAAGGAGAAAACCCCACAACTTCCTCAGAGATAGAATGAGCACCAATGGCAGCAGTAAAACCCGAAAACATAAATATGATCTCCACAGCTTCTGTCTCTCTCTCTCTCACTTGAGAGAACTTCTCCTCTCTCACTCATGCACCCCAATGAGTGAGTGTGAGTGTGATAAATAGAGAGGATCACTCTCTATTTATATTCTTTCATTCACTTGAAACCCAATGTAACATGTCGGCCTCACTTAACAATTACTTACTAGAGCCGACATCTCTAGGAGTGTCTAGTAACCCTAGTGCCCCACAACTTGTGGGGACTTTGCCTCCTCCGACCAACAAGGAGGGTTACCCTTAACACCATGTTGGGGACTATTGCCCTGACTTACAATGACTCACCTAGGGTCGAATTCTCTAGGATAGTCTAATAACCCTAGGGCCCCATAACTGCGGGGACTTTAACCCTTGACAAATAGGAGGGTTACCCACAATGACTTGACATGACTTGTTTACATTATAGAAACTTCCTGGAATAGACATTGGGGTATGACATGACTCAAATACATTATAGACACATCCCAAAATAAACATTGGGGTACAATACATAAGATATACGGACGAATACATTCCGAAGTTACAATTACATCAACGGCCTTTCCTTTTAGGGACAAGAGGTTTCTTGTACACACCATCAGTGACAGTCTAGAAGGAGACTTCTTCAATAACTAACCTGTTATGAACTAACTTAGGCAATAGATGAACATTATTGCTACCCCAAATTCTAATGCACGAAAAAGACTCACCAACATACCAATCACCCATTGTGGCGATGAAGGTTCTAGATTATTCTGAAAAAGCAGGAGCTTCCTGTTTCAATATTTAAAATTAAATGTTGTCAAAGAAATGTTCACAGATTTCATAGAACATAGTTGCATAATTAGTATCCCAAGGTGCTGAATAATAAATAGGTACCGGAGGGGCTAGTAAAGTCTAGTTCCATCACAAATTGGGATATTGAAATTCGGTGCAGAATACATCAATGATAAAGGTCGAAAAGAAGAAATTTGACTTCTTCCGGGAGGTAGCTTTTTGATAATCCTGGATAGTCCTTTTAAGCTCAAATGACAGGATAGACACCCACGGGAAAGACTCACTAGCTGTTAGGACATGGTGGGCTATAGGAGCCCATTCATCTTTAAAGACGGAATAATTTGGAAGACCATAAATCCTGCATAGCATGGCTGCCAATAAGGAATAAGGTTCTCTAAACTAGGTGATCGGGTATAGGTTGTCAGCCCTATGCAAGAATTTGCTAGGTTCATTCATCCTGGATTTTACCATTTCGTTAAAATTATACTTGGTCTTAGAAGATTGGGCAAACTCAGCGTTAAGGGGTTACACAGCCGATTTAAGATGATAGGCTATGGTAAAAACCTCAGGACAAAAGGTGGTTAACTCTGATCCTGCACTATCATTAAAGGACCGATATTTAGGGTTTGCATGGTCAACAATCCATTTGACTGCGTCAATATAGGGAAGGACAGCGGGCCTGGAAGTAATGGCATGTAGCCTAGAATCCCTAATTTTATGGTATGCCAACTGGTCATTTCGAATATCTGAGAGGTCATTATTGTCAAAAATTGACTAAACCCTGGGTCAATCAATTTGGTAAATTTCGGTGATTCTACCACCAGTGTCTTAGGAGATGTTGAAGTTTGGGTCTCTGGTCAGCATGTCTTTATGAGTGTTCTTGCAACGGGTAATTCGTGCCATTTTGGAAAATTGAAAAACTCTATTTAAACACATAAACACGAAATAAAGACCAATTGAGAAACAAAGAAAAAGTAAACAATAAAATGTGGAAATGTCAGAAAAAACCAACCTAGAATTGACCGAAACTGTGAAAATGCTCTCTGGTAAAAATCGTTGTAAAAACCCACGCAGCAAGGTAATTTTTGAAAGTTAAAATGGTAAATAAAATACAAAGAACGCATCTATTTATAGATTTTCTGCTGGTCGAATTCAAGCCGTAGGATTAAAATAAATAGACGGTCGGGATCAAATATTGTGGGATACGGAACTAGGACATGAGATTTGAATTTTATTAACTCTCCTGCAATCCACAATCCAAAAATTGTGGGTTGCGGGATGCAAGTTCCAATATTTAACAAACTAACGTGCATGAAAGTTCCCACAACATGTAATCCACAATTGTGGGTTGCGGGATGCGGGAATACAAAATATTAAAATTTTAACTAACCTTTTCCGCAGTGTGCAATTCATAAATTGTGGGTTGAGGGTTGCAGAAACACACAACACAAATCCTAAATGAAACTACTTCTTGCAATCTGTAATCTGCAATTGCAGGATGCAGGTTTCGGGATGACAAGCTGCAATTATTAAGAATGTTTCTGCACCCGCAATCCGCATTACAGGTTGCGGGAAAGACACATTTTGGGAAAAATTAGCCTTTTCTTCAACTCGCCCAAAACACATAAAACATGCATAAATTTTAGAAAATTTCAACTCAATCAAATCTTGACAAAGACATAGAAACCATGATAAACTTTATGAGAACCCCAAAATGACTGAGGAATTTAAACATTACCTTTGCATATAAAATTGGGGCTCCCATGTTTTGGATAAAACATGGGATCTGTTGTATCTACAACAAAACTCAAGTTCAAAGTCTCAAGATCATTCGAAGACAAGATGCTCCAAAGATAGATACTTAGCACTTACAATTCTACATCTACTTATAGGCTTGTTCCTTTACATTCAAGTTCCACTTAGACACTTCCTAACTAACTCTTAATTGATTCTACAAATTAATGACCAATATCCATAGTATGGTCGAAACTACAAAATGAGACACAAAATTTATAAAATATTCTATTCCCTGCCTTGCACGCCATCTTCCAGTTGTGTAGTGTCTTTGAGATTGCGCAACATCCATGATGCTGTGCAAATAATGTATCCCAAAACTGCCTTCCAACAAGCCCCCAACACAATTTTGTGGCTCGCCCTCGAGCCATGTCAGCTGGACATAGTGTACTTAGTGATATTCAGCTTGAAGTATTCGTACTGAATACTGATCTCTTTGACTTGCGTCCTGTACTTTTTAGCAATCTCCTGACTTCCTTTCAAATCGTGCATCAATGGGTGCTCCACTATCTTCTCAGTGAACTCCTTCTTTCCTTTCTGCGTGACCATGAGCGCAGTAACTGCCTTAATAGAAAGATGTGCTCCAATATCATGGAACTTGTCTAATTATTAAGTGCACTTCCGTTGTTGCTCCTGATCCTTTCCAACATGATGTTGTAACTGCTCCAGCTCTTTAGACTTTGTAATCTGAACAATTGGTAGCATTGTTCTCAATGTTGTCTTTAATGTCACCAACTGCCCCTCTACCTCCTGCAACTGCTTGGTCAGTTGCACTAACTGCTCATCCTAGACGACGCTTCCCCAAAATTGTGTCATTGCATTAGTGACCTTCTTTGCTACCTGCTCCATCTCTTCTAACTGTGTCGCCATATCCTCTATGGTGCTCTTCCTTTTAGCCACATGTTCAGGTGGTGTGTCTGGATGCACTATAGCATTTAGATCTACATTGTCTCACTGCAACTGTGCAATGACTTCTCCAAGATGTTTTTTCTTTTTCTACTACATCTAGTTCTGCAGTGCTCTCGTAGACATACTGACAGGAATCCAAAACTAACTCTTGCAACAGCACACTATAATCCCAGAGTTGGACCTTCTCGACTGTTAGTCGGTCGTTCTCTTTCTTCAGCTCTATAATCTCCGTGGAACTTTTCATCATCAACTCCTATTATGCCTTCCTTAACTCTTCAAGCTCTTTCCATGCTTCCACTTCCTTCTCTTGTGATCGCAAAAACTGACCGTTGATGTTCTGCTCTCTGTCGGCCAACTCCTGGTTGGCAACTCTTGTCATGTGCACCATCGTCTGCATGGATAGCGCGTTGATGTCGATAGACAGGTCCTGCAACTTCTTTAGGTAGGTTTTCAAGTCCTCATAGTCGATCTCAATCACAGTTGAGGGAATATGAACATTTTGCACCTACATCCCAGTGCTGATTGAGTTGAAGTCCTGAACAGTCGCTCCTTCTGGTGCTCTCTTCAAATCAACATCATATAAAGAATCAAGTTTGGTTCTTACCTCCACAAATCCCTCTTATGCGGATTCCTTCATTTCCTTTGCTTCCACATCTACTGCATATGCAACTACCTTAACAAGTCGGTTCAACTGTGCTTCCATTCCCTAGCGCTGTGCTACTGGTTGCACCCTGTTCATACCATTTCTTTGTCCTAAACTCGTCAAATGCACTTTGCATCCTGATCAATGGGTGTCTCTATCAACTCTGTATCGGATTCATGGTGACTCTGCTAGTCATCTTTATGTATGGGATCAATAGGTGCATCCGTTGGGGGTCCTATTGATATTTCCTCCAAACTAACTGGATCCCTCCATGTGGTAGGACAGTCATCAATAATCACTACGATCCCCTCTTCAGATAGCTTGTACGAGGTCAGCAAACACTACTTATCCGGGTCACTCCGTGGTTGCACATGAATGGCGTGTGGCCTGATTGCAAACTGAGAAATACTTTTATATTTCACCGAGGAGCTTTCACAGCTACCGCCTGCAGCACTTCCCAATAGACCCAAAATTGGATCGCTCAATCCTCCATTTTGTTAGGTTCCTTTACCCACCAGAGATTTTGGTAACGTGCACCCTTACATACTTTCACCGCTTCCACGTTCATGCCTTGATAGTCGACTGGCTCCATCCAAGCCACGAGTGTGATCAAAATCAACAACCAACTATATGTAAATGGTTGCTCTCTTTCCTGTACTGCCACTGCATCCTCCACCAACTGGTTCATAAAAAAGAGAGACCAGTTCATTTGGACCCTCTCTGCGCACACAATCACCCCTGAGTTACATTGTATGGGGTAGTTCGTCCTAACCACTTTGTTGGCTAAAATCCTTGCGCCGATACGCATTGCCTAGTCATTGATACTATCAATGTTGTAAGCCCGCCCATCGCACTCCAACCCATAGCGCTTCTTCAATCTCACCACAATATTATTTTCATTATCCATACCTCTAAAGTATTGCGAAGGGTCTATCCCATCCTTCAGTAACCCCATGATATCTAATATCAAGTCCACTGTGATTTCGACTGATGTGTCTAGACACAATGTTCCTCCATGAAAACAGGGAAAAAACTGCTTTACGCGGGCATTCGCCTCATTTAGCCACACAAAATGCGGCATCTTAATCAGCCCCAATAAGCCCACTTGTCTAACCCACTTTCCCAATCCAGTGGAATACGTTCTATTGGTCTACCTACTATTGTTATCATCGACACGTATGGGTCCTTCACAACATATTCCCATGCAAGCAAGTCATGGTCATCATACTTCATCTACATCAGCGCGGGCACAATATCTATAGTGCATACCATCCCCTATGGTAGCATCGATATATTCACTTGGTACTTTTGATTCTTGGTGAGCTTCCTGGGCTACACACTGGGCCGATGGGGTGGTATATACCTAGGGATATCCTCAATGGATACCCCTACATGATTTGTTGACTCCACAACTCTAGATCTCGATGGAACCATCTACACAACTTCCTTCGTTTCCCTCACAAACGTTCTAGTCTACCTCTTCTTCTGCAGTGCCGGGGAGCTATGCTTGTGTCCCTTCCTCTTCTTCTTCGACACTGACAATGATCCTATTGGCATACTTTCTATTTGTTCCACTACGGTTACTGGTATGACTAGTGAGTCCCATTCACCTGAAATCTCCACCATGATAGGTTCACTCTGCATATCGCACCAATGCTCCATAATGCTTAATAGTCACGCACCCTCTCTTGACTTACAAACTCACTCAATTCACTCTAATTCTTGCTCTCCAACTCTGCAACTTTGCTCAAAGTTACACAATGGTGTCTTATGACCGCATCAAGCCCCTTCTTATAGCATCAAGTTGATCATATACCCATCATGACCAAATCAATGCGATCATCATGAAAAAATCATGTATTAACTGCCTGAATCTGTCATCGATCCTATCAATACAACTGTTGGATCTGCCATCAATGCGCGTCACTTCAACAAGCATTGTCGGTTAAGTGCTTTAACTGTTGAAATTTATTGCTGATTTGACTACGTCGCAACCCTGTGTCCATTATGACAGGCCTTCCTAACTGTGCTACTGACTTCCCCTTGGTGCACCATCCTTCTACCTATCCATCCTACCTAATTTTTTTTCATTGCATAGTGCCTCAAGCATTACGCGGTTTTGGTCCCATCCTATAGGGCTTCATCCTACTACCATTCACTATCTTAGGTAGCATCGCACCATCTAACTACTGTAGTTGAATTGCACCTCCTGAAATAATGGAATTCACAAGATATGAACCTAACCAATTCATCTATAACTTACCTAGATGCTTCATGAACTTGCTGTCATACAACAACACCAAGTCTCCTTGCCCAAACTGTTTATTCTTTTTATGGCGATCATGCTAAGCCTTATGTCAATCCTTCTTGATGCGCTGGTGAAAAACTGCAACAAAGAGCTCTTCCTCAAGCTGAACTAACTGGTACAATATTTCTTCCAGTGCTGCGTCATCATCCATGCTCCTTGTTGCAGCAATGCGCAGACTCGAAACAATGTACTCCATAGGCATGACTACTTCTTGCCCATACACCAATTTGAATGGTGTTTTCCCTGTCAATATTTTGCAAGTGGTGCGATATCCCCACAATACTGTTGGAATCTTTGAATCCCAGTCATCGCAGTTGGCGTTACATACCTTTGTAAGCACATGCTACAATACTTTGTGGAATTCCTCCACTCTCCTATTTGCTTGAGGCTGATATGGGGCACTCTTCTTGTGTTGTATCTAAAGCTCCTCTGTCAATGCACTAATTGTGCGATAGATGAAGTGACTCCCCTGGGCACTCATCAATATCCTTGAACATCCAAATCGCGTCACAATGTTGTGAAATAAGAACCTCACTGATGTCATAGTGGTGCAATCCACAACCGATGTGGCCTTTTCCCATATTATCAAATAGTATGTCACTCTAATGATATACCACGCAACAGTTCTCTTTCCAAGTGGGTTGATTGGTCCCACAAATTCCATCACCAATTTATCAAATGGGTGCAATGTCACTTGAGCTAATAGAGGCATCTCATCCCTCATTGATGGTTTTCTAGTTCATTGATGGTTTTCTAGTTCATTGATAGACATCTCAGGTCCAAGCATAATCCATCGCATCAGAATGAAGGGTGGGTGACCAAAGCCCTGCGCAAAGCACCTTCCTCACAGTAGCTCATCCTTCATAATGTCCACCAGTAACTCCTGCATGGGCCTTTGCAAAAATATACCCTCATTCATGTGGTAGGACGCATCGCCACAAAATATCATCTGGTCCAAGTTTATATAGTTTTCCAGTGATCAACTGGAAATCCGAGGCCTTAACCACCAACTGCTTCTTCTGACTTGCAAAAAGGTCCTCTAGTTCGGTTCCCATCACCAAAAAATGAATTATTTGATGATAGTAACCATCAACCATGTCCATTCTGAACAATTGCACATCTGGAAATCTATCATCAATGCTTGTTGGTTCTTCACCTGTCTCAATTTGAGATAAATGATTAGGGCCAGCATTCAAGCGACCCAGCTTCACAATTATCTCAAAATAAAACTCTTGAAAGAGAAGTAGTCAGTGGCATATCTTCCCCCACAACACAGGCTTATTGACTAGGTACTTCAAAGCAGAATGGTCTGTAAATATCTTGAAATGACCTCCCAATAGGTAATCCCTAAACTTCTGTAGCGCATATACCATCTACAGACCTTCCCTTTCTGTGGTCATATATTTTTTCTCCGCAGACGACATCTTCCGACTAGCGAAAGAAATCGGATGATCGAGATCTCCTTCTCCCGGTTGCACGAGTACCACTTCGAGCACAATGGATGATGCATCTATGTGAACATGGAAATATTTGTTCTAATCAGGAAATACTAGTATTGGTGCGGAATCCATCTTGGCCTTCAACGTATCAAAATTATCTTGACACTCTTGACTCCATAGAAATACAGTGTCCTTCTTCAGCAACTTTTCCATCAGCACTGTCATCGCAGCATAACCTCGTATGAACTTGCAATAATACCCTATGTGCCCCAACATCGCTCTAATTATCTTCACATTCATAAGCAAAGGCAAGCTCAAAATCAACGCAATCTTCGTAGGGTCAACCAATAGTCATTGCTTGCAAACGATGTGACCCAACTGCATCCCAAAAGGTGCGCAAAAAATACACTTCTTTGAGTTCAGCGCGATTTGATGCTATCGACATCTTTCCAGCATTAGTTGCAAGTTTTCCAGATGGTCTCTGATCAATCCATAGATTGTCCAGTCGTCCATATAAACTTGCAAAAATTTCTGAATAAAATATTTGAATGCAGTGACAACAACACGGGAAAATATCGTAGGCGCATTATTCAACCCAAAAGGCATAACAGTGTACTGAAAACAACCCCATTTAGTACAAATGTTGTTTTGTGGCGATCCTCGTTTACGATCCTGATCCGATGATAGCCAAAAAACCCATACGTGAATGAATACATATCCTGACCAACCACTCCTTCTAGAACTTCATTAGTGAATGGTGTCGAAAATGGATCATGCATACATGTATCATTCAATTTTCTCAGGTCAACACAAATATGAACCTCACCCATTTTCTTATCTTGGAACACCATGGGACTAGTCCATTCTAATTCTTCAACTGGCTCAATTATTCCAACATCCAACATCCTATCAAGCTCAGCTTTTACTCTCTCCTTGTATCACAGATTCAGGCAATACAGTCATTTCCTTACTAGTTTCGCATCTGTATTCAATGGAATCTTCATCTCCCCTAAATCTCCCAGTATCCCCTTCATCACAGAAAACTTCATAGAGAACAAATCTTGGAATTCATGGAACAAGTCTGTGAACTTTGCCATCATTTCTTCATCCCAGTATTCCCTGACGTTTGCAAACTTTGGGTTCTCCTCAGTCCCAATGTTGATCTTTTTTATCTTCAATGGATGGTTCATTGGATCCATCGGTACATCCGATGCTACGACATCCCGACTCCCTTCTAATTCTGAAATATTGATATTGTCACATCCCCGTGCCTCCAACCGGCGAAGAGGACGCGACCCATGGTGTTAACCATCTGGGCTAGGATCCCCATGAACATGCGTATGCACAAAATTGCTGAAACAGAATGCTAAACGGAAATACATTGAAATAAAACATGCACCAATGCCATTGTTTATCACACACAGCTATAAACTAAGCACACATGAATATTTATCATGCACAGATGCAATTATTCAACATTCACAGCTACAACTATGTATCTTGCACAGCGGAATTAACGTGCATTCATTCAAGACTTCATTCAACATGTTCAACATTATCATTAACCGAAATATAGTTGCAGAAGTAAAAATGTGCAAAATCACTTATCTTATGGAAACTTCACTCTGCAACCAGCTACGTCGCTGCAACGTTCCACCCAACCGTAGGCTAGTGTGCTCCTTAATCTCTCAGCAACACTGCCACTCCCGAGTCGGGCATGATTCACCAAGGAATAAGGGAACTAGCAGGCTTACACATAGCCAAGGATACACAAAACACAGCCAAGCCAACACAGTTGGGTTTATCAGGCCATCCAGGAGTTGGGAAAGGCTTAATGCTAATCTGGTGAGCTCATTACTGAGCCAAGAACACCTACACCAGAACTAGCCTGACCTCTAAGACACCCACCCACACCCAACACAAGGAATCAGTCCTTTCTCTGCTACACATTCCCTCAGGCCCTGCATTCCCTTCCAGTGCTATTTAGGGGTGATGGAGAAGAAGGACAATCCTCTAGCTCTGTCTGTGTGGTTTCCAAACACCAGGTTTATCAAGAAAACTAAGCCCCCATCCCTGCTCCTTACACAGTCCGAAGACCAACCATTGCACGCAGGCAATTAATCCACAATTGTAGCTTAACAGGGAAAAATGACTCTTGATTCATCCTTGGCCCTATCGTGGCCAAAATGACTCCAACAATATAGTCCTAAACGTATCATTGGGAAAGCTCACAATAGGGGAAAAACAACAGCCCACCCTTGGGCCACGAAGTCACCGGTAAAAACATACATAAGCACACTGAGGAAGAGAAAAATACTGACTTTCAAACTGCGCGTGAGATGAGCAGACTCACGTCCCAAAATATAAAGAAGACCCCAACAATCACCACGTGAGGGAGATCACAGTCAACACAGCAAATCGTGGATGAAAACGCACAGCTCCCAGCTCACTGTGTGAGTCCAAAACAGAAGAATACCTGTGCGTGAGGACAGCGAACAGACAATTGTTCATGCGCGAAGATGAATAGGTCCCAGCTTGTGCGTGGATGAACAGGCTACAGAGAGGACACGAATTGGACGTGCGTGAGTGTTCAGCACAGGCGTGGAGAGGAGAATGTGCCCACAGGAGTGAAAACCAGGTAAATGTTGTGCGTGGAGGTGAACAGACAATCGTGAGGCCTGCGTAGTGGAGAGTGCGTGAAGGTTTTTCTTGCCATTGTGAAGTCAAACGTGGTGGAGTGTGCATGTGGGTGAGGACTAACAATCCTGCCACCCCACTCCCAAAACAATAACTGCCTCAACCACCAACAGCCATTCTTCCATGGAGGTGGTTGGGTAAGGTAAAGAAAGAAGACACATGGGTATTTTCCCTTATTGGCCAAGGTTTGACATTTTCCCCACCCTTATCCTTGTGAAAATCATGCCCCTTTCTCATTTTAGTTGCCGTGATCATAGCTGGTCAGGTTCATTTAATTAATTATAGATGCATATTTACATGATGACAAACATAATATATGCCGCATGCCCTGATATACCATCGATGACAAATTTAAATCCAAAACATAGCATAACCGATCAATGGTGGGGCCTTGGCCTTTAGCTCCACACCGTGATCATTACAGTATATACATCATGTACATTTAATGCAACGGGGTCAAAATCGGGGTGTTACAGATATTCCACAGATCATCATCATCTGGCTCTTCTGACACATTATAACATTCCATCATCGACTGCATGTGACAATGTGTATGCAGATCCACTGGATATGCGACCGGAACTATCTTTAGAATAACATCATGGATGAGCTACAATGCATTATGAACATCCGGATTGGCAGCTACTAAACTAAAGGTGTGAGTAAGGAAAACTGTCAACTCCTCTCAGGTAGTGATCTCTCTGCGCAACTCAACTGATACATACCAAGATTTCGGTGTTTCATCCAATGTGTGGACAAAGGCATGGACCCACTCATATTTTGGTTGCAATGCCCACGAGGTCTGACACTCAATTAGGTGATCACCACGACTATTCCACCCATCGTACCTTCCATCATGGTACACTTCTGCATCTCCAAAGAAAACTATCATCAATGTTCAACATTGTGACCATCCAATGATTGACTTCTTATTGGTCTCCCACCATCGTGCTGGAGTAGCCTTCAGCGCTTCTTCCAATGCCAGCAACTATTGTGGTTTTGACACCTTATCTTCAAATTCAATAAGAAACTCAGATAACTCAAGAATTCCTTCATAAACTGGCAACTCAATAGTCTTAGTCACGATGCGACACAGTGACTGCATAATCAACCCGCACTTTTGTAGAGACACTTCATGCAAGCGGTTCTGTCAGTTCTCTAAGGCATCATTAGAATCAGAGGACGCAGAGCTAGCGCCATGCCAACCGAGTTCCCCATCAGTAGTTGGATGGACATAATCTTATGAAATGTTATATGCATTATCCCATCCTCTGACAACTTCATCTTTTACTGGCTTAATATACCTTCGCCCTTCGTTTGGATCCATCGGAGCGATGACATTGATGTATTGATTCTCAAATGTTAGCACACACTTCTTAAAATTGATTACTGTCATACTATCACTGGCCCATCCAATCCTCAGCAATTAGGGATAGGAATCTCCATCATCAACAACTTCAATCACGCCAAAATTGGCATAGTTATTCATTCCTTCAACTTTCATAGCAAGGTGCAAAACTCGCCCAATCGGCGTTACTCTAGCCTGGTTAGCTAGTCGCAGCTACACAAGGAACCAGCTTAGCATTGGCCTCCCCATATTTTTCCATCTCTATCTTATTAGAATATTAACATCCGAGCCTAGATCCAAGATGAATGAATCTACCTCATAGTCCCCAATCTGAATGTTCGTGTGCATTTCTTTCCCTGTCTTTTTCTTATGCAAATAATTCACCATAGAATCCCTCTGCCCCTTAGTCGGTCTATACAATAGATTCTCAATCTCGGCAAGAGCATAGGGATCTCTTTCTAGTGACAATAAACTCTCAAAAAAGTTCTGCAAGGTACCATGTTGTCACGATGGTCCTACCTCCAAAGTGGAATCAAAAGAAGTAGGCATTTCATAAACAGGTAACTTGCTGGGATTCCTTCCAATCGCATCACATGCTTCAAAAATGTGTCTTTCTCAGCATCAATGTCAAATTATACCTTCTTCTTCCTAGCTAGCCAAACTTGTGGACGTAGGATATCTTCTCCAGTTGTCATACCTCTACAAGTGATGACAGCGACATCAACATCCTGCGTTCTGGGCTCCGTCGAGATCGTCGCAACTGTCGGTCCTTAACTCTGGTTTAATGGTGGATTCACAGGTTGACTCACATTCTGATTTGCATTATGGTTATGAACTGGAATTTGGTTTTGGTTTGGACTCTACAACTGGTTCTGGTTCTGCACTTGATTCTGGTTCTGCAATTGATTCTGAATCTGTAACTGATTTTGGTTTTGCAACTAAGGAACATTTTTGGCCTACTACCTCATGATTAGTTGTGGACATTTCTCAACAGTGTGATCAATCGCGATACAATACATACATGTACACTACAATTGTGGAAAATTTCTCTAATAATTCCCCAGTACACCATAATTGTAACATTGGACAGGTCCGCAACCTTGTCCGCCTCCTAGACCAAAGCCTCATCCTTATCCTCCTCAGAATACTCTACGGAATCCTCATTGCTGGTACTGTGGTTGAGAAAATTGCTGCTACAAGGGATTCAACTGCCGCTGAAAATACTACACCGACTGAACGTACTATGGCTGTTGTGGAGCCATCTTCATCTGATTATACTGTGGATGTGGCGCAAACCGCTGTTGCAATTGATGTGGTACAAACTGCATCTATAGTTGTTATTGTGGTACGAACTGTGATTAAGGTGGTAGTTGTACCACCTACAGCTATGGCTATTGTACCACTCGATGATCCTATCCCTTCACATAATACGAGTCATATGTTCTCTCCTGAAGTAGGTCATATGCGCAACAGTCTTTATCTTCATGCCTGACAGATCAAGAAAATCTGCAGTATAGGCTTGTCGGCTTCGTCACCATCTTCTGCATATATCTGCAATCCTCATGTCAATTCCCATATACTTGAAAAATGCGGCACCATGGTACACTACCACAACTCAATGGTTTTGGTGCCCCAGAAAACAAGTAGTTCCAGAAATCTAGGCAAGTATCCTTGGTATGTCCATCTGTGTGACATCTATTGCACCAGAGATCCTCGTGTTGTTCCATTCCCTTCTCAATATCTTGCAATTGGAGCATCAAGTTTGCTAACCGTCTGAATCTAGTTCATCCCAACTGCATTTTCTCTAATGGGTGAAGCTTCCAGCTTCATGGATATCTCCAGAGCATCGCTCTGTGTCACAATCTTATGTTGTATAAACCGTAATATGATATGATTTAGCAACACTGCAATGAACCATTCCTTATGATGAATGTCGCTCATCTCAAAACTGACTCTTGCCATTAATGTCTTAAATCTTTGATCAAAATCCCAAACAGTCTCATTGGGATATTGCTTAATTTCCTTCAATTATGTAATATACTATGCTTTAGACTTTGTTTTTCTGAATTCTTCAATAATACCTCTCTTGACTTCTAAAAATGTCTTCAACGAAGTCCCTGTAGGAACTTGTACAAATTTCATGTACCAATCCAGTGCGCAACCCCGAAGGATTGTTTCCAATTGGCCCTTCTCGACATCATCCTTCCTAGTTTATTTGACAGTCCATACTGCCTCACATAGCAACCAGTATTGTTCTGGATCCTCAGTCCCATTCCCATGGAACAAAGGTAACTTCGCCTCGTCTCCCATCATTCTTGGCCTTCTTCCTATAGATGTTGATTTACTATTACTATTAGAGTGTTGCTGGCACGTCAAACAAGTCGGTGTTGAACTTTTGTTTCTTTCTGATTGCGACATAGTGTGCGGAGGTGTGGGTACGTTGCTTCTAGGGTTTGATCTTGCCTCTACCCCAGGCATAGTCTGGGTCTAGTCATCCTCATCATCACTATAGGGTCACTTCGTCCTGTGTGGTCTTCCTTCACGGTCTTGCATTTTGATCACAGCAGGACCTTCCCCTGTCCTCTACCTCTTCTCTTGTCGAAACCTTACTCCTCCCCTCATAAGACCAATTTATTCCTCAGCTTCCCTCACAGTCTCATTGTAACTTGCACCCATCTACCCCATATCATTCCATTCATCCCCCCCCTATCTTCATGGTATCCATAGCCCCCACACACCAGAGTTCTACTACTCGAGGTGCATCTTCAGTATGCCTTTTTCGTAATGAGCATCTTAATTGAAAATTGTAAATACAATAAGAACCTACCTCTTGGTCCGTTGAAAAATTCCCTCTCTACTTCACTGTAGGACTTAGTAGTTTCAACCACAAACTCAGTGACATAGCCTTCCAAGATTCTTTCCATCCAGACTTCAACAGCCTGCGATGCTTTGTTTTCAATCTCCTGCAACTCCTGGATCAATTCGGGGGTCCAGGATGTTGGCTCACCTCCTTGTAAATTTGTCTTGTGGTAGGTGAATCATGCCAACCAATCGTACAATATGATTGGGAATTTAGAGAAAAAATACTCATGTGGACTATCGTGTATGTACCTTGCAAGCCACTTATCCGTCATTGGTCTAGGGTTCTTATTTCACTTCTCAGCAAACTCTCATAGATTCTGGTCAAACCAGTCTTGAATTTTCTATCTTGTCAGATGCCACAACATGTTCTCCCCTCAATTGCAACAAGGTTTCGACAACAGAACCATTTGTTAACACAAACTCATCCAACAAAAACAGTCGATAGGGGTTCCCACTATGTCGACAACCAAACCACCATGATCTCCCTAAGCACCATCCCAAATAGGTTTTACCTTGTCCGGCAAAACCTGTAGAGTGGATGAAGTCTCACCCGAGATGTTCAAGGGAGAGCTGACGGAACCAAGTTTCCGTAGAATGGGAGAAGACAATGTGCATCAACTTATCAACTCAGCGCAACATTAACATATTTGATCATTCAACTTATGCATTCACATAACCATTCATTATCATTCTTCAACAGATCGCATCAATCAATCACAACTGCAGTAAACACATTGATGCGCAAACAGATCCAGTAGAATAACATCATTCAAAATAGGGAAACATTGCATCATTTACAGATCCATGTCATAGGTTCACATTGCAGTCATAATTGAGTTGCAGAAAACAGTAAAACAAGAAAATAGAAAAGAACACAATGATTCAACTCAACTTTTTTCTTGTCATATTACTTCCACACAAAATCACATATTCTCCAAAATAGTTCATAGATCAACAGATCTCAGTTCATACGCAGATCTTACATAATCAAACGACAGACTCAAGTTCAATGTCTCAAGATCATTCAAAGACAAGATGCTCCAAATATAGATACTTATTACTTACAATTCAGCATTTACTTATAGTCTTGCACCTTTACATTCAAGTTCCACTTAGACAACTTCCTAACTAACTCTTAACTGATTCTACAAAATAATGACCAATATCCACAAAATATGGTCGAAAACTATTAAAGGTGGCACAAAATGTATAAAATATTATATTCTCTACCTTGCGCACCATCTTCCACTTGTGCAGTGTCTTTGAGCTTGTGCAACATCCATGATGTTGTGCAACTAATGTATCCCAAAACTGTAATCCAACACTCCTCATGTGGCACCATCAAAAATAAACCTTTCACCTATACTTCATTAGGCTGAATGTTGCAAAATATGGAAGTGTAGGATGTCGAAGAAAGAACCAACTCACCTAAATGATCAGAAAGTGAAAAAAAATCATCATGTGAAGGATCCATAGGGGTAGTATTATGGATCTCCCTCGAAAGTGTGAAACTCTCCTCATAGCTTGGTTCTAAGGTAGTGGAATCATGTACTTCTTCCAAAAGTGTGTAACCATTATCAAGAGGTAGCTCAAGTTCCTCTTCCACCACAACAAGTGACTGGATCTCATTAATCTCATCTTCAAACACATCAAGAACCTACAATTTTCCATGTTTCTCATGATCCATGTCATGAGAATCCTCCAAGCAATCTACCACATGACAATCTGAAACATAGGATGAAGAACAAGTAACTTGCAACCCCTCAAGAAGTTGCTCATTTTGAATTTTGAGCTTATGAATATCCTCATTATTGTTCAAGTATGGTTCATGTAACCATTCATTAAGCTCAAGCAATTTTTTTCTATCAAAAAGAAAAGAAATGAAATTAACTTCAATGTTGCACATTTCTCTTTGAATCTTCTCCATGTCTTCCAAGAAGTATGGCTCCTCCAATGAAGAAACTTTCCAACAAGAATTTGACACCAATGCTTTAGTGTCATGGAGTATGTTACGGGCCTCATGGATATTCCTTTCACTCATATTCAAATACCCTTCAATGAAGGATGGTTCATGGGATTTAACCTCCTCTTATTCTTTCTTTTTGATTTGATCAACTTCTTCAAGCTCAAGTGGTGATGGGCAAGTTTAACGTGGTTCTTCATTACTTGCCACAAGTACTTCATCTTCATGCACATGAGAAATTTGTCTTCTAGCAACATTTTCAAATATGATATCTATGTCACTAACGTAGAGTTGTGAGCACCCATCAGTAGGTACTCCTTCATTGTTCAAGGATCCATTAGTATATTCTCTTTGATTTGCACAACCCACGTCGTTAAGAATTGTGTGCTTGTCCTCTCTTCCCTCTTCATGCTCTTCTCTGCAATCACCTTGAGGTGATTGATGTTCCACTTCATGATTCTTTGTTTCTTCCTTTAATGGTAAATATAATTAATTTTCATCTCCTATAGACCAAAATTTCTTCCACATCCACACCAATTGGTCCACAAACTTGTTTATACATTCCTCATCTATATGGAAGGATATATCTCTCCTCTTTTCATGAGTAGGCTGAATATTTACTCCTTTCATGCTCCTTGAAACTTGTGGATTACGGATTGTTCCTTAATGAGTTCACATCTTCACTATTAGGTATATATCCAAACACCCACTCAACAAAGTATTCAAAAGGAGTGGTCTTATGTTTCTCTCCCATCACAACAAGATATGCTTGATATTGTTGGGGCAAATTTTTACATGTTTCTCTCAATATTTCTAATTTATTCATAGGAGTGGCTCACGGTGGTTTGGTACATACATATTTATAATACAAAGGGTCATAAGAATAACCCTCATCCCTTCTGAAACTATAACAAGTGCTACAAAATGGAAACTCTCCCTCATACCATTCGCTTTCTTCTTCATATTGCTCATAATCATCTTTAGAGGAGTCATCATAAGAGTAAGACATGGTTGCAACTTTTTCTTCAATGGATGTATTAATGCATAGGTGCAAGATCCTCTCTCTAATACCACTATAATGTAAATTTTTGGAGAAACTAGGCACACTATCCAAAATATTTCAAAGAGGCTTCAAAACTTTGACATTGAAAGCATTCTTTCTCAACACCCTCATTGGCTATGGATTTCACACCGACTCCATCGTTATGAGAAAACCGAGGAAGATGTAGGGAAATTATATTAGGTTATTATAGTATTTAAAAAATGATATATGTGTCTTATTAATATTGGGTGTATCAGTAATTTTCACAAACATTTCATGTATCTCCTCCTTCAATACTTGGTCTAATTTCGAAACTAGGAAAAAGTAGTAAATTGGTCTTTCTTGGTTTGGTTCCAAACACCACTAAACCTTTATAAATTTATTATGGAAGGACCATATGGGAATTAAACCTTCTTAACATACCTCAAACACTCAATGGTCAAATTAGAAAACTCATTTTGACATGATATCCAAATTTGCACAATTTTGGCCAATTTCTAGATTTATACTACTGAAACCCAAGTTGAACCAAATGAATTCAAATTATGTATGGAAGAGATTGATGGGTATTAGGATACACTAATTTATATTATTAATTCTCATACACTTTCCAAATTCTTCTGCAACTTTCTTTTGATCATAGGGAAAGAAGGACAAAAACAATAGGAAATCGATTTTAAAACCCCCCAAGGGTAGATGACACTTTTGGCTCTCCAAATGTAGTACGACCCTCCCAAATTTCAGAAAATAGCATGGGGATGCATATAAAACTTTAATGTTTTTTATTATTCGTTTTTATTAATCTTTTCAAACTTATTATGAGGCACAACATCTGTATGGCAACTTTCATGGAAATTGCTTATGGGGAAATTACATTACTAGCTTAAGTTTGGCACATGGACAATAGAATAAATTGTTCATATAGTAGCATAACATATAATGGACATATACAACATAAAAAATAATATACCAACAACATACAACTTAGATAAAATCTCTCATACAAATATGATATAAATTCTTTCAAGCTTGAAGCCAATTTCATTAAAACTAGTGACTCAAAACCAAGAGAATGTGAGCATTTTACACATAGATTTATGATATTTAAAATTATAGAGCATATGGAAATAAGAGTACATATCCATACATCATATACCCAATCTTGGCAATCAAATATACTCAGAAAATTGCAAGCGCCACACCAACAAGTGTGACATCAACATGAGAGTGTGGGGGAATGGAGAAGAAGTAATGAGAGAATAGGGAGATAGACGAGAACTCAAAATTTATGGAACTAAACCTGCAAATAAACACCTCCATTCATCTCCAATGAGAGGAATAAATGTAATCTCCATCAACCAACTTGGAAAGGAATCCAACTCCCTCGAAATTGGTTCACAAGCAGGGGGAGTGAACACTCACTATGCAATGGACAAGCAAAATCCCTCCAAAATGCCAAAGGCCAATTAAAAAATTATCCAGAGCTATTCTCCTTCATCATGAAATCATTTTATTAACTTCATTAGGCCTCCTAAGGTCAAATTTCCCTCCATGGGATTCCTCCAACTCATCTTAGTGGTTTAGTAACTCCTATGACACTTGTCTTCTTCTTCACGGTCCAATTCTTTCCCCAATTTGAATGGTTGCCTCTAAATCCCAAATGTGCCCTCTTGGTGGATATTTTTATCCATTTCATGGCATATTTTTCCTATTTCTACAATCATGTCCGAATTTGTCATATTTTTCAGAGAATCTTTCATCATTAGTTGTCATAGAGTGCTTGGAATCTCCTTCGATGTGGCACACATTGTCTTCTTAGTCTCTTCCTCTTCCATGGGAGTTACTCTCCTCTCCTAATTCTATTTCCTTGTCTCATGATAGTCTATGTGACACCACATCACCCTAAAATGACATTATATTCCTCATGGTTTCAAATTTGGATGAAGGTCATGCCAAGTGTGTGGGGGGATCTAGTCACCCAAAGACTCCACAAGATTCCAATTGTCTCCCTGAACCAAGCCACCTTATTTTCTTAAAAAAATATTTTATGTGACCCATTTTAATGTGAATATGGTAAAATAAGGTCCTTTTGGGTCCTTTATCTCCCTTATTACAAAATTTATGTCTCCACCTCAACCCCGGGCACTAGTAGGTTGGTGAAACATTATTTTCAAGTAGTCTTATTTGGATGGGGACATGACACAAACATTCCTTAACCCTTTTTGTTTCTTGGGGCCAAGTTAATCATGACTTCCTTAGACAATAACATGACTATCGATATGCAGTGAAATAGTGTTGATTTGGAATGAAACAAGGTCTATGGTAAGAAACAAAAACTAGCGATATGCAGTGAAAAATCACAATACAAATGCAATGTTTCTTTCCAATGGCTAGTATAACATTCACTTACATCTTGATTTCATTTGTTTTCCTATTTGCATCTCTCCTCTCCTATTTTCAAACCCTCTTCCATTCTTAAAAGTATATTGTAGGAACCCCACTAGAATGACATAAAATCACAATATAGCACTCTAACTCCTCTTCCATGCTCTTGGGATACTTGCTCCTATCATATTTAACACATCTACATGTATCTCTTTCTTTTGGTTTGATATCTCCCTTGAAGGTTTGTTATTTTTTCCTGGAGCCTCTCTATTGGAATATTCCCTTCCAACACCTTGGATGATTCAACACCACTAACTCAAGGGCGTTTCTAGCACAAGTTGGAAAAGAGAGATGGAATTATTATAAGGCCACTTCGGATCACCATAAATAATTCCATTTTTCTATATAATTTATATGGTAAACATGGGTGTTTTATTGCATTGTATCATAGATAGGGATCAAGTTTGTTTTGTAGGAAGGTGTAATAGGGAATGCACATTAATTCAAGCATAATAAATCTCTCTTGGATGCCTATGGAAACCTCAATTTCATCCCATGTACCTTGGACACTTACAATATAAGCACTTTGCATAGAGAGTTTCTTTCTTTTCATCTAGGTTTTCATATTCAACATTTAGTTCAGTTATTCACCAAAGGAGATGGATAAATTGAGCTTAGTAACCTTGTAATCCTTTGCTAACTTGATGTTATAATCTACTTGTTGAGACTTAATTGAATTAACCTTGTTAATATGAAACCTTTTGCTGATGCAACTGCTTCCCCAAAAAAAATTTGATATTTTAGGGCCCCTCCTTATATTTTTTATGGAAAGCTTACTTAGACTAGTTTTTCAGCCCAAGGAAGTTCATCCTGCATATTTAGTTCTTTCAAAAGTTTGAGAAAAGGGAAATTTTGGCTAAGTTAAAACTCACGTTTTTCCTCCAACATATCAGAGTAACTTGGCCATTTTCTCCGACATGTCAGAGGAAGTCCATCAACCTCTCCAAAATAGTTAGCTAGATCAAAAGAAGGATTTCACATTCACCGTTGAAGCGTAACTCAACGAAACTTGTTGACACTGTCTGGAGTAACTCGCGATTCACTGCTGAAACAATCGGAGATATTGGTGAATGTTGCCGATGATTATAGGATTCCCATTTTTCGAGAAAACTCAAGATTTTTTTTCGATACGGTCGCATCCACAATGAAATGGATGATAGAATAAGCATCGACAAAACTCACCAGAGGAATTTATCGAGTTGTCCCTGACATGGTCGAAGGAGACTTCTGAATTTTCCCTGAAGCTTTTGGTAGTTTGAAAAAGAAACGCAACTCTTAAAATATCGTCGATACTATCGCATGTCCCAAGATCGCAAAAAGTAGGACAAGGATGTCGACACAATCGGCGTGACACAAAACATGTCGCCGATACGGTTGGACTATCTCATAATGTTTCATTGATTCTATCGGCATCACAATCCTTTCCGCTGCGACCAAAAGTGTATCACGCCAAATGGATTTTTTCCACCCACTGTGTTTAATGCCTACCCACCGCATTCAATAACCCATTGATCGCATTAATGATAGTCTGGTTTGATTTTCTATATAAACGGGTGCGGTTATTTGTTTTTTTTATCCCGAGAAAATGTTGTTTGTCGTAGAAGCCAATCAAAGAGAGATATTTGGAGGCGATACATCCACCCAAGCCTGCAACTATTCAACTCTCAACAGGTAGGCACCCCATCTTTTGTACCCTTGTGTTTTCCTAAAGAATGAAACTTTATATATGGTAGGAACTTGGGTAAAACATATTTATTTTGAGATAGGGTACTTTCCACTCCTTTCCGCTACCCCTGTATCTACGTCCGCAATGCCGTTGCCATAGTTTAAGTTAAGGTTGTTTTTAGTTTTCATGGCTAAAAGCCACTTAGGTGTATTTTTTTATTGAACTTGGCCTCACGGACGTATCACACCACAAACAGTAGAACATGAACTTTTTTAAGGAATATCGTTTTCTTCGAGCTAGTCATTTACAAACACTACACTTACAGTGTTTGGTCCATCCTTCATGGATTTTTTTACTGTGGTTTTCTCTTTGTCCTAATGGCTAGCTCACCGGGGAACTGGTTACCCATTTGAGTCTCTTAGGGAGAATTTTTCCCGGAGCCAGTTTATCAAATCTCTAACATACTCATTTTTGTTTCATGAACATTTTTTTATACCTCACCTCGTGTTCACTTCAGGCTAGAATAAAAATACCCATTCAATCCAAAAAAGATTAGCTCATCTTCATTTCCTGATTTCAGGGTTTACAAATTACACCTAAAAAAATATCTTCTCATTAGGAGGACATTTTTCAACATGATTATTGCACATACTTATGCTTTTTCTCTGCATATCACAACGACAAGCACCCCGTAAACTCAACAGAGTAAGGAGGATACTGGGAGCGTTACATAAAAATTGCTCGGTTTTATTTAACAAAACTAAAAGGATTACAAGGTTTTCAAAGTTTTGAGATTCCACCTTCCAGCACTATGAAAGGAGTTGTTGCAACAATGTGATGTTTTCACCTAGCTCCCTTTCCCCACCGTCACCTTTGAATAAGATTTGTGAGTAAAATCCTTTTCCTTGATATGTTTGAAGTTAATAAACAATGGGTTGGGAATCGAGCTTGTGAACTCCATTCACATGTATAAAATCAACAAACATTAATTAAATTGCAAGTGAAAATGCAAGCAATAAGGGGCTTACTTACAACATTGTCTTGGTAAATTAATGTTGTTTTAAAATAAAGAGTTAAAGGAGTTGGAAATAGGTTTAAAGCTTGCACAGTGGCATATGCATATGTGATGATAGTCTTTCATTTGAACTCTGTAATTGCACATCCTTGTATTACATCACTAGTTCATTAAATAATCAAGCCACGTCGAATGGAACACTTCTCTCCATCCTACACAACTACATTTTGAGTAGTCAACAATTGACATATAGCTTTGGTTTTCCTCTCAAATTTGACACTGGAAAATGGTTTCATTTTTAAGGTCTAGTGTAGTCTTTATTTTCAATGATGCATGTTTTTTGTTATTAATCTCTTTCATTATTCAAAACAGCTATGGTATTAATAAGTCACTTCTAATTATGCTCATTTTCATGTACCATGGGTTCTATTTTTACCAAGCAAGATCACCTTAGTGAAAACTGATTTTAAAACAACAAATTCACACAATTCCTAAGAAAAGCAATAAAAGGAAGGCAAAGGCAAGTGAACCATAATTAGATGTGGAAGTCATCTCCAGAACCAAAACCAAATTCAAATATTTGAAGGCTATGACAGGAGTGTCTCTCGAATTCAAATGGGGAGAACTCTATCAGATGATCAGGGATCAGAACATCCCAGATGTCGGTCTCGAGGAAATGATCATATACCAAAACATAGGAAAGTCAAGGGTCACTAAATTCGCTACTCGCTTGAAGCTATTTCCTTGCTCAGAGGTTATTGGGTGGATTCTTCCCCAGACAGATCTCTCCTCAAGGATCATATCTAATATTAAAGGGGAATCTTTTGCTTCGTTTACTCCAACATACATAACATTGGCCTACAAGCTCCCCCCTCCACAGTTCATGATGACCAATGATTGGGTTAAAGGGATAAATATTGATCCCTTGGAATGTGCAAAGAGAATGATAATGCCATGGAAACAGTTGCACCAACAAGCAAGTGAGGATTATGAGTCCCAAAGCCTACGAACCTCATTCAGAATCATAGCTTTGATGTTGAACAAATTTTTGGCCAAGCAGATGGAACCATGTATAAATTGAATTGGAATCCTCTAATATATTATATAGCCTTTGAGGGCACAATTTTTAAATGGGCGGACATCATATCAAACAGCCTATCATCCTGCATAGCAGCCACACAAGGGGGTTATAACCCATAATAGATATTAATTTTATATGTCATCTTACCTTATCGACTTCTTTTTGTGCAGACACCCTTTTGCTAAGCTTGGGTGAATTTGGACTCGGAATGAATCTCCTGTTTATGTTGCTTATCAAATTATTTTGTCTCATAAGTGCGCGGGATTTTATAAAATCATTTGTGAGAAATTTTGGATGCCTTTGTATGAGTTAATTTTCTTAAAAGAACCAAACGGCCTGCCCAGCAACGCCATGGAGTTTATAGGCGAGTATGGAGATTAATTTTTCTCATAGGAAGGCACATACCTCTGAATGTATGGATGCTCCAGATATCCATCCCTACTACCAAAGTACGCCACAGACTATGTAGTCCATAAAGAGGTCATAAGGTAGGTGTTCATAAACAAGGTCAACAACTTCCTACATGACATGCAAAATGCAACTTCCCCCCACTGCCTTTCTGCATCTATGGATACAAATTCTCCAAGGTGAAGGGAGCTGAGGATTTTGTGAAAGAATTGGATACTTTTCATTTTGGAGAGAAAAGTTTTCAAATAAATGATAGCAAAGGAAAGGTCGCAGAACACTCGGCGACCATCAAAATACATTTTGAATACTCATATTTCTTTAATAGGGATGAATAGGTATTTAGAAGAGCCAACAATCTGACTGAGTTAGGTAAGCGCTTTTCAAAGAAGAGTGGTGTTAACGAAAGCAAAGAAAACAACACTACTGTGGAAATGAAGTTGCAAAAATAGAAGGAAGAAGCTCTAAGGTTGCAGAAGGTAGAGGTTGAAAAGAAACAGAGAGAGGAAGCAGAGAGAAGACAAGCAAACGAATCCCATAAGTGGAAAAAAGTAGAGATATTAAAGAGAGAAGCAGATGAAAGAGCACAAAAGGAATCCGAGGAGGCAACAGAAGAATTAAGAAGAAAAGAAGAGGAGGACAGGATCAGGGAAGCTTTGGATCAAGAGGCAACCCAAAATGACCCAGTGGACCCAGAACCTATTGCTTCATTAAGTGGAACAATCAAAGGCGGCCACATTCCTTTTGTAGAGCTTGGGCTTACTCCATTTACTATGTCTAAGAATCACATGGTGGCTCATCTAGACACCATCATTTTTTATAAATCTAGAAAAACCATCACACGAAGGTCTGAGAAGCATTTAAAGATGGGCACACAAGCTGACGTGGTCACAGTCACCGAGGACACCATAATGGAGGGTACTCACAAAGACCCCAAATTCATGGCCTCGGTGAATATAGCAGCTACATAGGCTAGTGTCGATAATGTGGATCGACTAGTGGAAGAGGTGGAGCACAATAAGGAGAAAATTTTTAAATTGAAGGATAGCCTGGTGAAACTACGAGGAGAGGGAATAGATTTAAAAATGAAATATGGTTCCATCATCACTGAAAAGGAACGAATCCTAGGAGATTACCAAACATTGGAAACAGAGAAAGAGACACTGAATGTGCAATTGCTAATCATGGAAGGAGAGAGAAATTATTTTGAAGCCAAATTATCTCAGCTGGAGTTCAAAGAGTTTGTGGCAAGCCAGCAGGAAAAAGAATTGAAAACCCGAATAGAAGAATTGGTGAAACAAAAAGAATCCCTGAAGGATCAATTGAAGATAGCCAATAAGAAGAAGCAAGAGGACATCCATTTTTGTGACCAAGCCTACAAAATTCGAAGGCAGATACATCAGGATTTAGTTACTCTTACAGGTGAGATTTATAAAGGTTGATAATGATGAGACCGGGGGTGATTGCAGCAAAATTAGTAAGCTTCAGAGAAGGAATGATGGAGGTCAGAGAAAAGGTCAAAATCCATTTGAGCTGGGTGGAAGCTAACTCTAAGTTTCCTAAACATCTGCCACAAAAGACCATAGAAGGCCTAAAATCAAAATTGGCACTTTTAGAATTTTGCAGGAAAGCCTCCTTGAGATTAAGCAACGAAATTTCCAAAACTTTGGAAAAAAGTGAATACTTCTACAAAAGGATATATCAAGTCCATGAAAAATGTCAGATTCCTTTGGCCGAGAAGATCACAAACCTTCCAAGCAAGGACCAATGTATGGCATATTTGCAAGACATGCTACAAGAATATATACAATACATTCAGAAAATAGAAGCCGTTAATGAAGAAGATCTCAACACGTGGGTTGGACAGGCTTCTATCAACATCTACATTTTAAAAGACATGTGTAAGTCCTCCACATAAAAGATGACATGTGTAGAGACACAGCTGGTGATGCATGAAGTGACTGTGCAAGTACTAGAGCCAACAAAATACAAGACTATTGCAGAAGAGGCTAACGCATGGGGAGAATATTTTTCCAGCTTGGCAAGAACCACTTGAAATTTTTTTCTTTTATATATTTTTGGCATTTTCCTAATGCAATTATTAGCGATAGAAGACAAATTTTGGAATCCCTAGGATTAGGGTAATCGAAGAGTCACTAGATGACGAATTGTAATTGTAATATAAATAGAGATAGAGAGTAGAGTAAGAGGACTTTTGGCTAGAACAAAGAAGGGATGGAATATTATGTAAAAGAACTCATTTTCTGTTAATAAAGAAGGACCTATTTTGCTGGGAAAGGACTGCACGGGAATTTTCTTGGGATGTGTGGAATTAATTCTTGTTTCCATATAATTGTGAGATCGTTCTAACTTCTCTGAATTAATTCTTTGGTTATGAATGATTTTGCTTTCTATCTAAATATCTAGCATGAAATGAGTAATGAATGTTTTATTATATCAGAGTTTTCTTTGATAATATTTCTGTTGTGAATATGCATTTGAAATTGAAACAACTATCTGTAAGATTAGTATGAATAATTACAGCACATTGCTCTAACTTTTAAATCTGCTCCCTATGGGGATAGAACAGGCTAGATTAAAATAGACTAGAACATAATAGACTTGTTTAGATTCAGATTTAAAGAAGTAATTGATTGGACGGGAGTGGTAAGATGAGAGGTAAGAACCTACGCATCACGTGTGAGGATTCTATTTATCGATTACATGCATTTAGATCAGGCATTTGCATTTCATCATTTAATTAAAGAAAACAACATAAACAGTGAATCAGTTTGTAACCGATAAAACATTTGAAACACTTTAAATCTACGATAATTGTACAGTTAACTAGACGGATTCCCCATACCAAACGGTGGACGATCTAATTGGGATCGATCACCGGGGAGAATCCTTACTGTTGGTACCTGGGAATTTTCTAGGCATCAACGCAACCCTAGGTTACATATTCATCCCTAGTTAATCCTGATTAAGCTGATGGCATTTCATCTTTCCCTTTTTCTTACTCCTTTTCTCTCCCTTAGAGTTTCTTGATCTAGTGACTCCACTCTCTCCTTCATTCTTGTGATAGCATGTTGCCTGACTTAATAATAAAAATTACAGCATACATTAGTTGTACTAATACTCTCTCCTTCATTCTTGTGATAGCATCACTTAATATTAAAAATTACAGCATACATTAGTTGTACTAATAGTGTGATGCTTATATAAGAGTTCTTTATACTTTTATTAATCCGAGTATTTGTAATTCAATTAAGGAACAAAATTAATCAAATACCAAAAATAACTTACTTAATGAAAAAAATAACTTTGTTAATTAAAAACCCCAAATATGTAAAAATTACAATAGCTTACTCCTTACCCCTTCCTTGCATTGCATGGAATATTTAAAACAATGTATATGAATCAAAGGCTAACACACAACTATCACCATGTATATCTCTTATTGACTAAGTAAAGGATTATCACCATGTATATCTCTTATTGACTAAGTAAAGGATTCTATCATTATGGTGGATTTGACATCCTATCTTAAATTCTTACTAACTCATCTTACTCAATCTAATCTCCCTCATGGCATATATAGTATATCTCTTGTTGACTAACCAAAGGATTATATCATTATGGTGTATTTGACATCCTATATTAAATTCTTACTAACTCATCTTACTCAATCTAATCTCCCTCATTACATATTTATAAATATACAATAGATGGTCAAAGTAAACTATACCAATAATGATTTTAATTTTTAATTAATATTTTTATTGAATTTATTAAATTCTTACTAACTCATCTTACTTAATCTAATCTCCCTCATTACATATTTATATTTTCATATTTATAAATATACAATGGATGGTCAAAGTAAACTATACCAATAATGATTTTAATTTTTAATTAATATTTTTATTAGATTTTTTATAATAATTATATTAGTTAATATTCAATGGATGATCAATCTCCCTCTTTACATATTTATAAACATGTAAATAAGCAATACATGGTCAAAGTAGACTGTACCAATAATGATTTTAATTTTTAATTAATATTTTTATTGGATTTTTTATAATAATTATATTAGTTAATATTCAATGAATGATCAACACAAAGTAGACTATGCCAATAATAATTTTAATTTTTAATTAATATTTTTATTGGATTTTTTATAATAATTACATTAGTTAATATTTTTTTTATAATAATTACATTAGTTAATATTCAATGAATGATCAACAAAGATTAATTCAATTATTTTTAATTAAACATTTTCTATTAAAATTCTAAAATAATTAATTAATATTTAATTAATTTAACTTAATTACAATCTCCAACTCAACACTAAATGCCAACTCATCATTATTGTGCAATATCATCATCCATACTTGGAATTGGAATAATGATAAATTCCATCAGTCTTTTGGTACACAATCATATTAACTTAGTTACATCATAAATTATTGTGCTTTATTAAAGGGTACTCTAATCAACCCATGTTTCATCTTTGTCATGCTCTAGAGTGAGCTAGCCCACGTGTTTTATACGTTGATTTTATTTCTTTGCCACTATAACAAGGAGTGAGCTAGCTGTGGAGCAAAACTCCCTTCATGGGACGGAGGAGGAGCAAAGTCAACGCTAACTTTGCTCCTCCTCCGTCCAATGAGGGAGGATTGCTCCACAGCTAGCTTACTCCCTATAACAATGGCATGGAAGACAAAAAAATTAAAAAATAAATAAAAATGTTAACTTTGAATATTTAAACACAATGCCTAAACTCACATATAGGAGCACTTTACATGCAATTGCATTATTGGTTTTTTGGGTATCAATTTATTTTTGGCTAGTTTATCACTAATTTTGATTTTATATTATTATCAAACTTACTATTTTTTAGGTGAATTAAATAGTTTTTAGTTAATTAACTTGTTTGGTTTTTATGCCATACCATAAGGATTAATGGTGTGAGGTATATAACAACGTAAAAATGGCATGAGTTTTGCCATCTATGATTGAGTTTCACATCAAATGACGAAACTTTGACATGAAACGGTCACATTAAGATTACCATGTCATAAATCGATCTTAAACCTTCCAATAAATTAGAAAAAAAAAAAAAAACTTTATTGGTCTTTGATTAATATATATTCTAAGAATATTTATACAAACCTACTCTTTAATGCTCTCTAATGGGTTTCTGAGTAGAGATATATGCATACTTTTTGTTCCTATGATATAGGGATGCAAAGGATGTTCAATCCTCTTTGCTTTGTGAGGAGTGATTTCTCGGTACTTTTCCATTTGTAAAATGGACAAGTTTTTTTACAATGTGATTTGTTTTTTTTTCAATTATTATAAAATGTTTTATAGTAGCATAACTTGAGTATGGATATAAATACATATGAATATGATTTAATATGAAAAAAATAAGTAATAAAAAAATCCAATACTAATAAAATAAAACAAGTAGACTTTTTATATTTAATATTTTTAATTAAATATATAACATTTATTTATAGTTAAACATATACAATATTTTTAATGAAATATTAAATATCAACAATTTAATTTTAAACTTAAAAAAAAATAAAAATAAAGAATAAACAAATTTCTTATAATTATAATTACTCTTTAAAAAAACAAAAATATAATGCCCTTAGTATAAGACAGAAAACTCTTGGTTATTAATAGTTATAAATTATTTTAAGAAGATAGTAAATATTATTTACTACTACTTACATTTAGAATTAATTAATGAATGTTTAAATTGTGTTAGGGTTAACTTTGATTTCGGAAGGGTTAACTTTGAATTCGGAATGAGTAAAGATGTACGTTGTTTTGGGCACATGGTTTTGGTAACCAATAAATCTAGTGTTTGGGTTTCTCAAAAATCTAGTGTTTGGGAGCAGTTTGGGTTTCTCAAAAATTGTCAAATCGTCGAGCCCATTGGTATTACACAAGAGATTCTTCATTCTATCATAACAAAAAATACTTCTGCACTCATCCTTAAGCTATGCTTGGTAAAAGCTTTTGATAGAGCCAATCGGTCGTATATCAGACTCATTCTAATCCAGATAGGGGTTCCTCTTATGGGAGTCAATTGGATAATAGGGCGCTTATTATCAGCAAACTTTGTTGTGCTGGTTAATGGTACTCCCTCAAAGTTTTTTAGTGCATCCAGAGGCATTAGACAAGGATGTCCCATGTCTCCCCTGCTATTCATACTTGTCATCGAAGGTCTCAGTCTCTTGATTAAAGATGCCAAAGAAACTGGTCTTATCAGAGGTATTAAAATCTCCTCAGCCCTTGCTCTTATTCACCTCTTATTTGTGGATGATGTAATACTTTTGGGAGCTGGAACCCTGCATGAATGGATGGCCTTTGAGGTCATTCTAAGTACCTTTTGCAAGGCTTCTGGGATGAGCATTAGTGTGGAAAAATCGGGTTTTCTCTTCAATAAAATTGATGAAGGAACCCTTCACAGTATTGCTCGGGTTCTGCCTTATAAAATGGAAACTATTACGACCGGTTTCAAGTATCTTGGCTATTTCTTAAAACACTAGGGTATAAGGTAAATGACTGGCTATGGCTGATTCAGAAATACGATAAAAGGATTAACTATTGGTCACATAAATGTCTATCCCTAGGTGGTAGACTAGTACTTGTTCAAGCAGTGTTATCTAGCCTACCTGTCTACTAGCTGGCACTCGCTCCGATTCCAGCCTCTGTTTTGGACAGACTCAGAAGGTTAACCTTTGCTTTTCTTTGGGGCTCCTCATGGGTCAATCACAAGTATCATTTGACAAATTGGATGAACCTTTCTTGGCCAAAAGAGGCAGGTGGCTAGGGTATTAAAAACCTATCATGGTTTAGCACTGCCTTGAGATTAAAAAACTTCTGGATGGTTCTTCAAGGAAACAGTCTTTGGCATTAGGTTATAACCAACAAATACATGAAGAATAAAACTGTTGTGTCTTGGCTCAAAGACAAATTTCTCGGTCCGTGGTGCCTCCTCGATATGAAATGGTTTCTTTCACACACTCTCGTGGCTTGGAAAATGCCTGGCGTGGCATGTAGGAAATGGTCAGAATATACTTGTGGGTGTTGATCCGATTATCAGAACTCATTCTCTCTTAGATCTCCCTCTGGGTCTCAGAGATTATCTCGAGGATTTTGGCATTGTTTCACTTAATCATGCACATAATACTCTCCCAGGTATGCATAAATATTGGTATATGGCGAAGGACTTGGACACAGCAGGGGACTGGAAAGTAGCATGGGACAACTACACTTGGTGTTTGGAACAAGGTAGAATTCGTCTCAATCCATTTGTGGATACCTTAGTATGGACACATAATAAGAAAAATGGAAATGTCACAGCGGAGCTAGTATATGACCTGGTTGTCCTTTCATCTTCCCCTCCGACTTGCAATAAACTGCATGCTTATCTCTGGTCTTGCAATATTCCCTTAAAAATTTGATGCTTCACTTGACTGGCTTTGGAAAACAAAATACTCACCTGGGACAATCTTTAGAAAAGAGGTTGGATCGGGCCTGGCATATGTGCTCTTTGTAGATCGGGTGAGGACACTGTTCAACATCTGTTTACTTCTTTCTCTGTCTTGAAAACGGTTTATGATTGCCTCAGTGAACGGTTTCACTTACAAGCCCCCACTAAGAGTGACACTCTCATCTCTTTCTTGGTATATTGGATGACTGTGTATTCCAGACACTCAGAATATAGTTACCTTCCTTTCTTTGTCATCTGGTGTATATGGAAAGGACGTAACCATAGCCTCTTCGAAGGAAAAGAGCCATCGATCCTGGGCATGCTTCATCGGATTGAATATTATATTCAGTTGTATTCGGTTTCAAGTGTTAAGATAAAAAAATCCAGGATTTGTGGACCTGGCCCAACTTTAGTCTTTCCCTATGGCTTCTTTGATGGGGCAACTGCTGATTATAAGGGTGGAATGGGTTTCAGCTTGGCTCTGAATGAGTCTCACTCTTTTGAGTTTGCAATGGAGGCAGGCATCTGTACAAATACAAAAGTTGAATTGATGGCACTTTGGGCTTTGTTGTCTGTGGCAAATTTGATGGGGCTTCCATGTCTGAATATATTTGGAGACTCGGTAGTTATCATTAACTGGGAAAACTTTCATGTCGCACTGGATCCTCCAAACTTAAGTCACTGGTGTATGGATACAAGAAGACTCATCTCTTGCTTTCCTCACTTGTCCTTCAATCATACTTATCGAGAACATAATAAGCTTGTAGACAGACAATCAAAATCTACCCAATCTTTCGCTCCTGGATGTGGTAATGTTTCAGAGTTTCTTGAGGGCCATTTGGTCATGTATGATTCTTTTCAGCTCTTTTGAGCTCGATGCAGGAGCCTTGCTCCCCTTTCTTTTTTTTGCACCCTTTTGTGGTTTGTTGTATATGGAGCGGGCTCTTTTGATCACAGCTCTGCACTTCTTGTGTTCTCGATTTGTATGATTGGTGGGGCAGGTATCGATTGTGTGTCTTCATGCTGCCATGGCTCTCTTTAGTCATTATGATGTGTGGTTCAGAATCCCTCCCCATTGCATTCTCAAGAGTGCCTGAGACTATTCCAGGCTACTAGCTGTAAACATATTTGATCACTTTGTATTGAATGATTGTAGCCCTATTGATAGGGGAAGCATTTCAGATGCCCTTTGATTCAT
This sequence comes from Pseudotsuga menziesii, assembly GCA_001517045.1. Lineage (NCBI taxonomy): Eukaryota > Viridiplantae > Streptophyta > Pinopsida > Pinales > Pinaceae > Pseudotsuga > Pseudotsuga menziesii. Next base: position 289,755 of record LPNX010691160.1, read on the forward strand.
CAATTGAATAGCAAGGTCAGGTTTTTTTCCTTCTGACAAAAAAAAACAATAAATCTAGTGTTGCTATTATATTTGCATATTTATTTTCTTTGACATATTTTTATTCCTGTTAAATTGAATTGCAAATTATGCAATTGAAAAGTATTTATCTTATAGTATTTGAATAATTAAAATTTAAGTTTTTAAAATTAATTTTCAAAATTAACCTACATCCATATTACACATAGATCAAATATTCAAAAAAATTCTAAATTTTTTGAAATTTTTCATACACAAAAAAAAACAATACAACTTGATTATACTACTATGATTTTTATACTTAACAATATTAAATCCTTTATATGGATTTTAAATCTTTTTTTTCAGATGGAAAGATCCACGGGAAACCCAACAATACTTTCCCACATTCGTGGATGGTAGAGGTGGTAAACCGCCGACCATCCTAGCAGAAGGCCTAACCCCAGAGGACTCAAGGCTCGAACCCGTGACCTCCCCCAAACCGAGAGAGTGTGCACACGTCTTACCAATTAAGCTAACCCTGGGGACTTATGGCATTTTAAATCTATACAAGTATTTGATCCTTTATATCGCATTTTAAATCTATACAAGTATTTGGTGAGTTTTAAATGTGACTTTCATAAAAATTAATTTTCTTACGTTTTTAAAGTTAGAATGAGGAAGCTCTCTTGCTACCTTTCAAGCCTTCCATATTTTATGTAACGAATAGCTCTCCGTAGCATAGATACCTTGTATGAAAATTATAAATATGTAAAGAGAGGAATACACGTTATTAAAGTTGGAACCTCTGCTACTTTCAAAGCCTTCTATTTTTTATTTAACGAATAGCTCTTCGTAGCAAAGATTCCTTGTATGAATGAATAAATATTGTACAACACTCGTAGAGAATACGTAAAGAGATTGAAATATATAGATATTGAAGTGTTAGGTTTATGTGAAAGTGTTTTAAGGAGATAGCTTTAAAAAAAAATTATTTATTTTTCAAATTATAATGTAAATAAATGTTTTTTTTTCAAATTATAATGTAAATAAAAACAAATAAAAAAAATATAATTATTATTTAACGTAGGTTAATTGAAGATTAGTATTTTTTTCCGGGGTTAATGGAAGATTATGGTGAAGAATTTGTTTCAATTGTAAAATTAATAAAGATTTATAAGTTAATTTAGTTAATAATTGTTAATTTAAAACATGTTTGTAAATATAATTAATTATTAATCATTAATAAATAATATTAATGATAAATATAGTTAATTATAGATAAAATAAAGAGTAATGATATTGGTCATGATTAATATTGGCAATTATAATCATTATGGAAAATATAATCAATATGGTCAATATTATTTATTATTTTTTATAAATACTTTTATGTCATAATGTGGTAAGCATGTGCCTTCTCTAATATGAAAATATTGTTAGCTTATAGTATTCAATTTATTGAAAAATTTAAACTAAAAAGTGGTGAGTGTCTCTAGTATTTTTTCTTTTGTACATACCCTACCCCCTCTATATTTGAACCTATATGACCTCTTAAGAGGAAGCACATGTTCTTAACCATTAGGCCAGACCATTTTGATTGGGTGTTAGGAAGATGCATAGTTTTTTAAATTGTCAAAAATATTATATAATGATTAAAAGTAATTAAATCATGTTAATATTATGTAAAATTGTATATTGTAATGTGGTATTGTGTTAATGTTTGTTAATTCTAGGAACAATTAAGATACATAAGCAAATTAATATACACATATACATACATTTATAATAAGAAATGAGGAAAGGAAACATATGTAGTAGCAAGAAAACAAGTGTCACAGGAATATTTCAGTTATGTGGAAAGCAATGTTACATGCTTTTTATATCATTGGGGATTGGTTGGAGTGGCATATAGGGAATGGTAGAAGACTTAGAATAGGCCAAGATCCATGGATAGGTGGTGGTGGGAAACACAGACTTCTAGGATAGCTGGTTGAAGACTAGAGAGATCTAAGCTACGTCTTTTTGGAACAAGTAAGTGACCACATCAACTTTTATTTCATGTCTCAAGAGTGGCTTGGTGTTGATTAGATGGGAATAGTTGTGGAGGATCATAAACAGGATTGGTCCAAGTATACCAAAGATTTAAAAGTTTCCCATGTCCACCTAGTTGATAGAGAAGATGAGCTTTTATGGGAAAAGAATTTAGCAGGTGGGAGTTATTCTCTTGGTATTGGCTACAATGTCTTGAGGGAAGAACATTATCAACCTCCTTAATGCTAGTGGTACACAATTATTTGGAATTTGAGTTGTCCTATGAAATGCAGATTTATTGTCAAAGAGAGGCCTACATTTTAAGGAGGGAATCTAACATAGATGGGAAATGATAAAAGAGTACAAAATTGGAATCAATCCAAGTCCTTTTATGGGATATATGGATTGGTTGTTGGATACACATCAATCATTTTTTTTCTTTGATGATTTGACATTTCATATGTCATGTGGTTTTCTGGGACACATAGATACTTGAGTTGCATAAGTATTTTTTATATATCATCATTTTTTTTTAACTTTCAGAACTCATACAGATCCTTAAATGATGACTAGAAAGATATTTGAGTGTCTGTAAAAAATGGTTTATTTCAAATATAATTAGATTGTGGTTTTTCTTTCATGGAAAAAAAAAATCCAGCTCTTTCATGCAATTGCCACAAATAAAATATTGATTTATTTGATTTATATACTTTGAACCTAGAGGAGGATATAGTTACAATTATAAACTAACTTGGTTGAGTTAATTGACAAGTAACATTAGTGTTTCAATATCATATACCAAATTGTTTCTTATTGAGACAATATGTATAAACAAGTATTTGGCTAATAACGACAATTTGACCCACATTCCCAACCCTTGACACACCAACTACTATAATTGAACGTGTTCCCATTGGATATGGATAAATACATCCCATACTGCAAGGGATATTTATATTGAATAATGGGGTCGAAGTGAGAAATAATTAGTGCAATGATTGGCACATGGCATACAACTATCAATAGTTGACTTATGAAATATGACTAAGGAATTTGAATAAGATTGGACCTGGCCATAATAAGTCTATGGGCTATCCATCTACAACACATCTCATCTCTCCTTTTTATATACCTTAGATTTAAAATTTATACCATACACAAGATATCTAAGAATAATATAGAAAATCCCCTTTACCGGTGATTATATCACAATACCCTTAAGCTAGGGAAACGCTGTAAAATTATTCTTTTATGGAAGGAATCCACTCTTTCTCACTTGACTCTTAAGGTAGGGTGACCTATCAGTGACCTAATCTCCAAACATAATATCCAACACATGCTCTGTAATAAGGGATCTATCCTTATTTATTACAATCAATGAAACCTTAATCATAACCACACCCTAGCCATCTAGTGGACCTTCTTTAATGTGGCTACTTTACATTTATTACATACTAACTAATTAGTGAACCTTGAGATTTAATAATAACAAACATAACACACTTAGTTCACAATACATTGAATGGACACCATAACTCCAATATTATAACTATAATGATCCTCTCATCTCCACTCCACAAAAAAAATAAAAAAATAAAAATTTACATACTTGAGAGGATCACAACACCTCCCACTCAATAGTCCTTATGTTGCAAAATATAAATGAAGAAATTCACAAGATAATGAAGTTAGCTACATAATTCTGAAATCAAACTTAGTTATATTGATACCATGTAAAAAAGTAATGATAACAATTATACCTAGTATAACAATAAACCTTTAACTAGTATAATCTTATCGACTTAATGTGAATTCTAGTAAAAACACTCAACTTTCATACATATTGTGGATATGGGGGTTCAACCATCAATACAACACTACAAGATATTAATGCTTTGCTTTCTAGTGTCATAGAACTTTGCAATCAACCCTTAATGTTTAACACCATGTCATACTTTAGTTTTACCAGTAGTGATTCTAATGCCAAGATAAGATCACCTCATGTTTTTATTAATCTAATGATCCGAAACAAATGAAAGATCACATTGAATTAAAGAACTTAGATATAGGAAGAAAAAATAGTCACCAAAATAGTCCAAATTATGTGATTTAATGTAGGGTATCTTATGTGTCAAAACCCCAAAATTTCATAAAAATTTAAAATTTTTAAGATAGCATAAAATGTCTAAATACGTAGTTTACTAACTACTAGCGGTTATCAGAAAATGAAACAGTCTAACACCTAGTATTAATCATTTTCATATTACGTTAACTAACACAGCTTTCATTTTTGTGTAAAGTATAAGAGATGGACCTGCACACAGCTTTCTTTAAGTTTTACTAATAAATTTACTTTTTGGCAAGTAGGTGAAATCTATCTTTGAAAACTTGGCTTACTTAGCATTTATGCTAACACAGATGGACTGCTGGTTCTTACAGGTTAACAGGTAACGATCGATCGAGTAGGGGTTTAATTCATAAAGTAGTAAGAAGTATATCTGTTGCTTGTAAAATGCTACTAATTAACTGACTATTTAAAAGCAAGCTCTGATGAGGTAAAGTAACTGTCTTTTATTTCATGAAGGACTTCTATCAATATGGATAGTAAAGATTCCAATAGAGTACATGTTTCTATTTTGTCACTAGCTTACTAGTTATGGAAATTATCAACTTGTTACTTATATGTAAAATAAGAATGCTCACTAACAAGTTATAAACTTTCATACTTACATTATCTTCTTGCTGCATGTACTATTGTAACCACATACATTACCATATTTTTTACTAAAGTACCAATCTGATTATTACTTGCATTCTGTCGGAATCTTACTTCCTGGAAATCTCCTTGACATTATAATCTTGATTATTGTAATTAAATTCATCGTTTCATGATGGAATACTACTTACCCTTACTTCCTAAATCTAAGTCATAGGTAAATGTATTATCAATGTCATTCCAATGATTATAGACTTGATCATGGTTTTATTCCATTATAAATTTACTATTATCATGTTGCCTAGCTTACAACAAGTTAATGTTTATAATAACTATTATGGTATATTTTTCTACCTGGAACTTCTAATCTGAATTTTGACCCTATGTGTCATTAATATGACCAAGATTCTTCACTATGCTAAGAACAGGTTATCATAAACAATCACAAACTATCCTTGTCAAATAATGATATGGTCTAATACTAGTATTGACAAGTCAAGTAAGCAACTATTATTTATGAGAGCTTATACCAAGGTCGAGCCTTGTAATTGTTATATTTTAAATACTTTTACTATTCTATTCAAACACCATATATTATAACCACCCAAAGTCGTTGGTTTACAAGTGATAAGTTTGGAATATAATATATGCTTATTTTATCATCGTATTGCAAGTATATAATTTTAATGGTAGATGGAAAGGTCCTAAGCATGATCGACATTGGGATTATCCATATGATCAAGTGGTTACCACCTTTCACTAAGGTCAACGTTAAGAAATCATCGTTAATCCATACGCAAATCTTGAAGCTATCAAACATTATGATAAAGTTTATGTATGAACTTTGGTGTGATATATATAAGCGTACTCCATAGTTTATGCATGGTTTGATTAAAATTATTGTTTTAATAATTGATGTTTGAAACTGCAGATGGATTATGGAATCGACCCTTGCATGGTTAAAAGAATTGGAGGGCACATGGTCACCTCCTGTTCATGCATTGGCGATATAAAAGTCTCGCAAACCCTATTTGCTTTGTCATTTGCCTCTGAAGTTCTCGCTGGCCTGTGGGCTGCACTATGAAGTTTCCATGGCGGCCGTGAGGGTTGTTCCTCTGCTAGCTTGCTCCAAAACTTTGGTTTAAAGTTGTCGTAGTTTCCTGAGTTCGTTCTTTGTTTGCCAACCTTCTTAGCTATGAACTTCACCATGTGAGTGTTTACTGGTTTTTGTATTTGGCTCTCGGCCTGTAATTAGCTCAATCTTGCTTTCCTCGTGGCCTATCACTACTTTGTGAAGCTAAGGATTCTTTGCTATTTTCTGTGCTCCACAGACGCTGTAGGGTTTGGAGATTTTAGTGTGTGCATTACGCAGCTGGTGACAGTCTCTTCGCTGCTCGATACTCTTTTATTTACAGGCAAATATATTTGGTTTTTATTTTAATATGAAAAACTCATGGTAAAATGTTTTTACAGTAAGTTTCCAATGGAGATGGAGCTTTGTATTAACGCATTATGGTGCTCTTCTTATAGGAACTTGTGACAACTCTATATTTCAGTGACGAAGATAACGCTGGCTCGCTTCGAGGACTTGTGGCTCCAATCCGGTAAGCCTTGGGTTTAAAGAATGGGATTTTACCCTGCTTGTAAACAGGGTTGTTGATGGTGAAACCCCGAGCTTGGAAGCTTATCAGGTTTCTTCGTTAGATATGTGGTTTTAATAAGTTGTTTGTTCAATTTTGATTACAAACCCTCGCTATGATGATGGGTAGATCTGGCCTTGAGCTGGGTGTTGTAATTTGGTTAAGTTTTAGCCTTACGGCCTGACAATGTAATACATTGGGTTTCTAAGAAAGAGTTTACTTCGAGCTCAGTCTCATTTTTGCAATGGTTTTGTAATCTTGTAAATTATGATTCATTGTAATTTGGGGTTTTTCCTCTTCGACTGTTAATGAAGAAAATTATTGTCTAAGATATCTTTTATAAATAGATATTGTTAAAATGCTGACTGTAGCTCAGTCGTAATGTGAAATTTATAATTTTAAAACTTACCTGTCCAGAATATACTAGCTAGGGTTTTACCGAAAATAAAACCCTTGTCTAAAATATGTTATTTATTAATACTTAGGTTCTGCTACTTGTTAATTCGGTTTGATTATTACAGGTGTGTGGTGGTATTTTAACTTGTTAACTGTAACTTATCTTGCTTCTTTATAAAAGACATTTGTTTTCAGAAAATACTGTAAACAGTCTAAAGTATGCTTTGGAAACTTTTTGCAAGGTGTATTTATATAGTTATCAATGAAAAGGTTTAAATCTTTAAGTAATTTAAATTATATTAAAATAATTTATAAGTTAGGGTTTTGAACCTGAAGCTTTTCCTTCACAGGTATAAGCCTGTCTGGTAAATGTAAAATAGTTTCTACATAGGTAAATATTTTAGTTTTATACTAGTTTTGTTTCTATTTATATTGCTTTTATTTACTGAACTGTCAGGTATAATTTATTTAGAGTTCTCGAAAGGATAGAAAATAAACTCTGTAACTCTGTTTACTCTTTGTAAATTAAGGACTTTTAATATAATCCTATCTAGTTTATATTAAATATTAGTCTTAGGTTTAGTTGATATTGTTAGAAGATCAACTATGTCGTTAGTACTTAACTGTATGTAATCATTGTAACTCTAATGTAGTTTTTCTGCTGCATTTCATTCAGTTATACTAAGTGAAAACAGAGAAATAGAAATAAATCATAACACTATTTTTCCTCCATAATATTTTGACATTGAAATAAAATTATTCTACTATCTATAGTTACACAATCCTATCTACTATTTTCATTCTCTTATCTACTTAAACATTCTACCTGTGCTAGAGTACGACCTGGTTCCCAGGTGTGGAAAAACACAGTCTAGAAATTATTTACATTCTAACACATTATTTTCTAAATCCATTTCATTTCTAAATATTTTAATAAAAATACTAACTCAAACATTTCACAAACTGAACTGATAGCATTCATATAGCAGTTATCTAAGATTTAATTAACTAACACAGTAAAATAAAATAACTTATAACTTGTTGAGGACAGACAGCAACAGCGTTAGGAGGTCGTTCCTCCCTACCAATCTCCTGGAGAGCGCTCAAACAACGCTTCCTCAAGACCCTCGAGCCTGTTCCTGGTCTTCTTGGCTAAGAATTGGTGGAGAATGCAAACAGTAGAACCCTTTGTCAACTAACTAGTTCAATACCTCAGTAAATACTCTGCTCTCAATAGTATGATCTTCAACTTAAAAGCTGCACTAGATCAATCAGCAGTTATCCCCTCAAACACTTCCCAAATTTCCCTTCCATCGAATTTCCCTAAAACACATTCATTCAACCTGAATGATCACTTCTCTAGAATGAGCAGCCCCAACTCTCTTCAATGGGAATTTTTATAAAGATTGCCTATGTCTTTTGGGTTAGTTGTCATTAATTGAGCCACCTGCTCTGATTCCACTTTCTTGGGGAATCATGACCCCAAATGTAGGAAGGTTTCCACCTGCAACAGTTGGAAGTGGTTTGAGGATGCTGCCATATGTCAGTTTGCTCTCCACCCAGTCTCCCCCACCAATTTGACCAGTAAACACTCTTTTAACAGCTCTCCTAAGCTGTTGTCACCTCCTTTATTTATTTATAAATAAAATATTCAGAATTTACATTAAATATCCTTGACCCTGCTGAGTCATCAATTACAACTTAGCATAAAATTTAACATATTGTCCTCAATAATATAAAATTGTTTTTGCAAAATTGGGGTATGCGACACTGTGCATCAATATATGGCTCAAAAAGTTAACACACATTCAATGATGTTTTATAAGGTTGGCAAGAGTTTGTAAATATATAGGGTTGAGGTTCTACTAATGATGTGCTCATGCTTTAGATGCATTTCAATGTACACAATAATAATTAGAATGAAGTGCAAAGTTTTAAGGAGATTCAAACAAAATAGATATCTTTTACCTATTGTTTTAAATAAAAAAATAAACAAACTCAATATTGTTATTATTACATGATTATGCTAAAATTATGCGAACTTTTCATCAAAATAAGAAAATCTAGTTAGAAAAATCATGTCTAACATATTTTTCATTATTGTACTACTCCTTTTTTCAATCTTTAATTAGAGGGTTCCACCTCATGTATATTGTGGTTAATTTAACATCCACTACGAAGCTCTTCTTAAATAATCTCATTGAATTTAGTCTCCCTCATATAAGTCTAGTTGTTATGTATTAATGATAAAACTAAACTCATTCAATTTCTTAACTAATTTCATTCAATTTAGGCTCCCTCATATAAGTCTAGTTGGTATGTATTAATGATAAATAGTTGGGTGTTTTGCATTATAAATAGTTGTAATTTCCAAAAAAAGTTGCAGTTCTTTCTATTAAAAATACCACATTGTATACAAGGCGTTGTAGCCATGCTTTGAGTCGATCTAAAAAAGAGTTCAAAAAAGTGTTACATAACAGAGGCAAGAAACCATTAAGATCCAAACCATAAAACCTTAGAAAGGTTGATAAAGAGGAGCATGTATAATTACATGAGGCCCATGTCCTTCCCATAAATGCCAACTGAATTTTTCCATAATGATCCCATATTTTGAGAGAGAATCTATAGTCATGTACCTCTCTAGGAAAACATGACAGGAGCCTTAGATCCATAAAGAGTCTCATATATCTAAAAATGTCTTCATAAATCAGTCTGAACCTGAGATTTTTGGGAGGCCTTCCGAAGTTGAAGCAATTAATCATAAGCGTTGAATCCCCATAAATTTGTATCTGCTGAATACCAAGGGAGTGAACTAAGTGTAGGATGAGATGATGAGCTTTGAATTTTTCCATATTATTAGTATCTCTTCCAATACTGACCACAAATTTTATCCATTGATCCTCATAAAAGTGAATAATACCCTTGGAACCTCCCAATGCAGGTCTTACTTGAGATGCCCCATCAAAGCAGCACCAACAAATAGCCGCTATCAATAATGATCTCCTTGATGACCCCGAGGGCAGTTGTGTCCTTAATCCATGGGAAGGAGTGGAGAATAGCCACCGAACAAGAGGCATAAATAAATGTTGGCACTTGAATATCCTGAAAGATTACTTTATTTCGTGCTATCCACATTCCCCAAATCAGTAACACCAATAGATCTTTGTAAGGTAGGAATGATTTATCATGATACCAAGACCTCCATGCTTCAATAAGGTCTTTACCATGTCAATGTAAAGGCCGAGCTATGATGTTCGATGCATGTTGCCACATAGACACCATGTATGGACATGTGATAAATAAATACCCAATAGACTCCGACGCCGAGTAACAAAGAGGACACTTGCTAGGACCCATTCCAAGGAAAGATATAAGGCGATCCCATACAATAATTTTCCCATTTAATGCAAATAGTTGTAACTTACACTATGTAAATGCTAATTAATTTTAATAGGTTCTTTTGTATGAAGTCATGATTGGTGCCTAGTTAATTTGGTGACGAATTTTGACTTGTTTTTTTATAATTATTGTAATCAATTTACACTTTATTTCGATTACTTTCTAATTTTCCATTATAGTTAAGTAGCTAGCTAGTGTAGTTGTTTCATAATATGCGAGATATTTTCTCTTTCCTAGATAATCAAGATATAGGGTAGCTCAATTCCAACCACAATAAGCGTGAGTAATCCCAAGGAACTTGATCATATTTGAACATATTATATATAACATCATCATTAAAAATATGTCTTGTTTAGATAGTTCAACCAATTGAGCTAACCCTTGGACCGTAAAATTGAAGGACACAAGCATGGGATCTGATGATATTTCTGTGCATGAGTCATAATTTCATTTGATGTAATCTTTTTACATGCAAGGCAACTTCATGGCTCCATGAAAAAAAGTAAACCTTACCGACTTGTGAAGAACTCCTTGCTATTTACCAATGAAACCCTTTAAAAGTAAAAGATTGCTTACAAAAGATCACGATATGATGATGGTTATAAGGTCCACTCAAACCAACTTTGGTTTATCGAATCTTAAAACAGATAAGTAACCACTTGGTTTTGTTTTGAATCCTATTTATGTGCTCATAAAGTTTTAAGAGAAGCACTCTTAAATAATCACAGTTGTGATGAGTTAAAGTTTGGGAAGGTCAATATTGTAACACATATTTTGAACTTGAACTTTAATGTGGGTGTAAGTACAACAATCTATAAGAAATTAAATTTCTTCTTCAAGTTATTCCAACTTTAAATAACTTGTGGAGCGACGATTGGTAAAGGGGTTAACGACAAGGGGATATTTGTATTGAATAAGGGGGTTGAAGTGAGCAATAATTAGTGCAATGATTGACACATGGAATACAACTATCAATAGTTGACTTATGAAATATGACTAAGGAAGTTGAATAAGATTGGACCTGGCTATAATAAGTCTATGGGTTATCCATCTACAACACATATCGTCTCTCCTTTTTATATACCTTAGATTTAAAAGTTATACCATACACAAGATATCCAAGAATAATATAGAAAATCCCCTTTACCAGTGATTATATCACAATACCCTTAAGGTAGGGAAACGCTGTAAAATTATTCTTTTATGGAAGGAATTCAGTCTTTCTCACTTGACTCTTAAGTTAGGCGACCTATCAATGACCTAATATCCAAATATAATATCCAACACATGCTCTGTAATAAGGGAGCTATCCTTATTTATAACAATCAATGAAACCTTAATCATAACCATACCCTAGCTATCTAGTGGACCTTCTTTAATGTGGCTACTTTACATTTATTACATACTGACTAATTAGTGAACCTCAAGATTTAATAATAACAAACATAACACACTTAGTCCACGATACATTAAATGAACACAATAACTCCAATATTACAACTATAATGATCCTCTCATCTCCACTCCACAAAAAAATAAAAATTTACATACTTGAGAGGATCGCAACACCTACCACTCAATAGTCCTTATGTTGCAAGGTATAAATGAAGAAATTCACAAGATAATGAATTTAGCTACATAATTCTGAAATCAAACTTAGTTATATTGATACCATGTAAACAAAGTAATGATAATAATTATACCTAGTATAACAATAAACCTTTAACTAATAATCTTATTGACTTATGTGAATTCTAGTAAACACACTCAAATTTCATACATATTATGGATATGGAGGTTCAACCTCAATACAATACTACAAGAGATTAATGCTTTGCTTTCTAGTGTCATAGAACTTTGCAATCAACCCTTAATGTTTAACACCATGTCATACTTTAGTTTTACCAGTAGTGATTCTAATGCCAAGATAAAATCACCTCATGTTTTTATTAATCTAATGATCCGAAACAGATGAACGATCACATTGAAACAAAGAACTTAGATATAGCAAGAAAAACTAGTCACCAAAAAAGTCCAAATTATGTAATTTAATGTAGGGTATCTTGTGCATCAATATATGGCTTGAAAAGTTAACACACATTCAATGGTGTTTTATAAGGTTGGAAAAAGTTTGTAAATATATAGGGTTGAGGTTCTACTAATGATGTGCTCATGCTTTAGATGCATTTCAATGTACATAGTAATAATTAGAATGAAGTGCAAAGTTAAAGCATTTCAATGTACACAATAATAATTAGAATGAAGTGCAAAGTTTTAAGGAGCTTCAAACAAAATAGATATCTTTTACCTATTGTTTTAAATAAAAAAATAAACAAACTCAATATTGTTATAATTACATGATTATGCTAAAATTATGCGAACTTTTCATCAAAATAAGAAAAGCTAGTTAGAAAAATCATGTCTAACATATAATTCATTATTGTACAACTCCTTTTCAATCTTTCATTAGAGGGTTCTACCTCATGTATATTGTGGTTAATTTAACATCCACTACGAAGCTCTTCTTAACTAATCTCATTGAATTTAGTCTCCCTCAGATAAGTCTAGTTGTTATGTATTAATGATAAAACTAATCTCATTCGATTTCTTAACTAATTTCATTCAATTTAGTCTCCCTCATATAAGTCTAGTTGGTATGTATTAATGATAAATAGTTGGGTGTTTTGCATTATAAATAGTTGTAATTTTCAAAAAAAAGTTGCATTTCTTTTTATTAAAAAAACCACATTGTATACAAGAGGTTGTAGCCATGCTTTGAGTCGAGCTAAAAAATAGTTCAAAAAAGTGTTACATAACAGAGGAAAGAAACCATAAAGATCCAAACCATAAAACCTCAAAAAGGTTGATAAAGAGGAGCATGTACAGTTATATGAGGCCCATGTCCTTCCCATAAACGACAACTGAATTCGTCCATAATGATCCCATATTTTGAGAGAGAATTTGCAGTCATGTACCTCTCTGGGAAAACATGACAGAATCCTTAGATCCATAAAGAGTCCCATATATCTCAAAACGTCTTCATAAATCGGTCTGAGCGTGAGATTTTTGGGAGGCCTTCTGAACTTGAAGCAGTTAATCATAAGCATTGAATCCCCATAAATCTGTAGCTGTTGAATACCAAGGGAGCGAACTAAGTGTAGGATGAGATGACGAGCTTTGAATTTTTCCATATTATTAGTATATCTTCCAATACCCACCACAAATTTTATCCATTGATCCTCATAAAAATGAAGAATACCCTTGGAACCTCCCAATGTAGGTCTTACCTGAGAAGCCCCATCAAAGCAACACCAACAAATAGCTTTATCAATAATAATCTCCTTGATGGCCCTGAGGGCAGCTATGTCCTTAATCTGTGGGAAGGAGTGGAGAATAACCATTGAACAAGAGGCATAAATAAATGTTGGCACTTGAATATCCTGAAAGATTACTTTATTTTGTGCTATCCATATTCCCCAAATCAGTAACACCAATAGATCTTTGTAAGGTAGGAACGATTTATCATGATACCAAGACCTCCATGCTTCAATAAGGTCTTTACCATGCCAATGTAAAGGTTGATCTAGGATATTCGATGCATGTTGCCACATAGAAACCATGTATGGACATGTGATAAATAAATACCCAATAGACTCTGATGCCGAGCAACAAAGAGGACACTTGCTAGGACCCATTCCAAGGAAAGATATAAGGTGATCCCATACAAGAACTTTCCCATTTAATGCAAATAGTTGTAACTTACACTATGTAAATGATAATTAATTTTAATAGGTTCTTTTGTATGAAGTCATGATTGGTGCCTAGTTAATTTGGTGACAAATTTTGACTTGTTTTTTTTCAATTCAACTGTAGATACCAACTCATCATCATTTCATACTATCATTTCTACTTGAATTTGTAATTGTGATGAAGTCTTACTGAGCTTTGTAGTGCTTCTTTGCTACATGTTCATCTTGGACTAAGTTGCATTTCATGGTATTTTTATCATTATTGTAATCAATTTACACTTTATTTCGATTACTTTCTAATTTTCCATTATAGTTAAGTAGCTAGCTAGTGTAGTTGTTTCATAATATGCGAGATATTTTCTCTTTCCTAGATAATCAAGATATAGGGTAGCTCAATTCCAACCACAATAAGGGTTAGTAATCCCAGGGAACTTGATCATATTTGAACATATTATATATAACATCATCGTTAAAAATATGCCTTGTGTAGATAGTTCAACCAATTGAGCTAATCCTTGGACCCTAAAATTGAAGGACACATGCATGGGATTTGATGATATTTCTGTGCATGAGTCATAATTTCATTTGATCTAATCTTTTTAGATGCAAGGTAACTTCATGGCTCCATGAAAAAAAGTAAACCTTACTGACTTGTGAAGAACTCCTCGCTATTTTCCAATGAAACACTTTAAAATTGAAAGAATGCTTACAAAAGATCACGATATGATGATGGTTATAAGGTCCACTCAAACCAACTTTGGTTTATCGAATCTTAAAACAAGTAAGTAACCACTTGGTTTTGTTTTGAATCCTATTTATTTGCTCATAAAGTTTTAAGAGAAGCACTCTTAAATCATCATAGTTGTGATGAGTTAAATGTTAGGAAGGTCAATATTGTAACACATATTTTGAACTTGAACTTTAATGTGGGTGTAAGTACAACAATCTATAAGAAATTAAATTTCTTCTTCAACCCTCTTAGTGTCATATAGATGGCAAATTTTTTAGTCCCATGATGTTTTAGGAATTGTCCAACGCCCCTTTTCAATATAAAGCTTATAAAACATGTTCTTATTTTAAAAATATTGATTTTATTTTTTAAGCTATTTAAAACAAAAAAAAATTAATTTTCTAAATTAAAATTTTACTTCTTATAATATCTTAAGTTTATTACTTCTTAAGTAAAAAAATTAATTTTCTAAATTAAAATTTTACTTCTTATAATATCTTAAGTTTATTAATTTTCTAAATTAAAATTTTACTTCTTATAATATCTTAATATATATATATATATATAGATATATATATATATTACTTTATTCAATAATGTCGCGATTGAGCTTTGTGATGATTGAGCTACGGGATACTTTATAACTAATTTTGATGTTATATCAATGTCAAGCTTGTGTTTTGGTGAATTAGAATTCAAACCTATGGCCTTAAGTTATTCCAACTTTAAATAACTTGTGGAGCGACAATTGGTAAAGGGGTTAACGAAGGGTATAAAATACTTGTACAATTAAAAGTCATACAGAACTTGCCGAAGGGTGAAAATATTAAAACGATTCTTGGACCCTCTCTCCAAGTTGTCATTTTTTTTATTTTTATTTTTTTATAGGTATGTACCTAATCATATTCCCACGCAAAATTAGTATATTATATCCTTGCAATCTCATATATATATGATGACTTTGAGTAGTCAACACTTGCCTAATTTTGTATAAAGTCTTTTCTAACCGTTGAAGTGAAAGGTAAGGTAATTCTTCTATAATTTAGTATGTTGTTTTGTTCTCACTTTCAAGTTAATATGGGTTATGTAGAGTGGAAATATATATATATATATATTCTAAGAATTTCTATGAAGACAAAAGTAGTTTATTATAATAATTATTTCTAACTTTTTTTTAGCAAAATTATTATAAATTATAAAATCTTATTTATAAGATTTTTAAATTTAATTTTTTAAAATTTAAAAGTGAAATTTGATAAATGTGAATTAATTATAAAATATATCACACTTCAATAATTGAGAAGAAGATGAAATATGAATGAAATAAGAAAGTAAATTAAAAAAATCAATATTTATTTAAAATATATCATAGAAATAATTGAGGGGAACCTAAGATTTAAAACTTAAAATATATCATAGAAATAATCGAGGGGAACCTAAGATTTAAAACTTAAAATATATCATAGAAATAATCGAGGGAACCTAATATTTAAAACTTAAAATATATCATAGAAATAATTGAGGGGAAAGTAAGACTTAAAACTTAAAATATATCACAGAAATAATTGAGAGGAAGTTGAAAATGAGATGATCTCCATTAATGAGATAGTGAATTAGATAATTTAACATTCTTTGTACATTTGGAGATGTAAATGGCTTTGTTAAAAAATTAAAATCCACTTGACTAAACATGTGAAGATGTAAATGATTTTGAATTTGCATTCCAACTAATATAAGTAGTATTGCTAATAATGTTTTTTTACTATTTGAAAGTTCAAATATTGCATATTTGTTGACAAATATAATATGATATGCTTTAAATGATCAAATGTATAGCTTTCCATGAGGAGGTTGTACCATTATATGCAAAATATTATCATAATTGAGATTCAATCTTGAGATTCACATTAAACCTAGATTTTCCATAATCTTAGAAATGACAAGGCTATGAGAATAATGTTGTCAACAAAGGTCATTTGTTTCTTTAAATCGACAAATAGATGGCAGTGAGTTGGTTCGATAATATCTTCTTCGGGTTGGAGATGAGGTAAAATTGAGGTAAAATTGACTGGTATATTCAATAGAAGTGGGTTTGCATGATTGGCAAACTCCTTGAACAAGTTGCATAGAGTAGCGACCTAGAATGGATTCTTTTCCTTGCAAATTTTAAAATGTTCCAACATGTGAATCATTCACTTACCACCATGACAAAAAAATATGAACAGAATAAATATGAATATACAACTGGATTTTGAGGACCAACTTTAAGGTAGCTTGGAAGAGGGTTTTGTCACTATCAAATGATTTAGGATCATAGAGGTGAAAATGAGGGTCTCCTCAGGTTTTTAATACACACTCAATCAATTATCTTTCCTCTTTTCCTTGGAGTTCAAGTTCATTTATTAAGTCTATAATATCTTCTTGATGCATCTCATATAACAATAGAGTAATGGCCACACACTACAAGGTAACTATGTCTAGACTCGAACCACATAGGTTACTTAGAAACAAAGTATACAAAGCATAAATAACATAATGTATACTAAGTTTGTCCAAGATCAAACCATACATGTTACTTTTTTTTTAAGTAGGCATCCACGGTGTTTCAAAGTGGTAACCTTAGGCAAGGAGTGCCTTAACAATACACCCATTCATGTCTATTTTACACTCCATGGGAAAACCACACATACTACTTAGAAATAAAGTATTCAATAACACAAATACATTCAAAAATTACAAACAAAATGTAAAATACACCATGTATATTTATTATGCACATTTATATATTTATTATGCACATTTATTTAGAAGGTCAACCAACAACTTTTGCATTGGATTGATTTATTTTCATCTACTTTGACATTTATCATTTTGACAATTTCAACTACTTGTTCATATCAATCAAAGCATTTGTATATTATTATTTGACTTACAACTCAAAGGAGGATAAAAAATATAGAAAATAATATCCCATGTGAAGAAATAGAAGAAGACTAAACCATGAATGTATTTAACTTGTGTGTAGGGTTGGAACTTGGGAGATGAGTGAAAGTTGTCCAAGGAACCTACCCCTTTGGCTACTTTAATGAGCCTTTAATTTGGATACTATTATATAATGAAGACTTTGGATGAAGGAGTAAATATTTATAGAATAATGTAGTAAGTGAGTGAATATTGATTTATGTAGAAGATTCGATATTAAATGAGAACAACTCAGCTCCTTAAATGATATAGGTAAAAAACATAATGCAAATAGGAATCAAATATTGCGGATAAGGAGAAAAGGGATAACTATTGCGTTAAAGCGTGCTAAACAGTAGCCGTCGGCAGATAGGTTTGGTTGGTTAATGGAGTTAGGGATTTGCTTGAAGCGTGAGAAGCGGGTAGCAGGACGACTCCTAAAACGACTGCAGTGCACGAGTAAGGCACGTAATCTCCTGTGAAAGTTTTGCGAGCTAAGCGATTCGAACTTGTGACGCACGTATTAACTGCGATGCGATCCATCTTTTCTCGTCCTGTGGCATATTTTATTGCGATACCCGTAATGGTGTGTAGAATATTGGTGTATTTTAGCTGCAAGAACAGCTCATTCTTCCTCATCTTCTGCGCCTTTTACTTGAAGGGGAATTATAACCGTCTTCTGATGGCTGCCAATTCATTTGCGAATGGAGGAGGTCCAGGGGGAGGATGAAGGAGAAGGGAGAAGGCAGTGAAAGAATTCTTGAAGCCGGTAGACCCCAGCAGTTTGGTCTACCGCAACACCAGTCCGACTCAATGCTTCCTCAATTTCTCGCTTCTCTGACCAAAGAATCTCCTCATTTCCAGACTTCGGAACGATTTGAAAATGAGTCCAAAGAGTCCAGGGATCAAACCCCGCTCCCATCTACCACGGCACCCAAGAAGCCGAAGGACATTGGTGAATTTTCTTCTGATTTGCCCCACCTGGTTGCCTCGCCCATTTCCTGCAGGCCGCCTGCCGTGAGTGGGAGCGATGGCGTCTTTAAACAGGCGGTACACGACCCTGACGAGAACAACAACAACAATAACGCGGCGGACCTTGGCGACGATGACGCCTTTGGTGGATCCGGAGGCAGCCGATGGCCAAGGCAAGAAACCCTCGCCCTTCTCAAAATTCGATCAGAAATGGACGCCGTTTTTCGCGATGCATCTCTCAAAGCTCCTCTCTGGGACGAGGTTTCAAGGTAAGATTGTTCCTGTTTTTTCTTTACCTTGTTCTTCAAAGCAAAGATTCAAACCTCTGTAACTTTATTTTGCGGCCTTGTGAATTACTGAAAGCAAAAATATAATTATTTGCCACGCTCGCCATTAATTGATTGCATTTTCAACAAAGCCAGCAATGCCTTTCCTTATTAGCTCAGATTTCAAGAAACGCTTGATAACCAATTAGACCGGCCGCAGATTCACTGTGTATTTCGTACACTAAAGGGGGCAAGAACCGTAAGATATGGACACATGAATTAGAAGACTGTACCAGAGACAGTTAGAGACTGTTGAACTAAAACCACAAATGATGAACACAATTATAGTCGTCTGTGATATCGAGGCCCAGAGTACATCTCGATAACGGCGGCGCCATGTCCCAGAAATGTCGACATACCTGTTTCTTGCGATCAAAGTCGAACTTTAACCAGATCGACGGCCCTTCAAAACTCAAGCAAGCCCGTGAATAGTTCTTCATAGAGCTGATAGATTTAAACATGTTTGATGCTTTATTTAGATTTTCATCCTTAACCAAACGAACGAAATCCAGCGACTAAAAACCTATCTGGCTCTGCTGATCCCTTCGGAATCTATATTAATGTTTTTCATGCTTATCGTTACAAAATTGGAGGCTGTTGCTTCGAAGTTCGGAGTCGGTACGTTTTGTATTCTTCCGAGAAAATAAAGTTTCATAATGTGATTCCCTGCTGTTGTTGTTGAATATGTTGACAATCAGGAACCTCGCGGAGTTAGGGTTTCATAGAAGTGCAAAAAAATGTAAAGAAAAATTCGAAAATGTGAACAAGTACTACAAGAGGACGAAGGCGGGAAGGTCTGGCCGACAAGACGGGAAAACCTACAAGTTCTTCAACCAGCTGGAGGCTTTATACGGCAACACCGACGACACCGCCATCGTGGACAATAACACAAGCAGAAACAACACTGTCATGGCCGCTTCTGGATCCAATCACGAGTTTCAGGCCACGCCCAGTCCTCCTCCCGCCGCTGTTGCTGCAAATAGATCGGAAGACACACAAGTTCCGGAAGAGATCAAACCTCCTGCTGCTGCAGAGCTGAGTCCGATGAGTTTTTCGACTGAGTCATCGGATGAAACGCATGACGATAATAATATTTCAGCTGATACTCGGAGAAGCAGAAAAAGAAAGCGGATTACGACCAAGAAAATGATGAGATTCGTCGAGAAACTGATGGAAAGAGTCATGGAGAAGCAAGAAATGATGCAACAGAGATTTCTTGAAATGATCGACAAACGCGAGCAGGAGAGAATGATCCGTGAAGAAGCCTGGAGGCGGCAAGAGATTGTCAGGTTGAGTAGAGAAAACGAACTAAGGTCGCAGGAACGAGCGCTCTCCGCTTCAAGAGATAGAACACTCGTTGCCTTTCTCCAAAAAGTTACAGGTCAGACAGTGGATCTTCCTGATCAGTTTCCCGTTTCGCAGCCTATCTCCCCAGCGCCCGCTCAGCAAATTAATCCTCGCCCGGAAGAGATCAGTAAAGATAATAACGAAACAGACAGCTTGGATCCAAACAGCAAGCGGTGGCCTAAGCAGGAAGTCCACGGTCTGATCAAAGTGAGGAGCGCACTGGAACCT
Source organism: Pseudotsuga menziesii (assembly GCA_001517045.1). Taxonomy (NCBI): domain Eukaryota; kingdom Viridiplantae; phylum Streptophyta; class Pinopsida; order Pinales; family Pinaceae; genus Pseudotsuga; species Pseudotsuga menziesii. The sequence goes on from LPNX010691160.1 coordinate 310,250, forward strand.
AGGTTTCACGATTCTGGACCTAAAGCTCAGCTATGGGACCAAATCTCCGCAGAAATGGCAGCCATGGGATATCATCGCAGCGCCAAAAGATGCAAGGAAAAGTGGGAAAATATCAATAAGTATTTTAGAAAGACCAAAGAGAGTAACAGAGAACGCCCCGGGAATAACAATACTTGTCCATATTTCCACCAATTGGACTCACTGTACACCAAGGGGATTCTCGGATATTCAAATTCGGAAAAGCTCAACAGGACTCGAGACCAGGACCAACAGCAAGAGGAGCTCCTAGAGCAAACCACCTGCGGGAGCAGCAGAGACGATCAGAGTCCCGGCCATGACGGCGACAACGAAATCCTGGCCATCATGCCGCCGCCATCCATCACCACCGCTCAGCCTCCATCTAATTTTTTCTCTGCAGTTCAACCAGAAAATCACGTCAATGGCGGCCAAACAGGGTCTCCAACGAAGGCCATGCTTTCTTCGGTTTCGGAAGGATTATTAGGAAATAGCACTTCCAAGCCAGATTCAACGACTATCATGATGTTTCAAACCTGTTCTCAATCAGCTCCGACGCTTTCGACAACCATAACAGTTGAAGATGGTAAGAACAAGCTCGAGAAACAGGCGGATCTGGATTTACCTTACGGTGTTTATGATGACAGGGCGGGTAATTCGGCCTCCAATGTACCTAGAGATTCTTCTGCGGCATTCATGGGCGCAATGGTCGTCGATCCGCCACAGTTCCACATGCCTAAATGATTTATCGATTAATGAAATGTTTGTATGGAGGTTTTCCTGTACCATATGTATCAGTAGTCGTCCGGGGCCACTGGCGGAACTGAACCAGCTGGTTTATCCTGAATATAGACGGACATTTGTTCAGGCCGTCGCAGTAATAATGGCTATATGTAATAAGCCATCTCATCTCATGCTTTATTATTGTTGGTGTCTGTCAAAGTCTTTGTTTGTGTCTGAGAGTGGTAGAACATATTAAATTAGGAAACCTGGCCCTTCATGCCTGCACTGGACTCTTGTTTATCAGGCCGGTCTGCGTCTAGTTGGTTTGTGGTTTATGTTTAATTCTTCGATTCTAAGCTTAGTGATTATCTATAAGATTGACAGTGCAGGCGTGGGAGAGAGACCGGATTAAGGGTTTCCTTCAGATATGCCTGTTTGTATTTGTCGATGCAGGAAATTGATTGGTTATTTTTATTGCCCAGAATTCAGATGGCTTGCAAGTTGCAGCTGTCCTCTCGTCTGCCAAGTGCAAATTCTTTCAGTTGTTCTGTTTATTGCAGCTGTCCTCTCGTCTGCCAAGTGCAAATTCTTTCAGTTGTTCTGTTTATGGAATCGCAGGAAACCTGACAAACGTCACATGGGTGATAACGTCTTCTTGTGCGGTATGTGCGGTATGATTAACATTTTTCCTTGAATGGTTTTTCCAAGAATCTTGTGCAATTTGTCGCGTTGCTTAATTCTTCCATACAGAAACGAACACGGATGACAGTTTGTTGGCGTTTGCTTGGCCTTTCGGGAAAAGAAAAGGCATTGTTTATATTGCTTATGAATAATATATTCGAGGTGTTGAAATCGTGACATCTAAACATGTAAACTCAAATAATTGTTTTGACTTGGCTTGCTCTTCTCTTCTCATTTTGCGGGCTTCTATCGATTCCCACGCACCCCACGCGCATGCGTGCGGTGCATTCAGCACGCCACTCCGACTGGGAAGGTTTTAGATGCTGAAAACTCGGATTCTGTAACATTGAACATCAAAACCCTGTCATAAATCTGTGTGCCAGATTTTACAGAAAACTCGTTAACACGCCATTCCGCCATTCCGATCGGAAGGTTTTAGATCCTGAAAACTAGAAAAGCCTGTCATAAATCTGTGTGCCAGTTTTTACAGAAAACTCGTAAACATGCCTCCATTCCGACTGGAAAGGTGTTAGATGCTGAAGACTCGGATTCTGTAACATTGAACGTCAAAAGTCTGCCATAAATCTGTGTGCCATTTTTTTAACTGAACTCAATATCTAAACATTTGGAACTGTGCATAATAGATAAATCAATTTTTTTACCTTGGCAGAAGCCCAAACCTTCATCATCTAAATTGAACTCCATATCAAAACATTTGGAACTGTGCATAATACAGAAATCATCTTTTTTACCTTGGCAGAAGCCCGAACCTTCATCATCTAAATTGTTCACAATCTTAACAATCGGAAAATTCAATACTCGGGCATTTGAAACTGTGCATAATAGAGATGATGAATTTTATACATTGGCAGAAGTCCGAACCTCCATAATCTAAACTCTTCACAACTTTAAACTCTTCACAACTTTAACATATGGGAAAATTTAATACTCAGGCATTGGGAACTTTGCATATAGGGAAATCAACCAAAGGATTATAAGATCAGAAATTCAATAAGTTGAAACTATTTATAATAGGGAAATCGATTTTATGGATGGTCAAAGCCAAAACATTTTTATAATCTTAGATGATGATTAATTGATGACGTTCAATAAAACCAGCTTTAGATATTTGCTAACATACACACTATGGAATCTTCCATTGCTCAATATATATGTGGAAATTGTTAAACATCATACCTTTAGATGCATACTGGTGCATATTGTTTTCTCCAATGATCTTTTATTGTAAATGTGATGTTTAATTTACTTCATGATCTCAAATAAATATGGATTGATTTAATAAATGTTTTAAGTTTATTATAAAAATGTAAAGTTTTAATCTTGATTTATTATTATTTTTAAAATTTTAAGTATTTTAATTTATGAACTTTTAGATTAATGTTTTATGTTTAGAAGTATAGTTTAAAGATTTCAGTAATCAATAAACAATATTTTTGTTAATTTTTTTTTTTAAGAAATAAGTTTGTATATCTATTAAGTTACTTCATGTGAATACATATATATTAAGTTACTTCATGTGAATACATATATTTTAAAGGAACATTTCTTTATATGTTTTTATTGCAAACAATTTAGTAATCCTAATCTTTAACATGAAGCAAATTGAATACCCTTAGTCTTTATGTTTTCCAACCTTTTCATGTTTCTCTTTCTTTTTTATACTTTATCTTTTTTACACTTTACTTTCTTTGGCATTTTGTAAAGAAGCAAGGATTTCCGAGTATAAACACTATTAAGCACACACCATAGCACATGTAGTAGAGACATATCACTCATAAGCAAGAACACAGTCA
>LPNX010691161.1:2328-50184 GCA_001517045.1 Pseudotsuga menziesii
AAGGCATACTATGCATTTCATGCACACCAACAAATCTTAATGCATTCATTTTATTTAAGTTCTCTTTGTTATTGAAGTGTTCCTCAAATTAGAAATTTTCACTAAACAATTAGAACCTATGATTGTTTATCAACCCTACAATGTTTCCATGAGTGTGAGGATGGCCATTGGTATATAACAAGATATTCCTATCAAAGTTTATGGAACAATAATAATTAATGTACATAATATACATGCAAATTCTAAGTATGTATTGAACAATATTCAAATAACCAAATTGACTATAAAGAGGGCCATAAAACAACTTAAGAAATACTAATTATTTGGATGGAATGAACACATGTGTATAAGTATAACCAACAAAAAATTTAAAACATTTAGTTTAGATTTGGAAACCATATAATTATTGTACCACACAAGGAGAATTTGGTCCCAACATCAGGCACATGTAGGGATATGACCAAGTTTTATAAAAAACATGATTGTAATAGGTTTGGTAATAGGTTTGGGAAGAGAGAAGTCCTTGCTGCCCTAAAACTAATGTTGGAAACAATGCTTCTCAAAGGAAGAAGTAAGGGTTGCATAGCATTTACTCATAAGAGACTCTACGAATGGTGTTGAACTAAAGTGTAGTTTCAAAAAGAGCAGCTGAAATATGCATATGATGAGATCAACTCCACTTGTTAACCCATATTATACCAAGAATGCCATTATTTTTCTATATCTCCGAGGTGTTGAAACCATGGATTTTTTTCTTTCTCCAAGTTCACCTTAAACCTATGGGAGTTATCTTAGAAAGATCATAGGATGTTTCACTATTTCTAAAAGCCTTTCATTAAGTGAGACAATAAAATATGCCTTAAGGTAGAAATATTATTCTTTGGGGACATAGAAACAAAAGTACACTAACTTCATCTAGGAAATAACATTAGCATGAAGTAGTAAAAGTATGCATCATTTGAAAACAAAAACTAACCTTGCACGTTTAAAATCCGAACTATGTAGATCTAGAAATGGATTATTCACCAGCAGGAGACGGAAATAATAAACAGCTCCAACAATCACCTGAAAACAGTGCTGCAACAATGGAAAGTGTGAAGAAAATCTCGTTAAGGTCTTCATTTTTATAGAACTCTTAGAGACGGTCAGGCGTGGATACAACGACATCCAAGAGTTTAGGCGTGGATACAGCGACGTCTAAGAGTCCCAGCGTGGATACAGTGATGCATCGTTCCTGTTACATCGGATTTTACACCAAAAACTAAGAAACGTGGAAAACCTCCGTGGAAAAATCCGTGCTTTTGTACTAGTGTATTTTATTATTTTAACTATTATTTTATTAGTTCATTTTAGGAGGCCCATTTTGAGTTGAAATTTCCTCTAATGCTACTGTAAAGTGTTGTATACTAATTCTGGATGGTTAAAAGGTGGTAAATATCAACCCAAATTAGAAATAAATCATCCTAGGATATAGATGGCATGTATTGACTTTAAGGTGCAAGTGGATACCAACTAATTAAGCTAGTGGGTGAATAATTAATCAAATAATGATTAATTATTTTATCCTAAGTTGTGAGCAGGTTTAATATATTCCAACACCCCCCTATAAATATGAATTTATGATGGTATGAGAAAAAAAATATAGATGCATATAGGGCCCAGCAACAAGGCTATGGTCACCCTTTAACAATTATTATGTCCATAAAAGTGAGGAAAGAGGGAAAACCACATGGGGAAAATCCTCCCTCAAGAAAGGACAAGGAACAAAATTTTGAAACAATATGTATTCAACATATCCTTATCTTCACTTGAATGAGATGAGTGAAATGATTCTAGATGAAAGACTTGTTGAAGAAATCATGAACTCCATGATCATGCGCTGGAGTGTAGAACATGCAAGAAGGAAGAGGAGAGACTCCTTATATCTCATCATCTGATGAAGGAGGAGAATTATCTAAATGCTTCTTTCTAATATCAAACTCTGATCTGAAAAAATAATCTAGAATGGAAAATAGATCTGTGCATACTCCTTCCCAAAGAGTACAAAAATTAAGACAATTTATTTCACACCCAATTCCCTAAATAGCTGCAAAATTGTGATGTGAATCACATGTCAATATTCCAATATGATGTAGCACATTTATAGATCTGATATGAGGCTGATAAAACTTGGATATATCATAAATATGAGCATATGTAACAGCAAGGACAAAGGCTTCAGTGGCTCCATGAGGATATAGGGCTAGACTAGGAAAATTATGAGCAATAGGGAAAATTGGTAGGTGTAAAAATATGAATGATGGATGGGCATAAGATATGAACTATAAGTGTTTAGAAAATAACCAAACATTTTTAATATCAGTCCAAATATGACTAAGGATATGGATAACCAACCACTAAAATATAGGAAAGACTTCAAACCATGTAAAATAAATATCACTGCATAAGAGACCAATGAGGAATCAACTAGTGAGCTTGGGATTTGTATAGTCTTTAAATTATTTAGAGGTTTGGTATATGGTATGTATGGTGTTATCATATGTGTCATGACATTCATATCAGCCTGCAAAAAATATTCTTAATCAGATATACAAGCTTGTGAGGAAGAGCTGCTGAAAGGCAAGTCGATATCTAGTGAAAAATCACAATTCTTGGGAGATGAATCTAGTAGACTAAGAGGAGGATCATCAAAGAAAGGTTATGATATTTCTGATTCTGATATATCAAAGAATAAATATATATTATACACATGAGAAAAGGATATAACTATGGAACTCAAAGCATAAGTTATATCACCTTGGAACTGCGGAGTATGACATTGTTCTGAGGAATCAACAGGATTTTCTAGTTCATCTGGAACTTCGATCTTGTGCTTCTCAATAAGCTAAGACATTATGTCCATATTATTCTTGAAACACTTATTCTCTGAATGAAAACCCTTTTTTCAATAAGAACACTTGGATGTGCTCCCTTTCTTCTTAACTTTCTTCATTAAATCTTCATATGAATCTTCATCTTCAATTTCTGACTTTGGCTTCTTCACAATTTGCTTCTCTTTTGATTTGTGATTATTTCTTCCTTGAACCAAGAGAGCATGATCCTTCATTTTTGGAGAATTAAGAACACCCATATGGATTGATTTATCCTTCTCCTTTGTTAGTGAATCAAGAAAATAATTTAAAGAAGGCATTTTCCACTTAGGAACATCAAGCCTAGTAGCATGAAAGGTAGACACAAAAATTGAGTAATCAGAACCCAATTTAGAAATAATGGAACATTAGAGGAAATTTCAACTCAAAATGGGCCTTTTAACTTTGATTCAAAATCCATGTCATCATGTGTTAGCCAATGAAATTTCTTTAAATTTGAAATACCGTATAGGTCTTAAACAATTTTTTAATATAAATTTGGGGATAGGTATCATAAAAAAAAACTAATTTTTTTGTTTGTATTTTCGACATATCTCCCTATATTTTTACTCAAATTTCAATCAGGAGAGCGTGTTGGATGTAGAATTAAATTTCGCATCCAACGAGTACCCACTCGGCATACTTTTAATGAACCTTGCTACCCCAAAAACAAGAAATACCTGAAAAAATGTGATGATGACATACTCCTTGGATGCGAAATTTAATTCCGCATCCAATGAGCTCTATCGTTCGAAATTTGAGTAAACACACGGGGAGATATGTCAAAAATACAAACAAAAAGTATTTTTTTTCTTTTCTTCCTCTAAAATTAATAAATATTAATTAATTATTTTAACTATTATTTTATTAATTCTTTTTAGGAGGCCCATTTTGAGTTGAAATTTCCTCTAATGAGGATTAATTGATTATATTATTTATCAATCCCACATTTCTTGAGAATTAGAACTATTGACTTGAACTTGGTGAAGAAACCCTCAAGAGAATTGAAATTGCTTGGACTCAGTGAGAATAACTCAATCTCCAATTGATGTGCTCTTAGCTCATCTTGAACTCCAAAGAAAGACTCCAATTGAGTCCATACTTGGTTTGGAGTGGTCAAAACATCTAGATGAAAGAGTAGATTAGGATAAATAGAGAGGAAAATCCATCCATAGGCTTCATCCAACCTATTGTGCCACTTAGCTTTCTCAATCACAACATTGGGTTCATTCTCCAAAGCTAGAGTAACTCTATACAATCCTCTACTACGCAATAGAATGGATATTTTGGATTTCCATTCGTGGTATTTGAAGGGAGTAAGAATTATTTATGAAGGAGAATCCATATTTCTGAATTGATGTGCTCAAGAAGAAACTCTCTGCAACCTGCAAAACAAACTAGGAGAAAATCTTGTAAGCTAGACAAGTTCTTCTTCAGAGAGGGATAGGAGACTGGATGCACTCCTCAAATCTATAGAACTTAATCGACCTGCTTCTCTGATACCATGTAGAAATAATAGATCAATGCTATGAGCAATGATTCTAAGAATAAGCACAGGAAATAGATCTTGCTACTAAGAATTCTCACAAGCATACACAGTAAAAATAGAGAGAAGAAAAGAGACTAAATCACATGAATTAAGAGATCAATATTGGTGTGTATCCTTCCATTGAATAATGATGAATAATAATTTACATAAATAGTACATCCCTCATAGGAAAATCGAATTGTATGGAAACAACTCATAAAGCTCAAAAAGGCCGACTTACCAAAATATAGCAAACCCCCATAGGTGGATAAAGCACTTCCCAAATATATCAAGGACCTCACAAGTTGGAAAAAGCATGAGTGATTTGTCAAGGAAATGGAAAAAACATGGTAATCCTAGAAAATGGAGAAAAACTAATGGAGGATGGGTTGGAAACAAAAGCTTCAAGTTTCCTAGTTGACTAGCTTTTATCTTATCCATAGAAAAGTAGAATAAGAAGAATAAAGAAGAATCTGCTGTAAAGTGATGTATAGTAATTCTGGATGGTCAAAAGGTGGTCAATATCAACCTAGAATTAGAAATAAATCATCCTCGGATATAGATGGCATGTATTGACTTTAAGGTGCAAGTGGATGCCAACTAATTAAGCTAGTGGGTGAATAATTAATCAAATAATGATTAATTATTTTATCCTAAGTTGTGAGTGGGCTTAATATATTCCAAAACCCATCTTTAATACTTTAAGCCCAAACCTATTCCACTTGTGATTATTCAATGACCATTTTCAAACAATGGAATGTAATGTAACTTACAGGGAGTCCCATAGAGAACCAAGAGGCCATGTTGATGCCATGCATAAACTGCATGCATGTCAGAAGGTCATTTTTCATAGTGTGTTGAATATGCATATAGTGACAATCAATTCCATAGGAAGGAAAAGGAATTCATGGGTAAATTCTATGAACAACCGAGGTTGCAGAACTAGATGGGTTTGCTACAATTTCAAGAGATGGTTAACAAGCATATGACTTAATTACTTTGACATGGAAATATCCAATACCAGGTATGAAAATGTTATCTCTTGAAATAAACTAATTTAAATGTATTTAATATTCCCTTGGACCATATTAGATAATTTATTTCTCATTCAAATATAGAGAGAATAATTCCCTCCATGTAGAGTGACTTGTAATAATTTTCTTGCAATGACACGATAATGAAATAAAACATGTTATGCAGGAATATTACCAGTTCTTAGGAATTAGTAATTATAGCTTATGAATTTTTCTTATAGCTTACATTTCTACAACTAGACAACCCCTAATAAATATAGCCCACTGGAAAAAAGAATGTCCAAGGATGAGCCAAAATATCCAAGCCAAATAACAAGAACTTGATGATAGGATACAAACCAACAGATATCCCAATGCTCATGAGAGATAAGCAGAGCCAAAAATAGTCAATACAACCTTTTGAGCATTTCTTCTCAACTAGAGATAATACAACCTTTAAGCATCACACCACTAACATTTCCTTCAACTCCTTTTTCCCTAAAGCCACCTTATCTACATATATTGAAGTAGTCCTTGGCCTTTTCGTGTAGTAGCTTCCAAGGACAAATTGTTTGTACATATTTTTTTCTAGACATTCAAATAACTAAATGTGCATATTCATGTTTGTGCATTTTGATTTATGGAAAAGCTCCTTTGGATGGATTTATATTGTGTGGTATGTTTGCATTGATCCTTTTTTTGGAGGGGAGGATGCAATGATAAACATTGAGTTGGTTTTCAATAGTTTTCCCCTTCAACTAGTACTTGTATATATAGGTAGTGTTATTGTATTATAGAAATTAGACACTCCATGTAATAATGTCTTTGGTTGAATTCTTTGGCCTTTGAAGCACATTTGATTATGGTAGGTATTTTATGTCTACAAAAAATGGTTTCTGAAAGAACATTTTTCTTCAAGAAAAGGTCTACTTAGCACTTTGAACTCTTTCTTATTAGACTATGAATATCAATTCCTTTTTTGTAATTGTGTTAACAATCCTCTATAGTAACAAATTTATCATTTTTTGCGCATTTATATTCTACAACTAGAGACTTTTGTTTTTAATGGCATCATGTTCTTAAGTTTTGATAAACTATTAAACATAAATATTCCACAGTGAAAAAAAACTTGTTTTTTTAATTATTAAAAATGTACAATTGTTTGGAAATTAATTTGTTTATAGTATACATTTGGATATGGATAGGCTTAGTTCCTTACATCACCAAATAAATGGTGAATTCGACATTTGTTATAGTTAAAATCATGTACGTTTTGGAGTCTTGTGTTGCTAATAGCTCTTTGATTCCTTGAAATATATTTGTATTTATTTATGCATGAATAGGTCCTTTGGAATATGATTGTTCTATAATTCTATGTATTCCACTTCCTACTCAATAGATGCCACTATAGGGTTCAAATTATAGATGTGAAAATGATGTTATAATAAAAAAACTTGAGGAATCATTACTACATTCTCTAAGCATTGTCATTGGAACAAAACTTTTCAATCATGTGAGAAATAAAATATGATTGTATAATTTTCATTCAAACATTTAAAATCCCAAATATCTAGCTACTAAAATTGCAAATAAGAGATCCAAGCAATGAGACAAATTTGATTTTCATGATTCTTGCTATATATCTTGTATTGGTATGCTTCTTTCTATAGACCAATGAGACAAATTGGTATTTTTATGCAAAAAAATTCAAAATTCATTTCAGAGTCTGTGTTTTTTGTCTAAGAAGCATTTTATGAGAACCCCATTTGGAATTAGAGAAATCCATTGTATATTAATTCTATTTCTTTTTTATGTCTAAAATTGCAGTCAAGGATGCATATGTTTCTTAATAAGTTGGATAGGAATATTTCATAAATACAAATACAAGGACTTATAATCAACTAGTGAGAACTATATGGGCTAGTCACCCCCTCTGAAACTAGCGGGATTGGTTAATCTGTAACTGGAAAATTATCTCTTATCATGTGCATATTTAGTGCATTATATTCATCATATTTGTAGTTTTCATTTCTTTCCATTCTTTAGCAAAGGAATATGACTTTTTCGTACAAATTTCAATTACCCAACAATAACCAAATACTTGATAAATCTGTGTTGTTCTTGTGATACTGTTTCTTTCAGTGATCCTGTTTATATTATTTTGTTATGAAATTGAAATGAAATACTAATGATATAGCTTAGCATATGGAATTTTAACAAGAAAGTATCTCTAGGAGATGACTATCAATCTCTGATCAAAGGAATTGGGGAAGCAAACTACAAGTTTGATTCAGGGAATCCCCTGAAGATGAAAGAAGTGCTATATGTACCAGGTCTGAAAAAAGAATTTACTTTCTATCTCAGCTTTAGATAAGAAAGGATTTAGAGTTGCATTCATAGATGGTCAAGTACTCATGTGGCCCAAAGGAAAGAATATTGAATATGCAGTTATCATCGGTGAAGAAGAAGGTGGCCTATATAAACTCAAGGGACATTTAGAAATAGTCCTTATTCATGAGTCCACTGATCCTAGTGAACTATGGCATAGAATTCTTGCTCACATCAATTACAAAGCACTACCTCATGTGAGCAAAGTAGTGACAGGATTACCAGACATGAAGATCAAACATGAAGGCATTTGCAAATGATGTGCGAAAGGAAAGAATATCGAGAATCCATTTCTGAAGAGCGAAACAAAAACAAAAGGTACGTTAGAATTGATTCATTAAAATGTGTGTGGTCCAATGTCCTCCACATATTTAAGTGGTTTTGAATATTACATTACATTTATTGATGATTATTCAAGAAATACATGGATATATTTCTTGAAAGCAAAGAGTGAAGTGTTTGAGAAGTTCAAGGAATTCAAAGCCTTGATAGAGAATCTCTCTGACAAAAGGATCAAGACACTCTGATCAGAAAATGGTGGAGGGTATACTTCAAAAGAATTTGAAGCCTTCTGTAAAGATCCTGGAATCAAGAGGGAACTAACCACTCCCTACAATCCTCAACAAAATGGTGTTACAGAAAGAAAGAAAAAGACTATCATGGAAGCAGTGAAGACAATGATATATGATCAATATGTTCCGATGCATCTATGGGCAGAAGCATCCAGAGCTGTTGTATATGTACATAATATAATATCTCACAGTGCTCTTGGATTAAAGACTCCAAAAGAGATATTCATGGGAAATAAGCCTGAGGTAAGTCACCTCAAAATATTTGGTTGTCCAGTCTACGTTCATATACCAAAAGAGAAAAGAAGAAAGTTGGATCCTTCTGGAAAGAAGGGGATATTTGTTGGATACTGTGAAGTATCTAAGGAATTCAAAATTTACATTCCTAGATTCCATCACATGGAAATTAGTCGAGATGTAACATTCGATGAAGAAGCAGCCCTCAAGAGATCCAAGAATTTCCAACATAAAGAAGTGTATGAGGAAGAGGCACCTCCCAGAAATGAAGAAACTACATGGCTCCCTGAAGATGAAACTCCTGAAGAGCATGACATGACAGAACCACAAGAACATCCTACGATGGAGATCTCACAAAAGAGAAATCCTGCTTGGGAAAGAGAGATTATAAAAGAAGCAGAAAGATATGGAGCTCTTAAAGGCTCCACAAGAGTAAGTAAGAGGCCCAAGACATTTTCCAACTATGTAGCCTTGATGTGTGATCTTGTAGATCAAGAACCTACAAACTACGAAGAAGCAGCACAGAAGAAAGAATGGGTAGAAGCAATGACTGAAGAATACCATTCAATAATGAGGAATGATGTATGGGATATAGTTACCAACTAGAAGGAAAGAGTGTAGTATCCTACAAATGGATCTACAAGATAAAACATGCAACTGACAGAAGTATCGAGAATTATAAAGCAATATTTGTGGCTAGAGATTTCTCTCAAAAAGAGGGAATTGATTATGAAGAGAGTTTTGCAAGTGTAGCATAGTATAATTCAATTAGATTTATCATAGCACTTGCATCCATGATGAAGTGGGACTTACACCAAATGGATGTGAGGACATCCTTCCTAAATGGTGTGATTGAATAATAAGTATACATAGAACAACCACAAGGATTTGAAGTTGAAGACAAGCATACTTAGGTATGCAAGTTGAAGAAGGCCCTATATGGCCTGAAGCAAGCTCCCCGAGCTTGGTATGGAAGGATAGATAGTTTCCTGACGAGCATGGGTTTTTCCAAGAGTAAATTTGATCCTAACATTTACCTCAAGGTTATAGAAGAGAAACCTGTCATACTATTACTATATGTGGATGATTTATTTCTGACAGGGAATGAGAAACATATTGTGGAAAGCAAGAAGAAACTCACCAAATAATTTGAGATGAAAGGCCTTGGGTTAATGCATTACTTCCTAGGTCTAGAAGTATTGCAAATTTCAGAAGGAATCTTTATTAACCAAGGAAAGTATGCTCTAGAGATATTGAAAAGATTCAATATGTTGGAATGCAAAGCCATGGCCACACCCATGGGTTCCAAACTGAATTTATTAGCTGATGACTCATCATAGTTAGGGGATGTGACTCAATATAGACAGATTATTGGGTCGTTGATGTATCTAACAAATACCATACCAGACATTTGTTTTGTTGTGAATACCTTCAGTCAATATCTAGTTCAACCTAGATATGTTCACCTAATAGCTGTAAAACATGTGATGAGATATCTGAAAGGGACTATAGACTTTGGTCTATACTATGATGGAATCCATGAGTATAGACTATATGGCTATACAGATGTAGATTGTGTTGGAAGTGTATCAGACAGGAAAAGTACATCAGGTGGATGTTATAGTCTAGGATCTACTATGATTTCATGGTTTAGCAGGAAACAGTCTAGTGTTTCTCTTAGCAGAGCTGAAGCAGAATATATAGCAGCTTGCTCTGCTAGTTGTGAAGCCATATGGCTTCGGAAGCCGATGTTAGGTTTATTCAACCTGGAATTGGATACTACCATGATTCTATGTGATAACCAAAGTTGTATAAAGATGACATAGAACCCAGTGTTCCATGATAGATCGAAGCACATAGAAATACGGTATTTCTACATTCGAGATATGATGTAGAAAGGAGCCATAAAGCTCCAGTATGTAAGTACTGATGAACAAGTTGCTGATGTCATGACAAAGCCTCTATTTCGAGTAAATTTGAACACTTTTGAGACAAGCTTGGTGTTGTTTAGAAAGACCTTCCTCGAAAGGGTGAGCAGTGATGTTGCAATGGGATTGTATCATCCTTGGACACTTGTCCTAAAGTGATCTACTGACTTCGGTCGTCAAGAATTAAGAGGGATTGTATCATCCTAGGACATCTGTCCATAATGGATCTGGTGACTTCGGTAATCGAGAATGAAGAGGGATGGCATCATCCCAGGACATCTATCCATAATGGATCCAGTGACTTTAGTCCTCGAGAATGTAGTGGCATTGTATCATCCCTGAACTTCGGTTCAGAATGGATTTGGTGGCTTTGGTCCTTGAGAATGTGGTGGGATTGTATCATCCCTGAACTTTGGTTCAGAATGGATCCAATGACTTTGGTACTCGAGAATGTGGTAGGATTGTATCATCCTTGAAATTTTGTTTAGAACAGATTCGATGACTTCGGTACTCAATAATGTGGTAGGATTGTATCATCCTTGAAATTTTGTTTGGAATGGATCCGGTGACTTCGGTACTTGAGAATGTGGTAGGATTGTATCATCCTTGAACTTTTATTTAGGACAGATCCGGTGACTTTGGTACTTGAGAATGTGGTAGGATTGCATCATCCTTGGACTTAGTCCTAAAGTGATAGGGAGTGATTATCCCATAATTAAATTCGATGACTTCGGTTGTCGAGAATGTGGTGGGATTGCATCATCCCTAAACTTTAATTCCAAAAGTGATCTGAAGACTTTTGTCTTTGTGTTGTGGATTGTAGGTTGCTGCTGATGATGATGATGTTCCTGATCGAAAGATCAGAGTGTGATGATGATGATTTTCTTGATCGAAAGATTAGAGTGTGATGATGATGATTTTTCTGATCGAAAGATCAGAGTGTGATGATGATGATGTTGCTAATCGAAAGATCAGAGTATGATGACGATGATGTTGCTAATCGAAAGATCAGAGTATGATGACGATGATGTTGCTGATTGCAAGTTCAGAATATGATGATGATGATGATGCTGATCAAAATTTTAGAGTATGATGATGATGTTGCTAATCAAGAGGTCAAAGTGTTGATGATGATGTTTTCTGATCGAAAGGTCAAAGTGTTGATGATGATGTTGCTGATCGAAAGGTCAAAGTGCTAATGATGATGTTGTTGGTAAAAGTGTTGGTGTTGTTGAAGATTGAAGATGAATACTATGTGATATTGAAAAGTTTCCAATGATTTATAGATGTGTCACTCTGATGATGATGTTGGTGATTCCCTCCTTCTCCTACTATTGTTGTTGTTGATGTTATTGTAGAATACCCTTCTCGTTAAGGGGGAGTGTTGAAATATTGTAACTTCGAAGAATATTCTATATGTATTTTTTGTGGTCCTTGATGGTCCTACCGACAGAATCACTTGCATTTCTTTATACCCCAATGTTTCTAATCAGGAGAACTAATAATAATCATGAGGAAGTTCCCTCCATTGTAAGTCGGGTCATTAGTACCCCAGTTGTGGTTACTCAATCCTACAAGATTAAATTAGGATTACTCGAGCCTACATAACTGAATTAATTATTAAGTGAATGAAAGAATATAAATAGAGGTGAGGTGCTTCTCATTTGAGTCACACACTCACTTGTGTAGCACATGAGAGAGAGAGAGAGAGAGAGAAAGAGTTGTGGCTGAAGAAGAAGGAGGATCAGTCTTTTGGGTTTTACCTTTTATCTTTTTGGGGCATCTATATCGAGGAAGTTTTTTGCTGGGTTTTCTGTTTAAGGTTTTGCCAGGATAAATATGTGTTGTTCTTATGATACTGTTTCTTTCAGTGATCCCGTTTATATGATTTTGTTATGAAATTGAAATTAAATGCTAATGATCTAGCTTAGCATATGGAATTTTAACAACAAAGATGTCACATCTTGTCATCAATGCCAAATGTTTTATGGAAAGAGGAAGTTAATGCCATTACCACTCAATCCTATTTCAGTAGAAGCACCATTTCTGTAGCGAGGCTTAGATTTCAATTGAGAGATTAACCCAAATTCTTCTAGTCAGCACAAATGTATCCTGACTACAATTGGTTACTTTACTAAATGATTTGATTTCGTACCTATTAGAAGGGCTACATATGGTATTATTTTGGATTTTCTAGAAAATAATATTTTTCCATTGTTTGGATCTCCCAGAAGACTTGTAACGGATAATGCACAAGATTTCAAATCTAAGAAAATGATCAATTTCTATCACAAATACCACATCATTTTAAATCATTCCACTTTGTATTATCCTTAAGAAAATGGGCTTGTTGAATCCTTGAATAAAAGTTTGGTAAGGATTATAAAGAAGTTATTGAAGGAGAACAAGAGAGCTAAACACACCAAATTGAAGTATGCTTTATGGGAAGATATAATAAGTACTAAGAGATCTATTGGTATGCCACCTTTTCAGTTGGTATAAGGAGCAGAGGTGGTGTTTCTATGTCTTTAGGTTTTCCTGTAATGAAACTGGTATAGGAGTAGGATGAAGAAACTAATTATATGCAGAGGAGGATAAATCAGATCATTGAATTGGATGAGGTAAGGGAAAAGGATTATGACAGAGTGCAGGTACACCAGGAAAAAATGAAGAAATTTTTTGACATGAGAGTTAAAGAATAGAATTTTCAGGTTGATGATGTGGTTCTAAAGTGGGATGCAAGGAAAGAAGAAAAACATGGTAAGTTTGATCATTTCTGGAAAGGACCATATATCATTGTTTCCTATAGATGGGATAATTCTATTATTCTACAAAGTCAAAATGAGATTCAACTTAAAGGGGGCCCTTTTAATGGAAGATTTTCTGAAACATTACTTGTCTTGAGGATGGAGGTACTTTGTATATTAGTTGTGTATATTTGTTTTTATCGAAAAATGAGTACATATGGAAAGTTTAAGGATTTGAATCCCAAAGAGAAGGCCCTAAGATATTACGATTTGTCATTTCCCTTGATTTACTTACAGCAAAAGAAAAATATATTAGAGTTTTTACTTTTTGAAGAAATGTTGTACAGAAAATGTTATTGGCACTAGTCTGTGGGTTCTTTGTTACCTCGTGGGGAGGATAGCATCCCCAATTGAAGCCAGTAGTTAGCACCATTTTAGCTTGCAGGTGAAAAGAAAGAGCAAGTTTAAATCATGAACTAAAGTTTTGAAAATTTTGTAATATGACCATGGATGATACAATGGAGACTAAATGAATGAAAGGTTCTTATCGTAAATGTTTTAAAACTTTGATGATCAAGATATTAAGGTGGAAAGATATACTGTGAGAAATAGATTCGCTACCGAAAGTTGTAAGGAAAAAGTAAAGTTGGTGATCGACAGAAAGGCTTAACAAAACTTATAGATTCACGGTGGAGGAAAAAGGAAAACATGATCGACGATGGACATGAAATCTATTGTATGATGATGCATGGTAAAAGGAAGATTAACAATTGGCGGAAAGCTTAAAAGGAAACCTGAACCAATGGTGAATATGTAAGATGAATGACATCAACAACGTAGATGGGATCCGCTGGGAGAACTTGCGCGATCAATGATGACTTGAATATTAGTGAAATGATTAAAGATCATATTTGATGAATGGTCAAAATAACAGGTGGATGAGATCGACAACTATTAGGTGATCTTCCAGAGGAAGTTGCGCACTAAATTAAAAATCATGGCACAACGAAAAATAAAGGTAATGGATAAAGGATACATGGAATCAATGGTGTGTGATGAATATCAAGTAAATATGTGGTAGATAAATGATCCTTTAGGGAAAATGCATGATAGTTAGAAAAGGTATTATGCGGTGAAATAAAAAAAGTTAAAATTAAAGGGAAATTAAGATCAACGGTTCAAGTGGGAGTTTGGTTAAATATATGGATAGAAATATCTTCGATATCATGACATCGATGGAGGTTAAAAGAACATTCTCCCAATGGAAAATATACCACCTTACACATGGCAGATAGAGTTGGGTTTCGCTAGAAGAAAGTGGTAGGAGAAAACCACTTTCCTTGATTCCAAAACCACCATTTCGAGAATATTATAAAAGGGAGGAACACATGTTTATTGGTTATTTTTCATTTTGTGAATTGGAAGAAAAAATAATCTCTACATGGAAAAATCCAAGTCAGACAACTATCTTTCAAGCCTTCAATATGCCTGGTAGGCAACGTTTTCACTGACTTAGTGATATTTGAAAATCGATATCAGAGATGACGTTGAGATACAAGTCTTAGAGTTTCAGAAACTAGAAGAGGTTTTCAAAGATAGAGATGGAGGAATTTTCAACAATATTATGTCCATTGGCCTTGTTCACCAACTAGAAACCAAGTTAGAATCCTTCAAATACCAAGGCATTGACCTGCATGGCGTATTCTAGTCTCATTTTTATCATTTTTTCCCATGACCAAACCCAAAATTTCCCATATTTTATCGACTAATGTGCATCAAATTACTCCTCCTCTAAGAGAGTAATAATGGACGCTGCTAAAACCAAAATCCTTTTCCCTATAAACTCCCTTGTTATCTAAGATTATCTTGCACTCTCGCTTTAATTCACCCAGAGCCAAGAATAGTTTGTAGAAGAATACCATATTCAATTATTTAGGCACGCAACCATTGAAGAGAAACAACACTTTTTATCCATATGCTTTAGAACTGATGTATCCCTTGCTAACCAACCATTTCCCTTGGATATCAACCTGTTTAATGAAGAGTCCAAACTAGTTATTTCAATGTTGATTCAATTTTTAGGTTTAGATACAGAAATATTTGTCCCTGAGCTGTTAATGAGTATGTTTTTCAAAATAAGTACGATTCAGTCATAGTCTCATCAACCCCTTTTCCTTAAATATGATGAACTCCTAGTTGAAGCCATCCATTCTCAGCTAGTGAATTTCACACTACCAAACACTTCAGGTTCCAGTCATACCTGATTAGAATGTTTCAATTTTCTCAATGAGGAAAACATGCAATTTTTAGAGATGGTACTTACTGCAGAAATTAGTAATGATTTTTTCAAATACATGAACCTTTTAATGGCAGAATTCTATAAAGTATTATTTCAAAAGAAATTCCCTAGAGTGTTACCAGAGATGCAGGAGGATTTGCAGTTTGATCTAGATAGAAAAATAGGTGACTGGTTTCTGTTAGAACAACATACTATAATTGGGGTGTATTGTTTTTCTCATGAGCCATATATCTTACCAGCATTCTTGACCCCTAGAGTTTCTTCCTTGGAATTTATAAGACAGAAGCTAATTGTAAAGAATGAACATTTTATTAGTTTTAAGAAGGCTTATGGGATTAAGTTTCCATGGTTAGTTGGGTGTAGCTATATGGATAGCTTGTTGCGATGTAGTCGTGGGGGTAGGCTTGGATGTAGTTATAGAAATTGTAGATGCAACCATTGTAGATGTAGCTATGATGGGTGGTACAATAGTCACTGCAATGGTGGGTGCAACTATGGAAGGAAATGTGGAAGGGCATGGAAGATAGGGTGGTGGGAATCTATAGAGATATACCCCTTACTCGATGTACAATAGAGGAAAATTCCCTAGAAAGGGAAATGGGGATGGTGGGGGATGGGTGGGGAGGGAAGGGTGAATGGAAGGGCATGGATTGGTGGAGGGCAGAGGGTGGATGGGAGGGAAGTTGTGGATGGATGGGGGGTGGATGGATGGAAGGGGGATTTTAAGAGATGGGGGAGGCTAATGGGAAGGGAGTAGATGGAAGGATGTTGTCACATGCCCCAATTTTGAAAAAATAATATTATCTTATTCGATTTTATTTCAAGCCATTATGTTAAATTTTATGCTAAGTTGTAAATGATGACTCAGCAGAGTCAAGGATATTAAATGTAATTCTGAATATTTTAATTATAAATAAATAAAAGTGGAGACAACAACTTAGGAGAGTTGTTAAAAGAGTGTTTACTGGTCAAGTTGGTGGAGGAGACTGGGTGGAGAGAAAACAAACAAATGGCAGCATCCTCAAACACTTCCAACTATTGCAGGTGCCAACCTCCCTACATTTAGGGTCATGATCCCCCAAGAAAGTGGGATCAGAGCAGGTGGCTCAATTAATAACAACTGACCCAAAAGACGTAGGCAATATTTATAAAAATTCCCATTGAAAAGAGCTAAGGCTGCTCATTTGAGGGAAGTGATCATTCAAGTGAATTAACTTCAAAGAATTCAATGGAAAGGGTATTTGTGGAAAGTTTTTGAGGGGATTAAACTGCTGAGTGATTTAGTGTAGCTTTTCAGCTAAAGGATCTTACTGCTGAGTGCAGAATCATTACTAAGTCATTGGACTAGTCTATTGTTTTCTTGCTCCACCACTTCTAAGCCAAGGAGACTAGGAACAGGATTGGGGGTCCTGAGGAGATGTTGTTTGAGCGTTCTCTAGGAGTTGGTAGGGATGAACAGCCTCCTAACGGTGTTGTTGTCTAGATTAATCAGGTTCTACAATCTTTTTGTTTTACTGTGTTAAATGGTTAAATGTGAGACTGACTGTTTAATGAATGTTAAATGTTTAATTGTGAACTGATAGAGTTAGTAATCTTTTAGTTTATTGAAAAAAACTGAATTTGAAATTTATGAAAAATAATCCTAACCTATTTTTTCCCACATCTGGAAGGACTAGACCGTACTCCAACACAGGCAGTGTAATTTAAAATAGATGAAGGATATGATAGAAATCTGAAATGAATAAATGTATTATGCATTTTATAATATCATAGTGATCTATTTTTGTATGTAGCTTGTTATCATAAAAGAACATTAACTGGTTTAGTTAGGTTTATTGTTTAGCCAGATTGTTGTTGTAAGAATGCTGGAAAAGAAATAGCCATAATACTTTACAGGTAGCAGGTTTATTATATTAATAAGTTATTCAAGTAGATAAGTTATTATTCTTACACAGTACTTTATTTTGTACTTATACTATTAACCTGTAACAGAGGCAGTATAAATAACTCAGATAAAACTCTTATTTTATACTGCTAAGTAAAGATTTAAGTATGATATACTTAGTTTATTTACTGTTAATAATAATTGACTATATCTACAAATATTCGAACCTCAAGTAGTGTGTTATTAACATAATTAATTTCTAAAGGACAAATTAAGTACAGAGTTTATGAACATCTTATCAAAGAAATTTAATAACCCTATCGGTATTTTATTTAATAAACAACTAGAATACAAGAATAACTAACATTAATAAATGTTATTTATAAAAGAACTAATTCTTTTAACTTTTATAAAGAAAATTTACTTGTAAAAGAAAGTACAAGGTTGAAACGCTAATAACAACAATATATGTAAATGATAATCATTTAAACGATAATCATTTAAACGATAATCCCAGTATTTGGATTATTTATTATTAAACAACTAAAATGTTGTAGATTATTACAGTCCTTAAGGACAGAGAAAAGACAACTATGGTAATATAACTCATTATATACCTACAACAGTAATTAAATCAATTAAATTAAGTAACTAAAACTTAAAGAATAATTGAGGAAATTATTTTACACACAAGTTACCTACAAGAAACCCTAGCTCGAATATCTGAGCATGTAAGTAAATAATTATAATCTGATGGTATAACATTCTTAAAACCATTAACAATATTACTAATGCAAAATAAACAATATACAGCAAAATTTCTATTACACAGGCAAATAGGGTAAAAACCCTAGTTTACAAAATCACCATAAGAGCTAAATGATAAACTGAGTCCGAGCTCAAAGGTTAATCTTCATGATTCAAAAGAAACTGTGTATTGTTTGACAGGCCGTAAAGGCTTTGATCTTAAAAACTGTACAAAAATGAGAAACAAACATTTACAAGTCACGGCCGGAGCCAGAGTACCCTGCTGTAAGCAAGGGTTTAACAAAAACCAAACTAGTAATTTGAAGAACAATAACCCAATACTGGGTAACAACCACGCCGTAACTTTCCAACTGGAAATTGTCCCCTAAGGACTGCACAAGCAAGGAATGACATTTGATAACCAGGGCTTACCTGTAGCCAGAGCGACAGTCCTTTGTAAAGTGCTTTTTGCCAAAGGTTGCGAACTGTCACCTGCAAAGATAAAAACAAAAGTTTATTTAAATCTCCTTTTAAAAATATTATACTGAAAAAAAATTCTAGTCTTAAAATTCCTCAAATGTATACATTACCTGGAAGTGAAGCTTAAGGAGGCACGAAGGAATAGAAGCACCGCAACCAACACAACAAGAAGCCAAACCTTCATTTTCGCAACGACAGAGATGAAAGGGACTCATGTATAAGCTACACTGATAGCAGTATCAAGAACAAGTATGGGCATAGCCATGAGAGAGGTAGACAATGAAGCTGGAGCTGTCACCAACAAGCTGGGTGTGAAATCCTAACTCTCAAACCCTACAACGAGGGCAGTTCTTTAACTAACAACAAGAAAATATTAAACCTATCTCTGCAATGAAAGGCCACGGATGAACAAGCAAGGAGCCACATACAGGCCGTAATCCTTGTACCAGAACTCCCAAAAAACCCGCACAGAGATAAGACTTATAGTACACAGAAAGAGTTTGAGACCAAATGGAGGTGGCAAAAATGATTTAAACCAAGGCTCTGAACACAACTAGCAACCAGAAGGGTAACATGGCCACCATGAGAATGGTTATAGATCAACCCGAAGGCTCGAGAACTACGGAGGGAAATGACAAAGAGTAGGGTTACAAGGAATTTATATCGCTAATGCACGGACAGGAGAAGTCCACGTGCCCACTGGAAAAATTAAACAATGCATGGGTCGAAGCTCTATAGTCACCGGCATGCCAATAATTTACATTGATTCATGAACAAATGATGTTGATCAATAATTTATAAAGTTCATCGTTCACATAATACGTGTATAACATAATGTTGTTTGGGCATTATATAACAACAAACCTCGGATCGTTGACAAATCGAAGACATAGTAATCATATAGTTCGAAAACTATTATGATTGTTTATATATGTTTTATAAAATAAAACCCTTTACTCATAAACCAATCAGTTTGGGATGGAAATGATTCATCAAATCATTTACCAACCACAATATTATAATATGAACATTATGATTACCATGTTTTTCAACGTTAAAATATAATAATGATTTTTTTAATATAAAGTCCAAGTTAATTTGTGCAAATATTTGAATAACTATATAATTCTATGTTTCCATATACATTATGGTCAACACAAGGATAGACTCCTCTAAACCCACAACTCTAGTGGAAATTATGATAAAAGTTGGTTAGCACAATAAAAGATTAGATTTATGGATTCTTTACAAGATCAATATTGTAAAGACTTGTTTAGGAGCTTCATTTTAATGATAGAATTGAATGTTTTAATTCATATATGTAGAACCAACGATCGATTGGAAATAAACAATAAAGATGGATAGTATGGTAAAAGAGATATATTGAGCTCCTCTACATGGTCCATTTGGGATTAGAATTTTAATAGTCTTTGGTTGTTTCTCAACATGGCCTTTTGCTGGTAAATTACCAAGTCTATATACTTAGTAAAATGATTTATGCTTACATAAAATAATTGACGATTAGCACAGGATAGAAGGTTATTATTATAGGAACATCAACTTAGAAACTGCTGGTAAACAATAATCTTAATACAAGGAAAGTATTATAGAATAATAAGATTTAGAATGGATTGGTCCTACTCGAAATCTATAATCAATAGAACCTCATGGTTTGAGATATATTTAAGAGAAGTAGACAACAACGTTTTCTTGTGAAAAGACACTATCGTTTTTACACCAAATCAACTTAATGTCAAAAGTTTACAGGCTGTAAGAAGATAAATATGGAGCAACTTGAAACTCAAATGAGTGGTATGATAATGTATAATAACCCAAAGTACGACAGTATAATGTTGCAAGTAATACTTATTAAAGTATAAGTTATCAAGTAACTAAGATTACAAGTCTAGAGACACATAAAGTAGTTTACTGTTGCTACATACATTAAAGAAAGAAACTCAATCATCTAAACTTCGTTTACAAGAACAACTGAAGAAAATAAATTGTTTTTACCTCACGGAAGTTCATTTGAAACATAGCAACTTATTTACTAAGCTTATTATTTTTGCAGATAGAAACACTGCTGGATACATTATGAAATTAAAAACGTTACTCGATCATTCATACATGTAAACCTGTAAGAACAAGTAATCTTTGTGTGTTAGCAAAAATGCTAAGTAAGCCCAGGATTTCAAAGTCAGTTTCCACTTACTTGTCAAAAGGAAACTCATTGGTAAACTGAAAATAGAAACAAGGCGCAAGTTAAAATTAATATTGTTACAAAAAGGAAACTGTTGAGTTAACATAATTGAGATTATGTAATACTAATATTTTAACTGTTTCTTTTATTGCTAACCTGTAGCTATTAGTAAACTGCAGGTTCAACATTTTATGTTATTTCAAAATTTTAAATTTTTGTGAAAATTTGGGGTTTTGACATGTGGTATGAGAGCACAAGGTTCAAACAGTAGGCCTTGATGAAGCCCAACTAACTTGTTATGAAACAATAAATTGAATTCTTATGGTAACGTATTTTCTTTTAAATGTTATTCAATCAGAGAAATTGTTTCTGAAGTTTAACAAACAAGTATGGAAAGGCTGGAAGAATATGCAGAGGAGGAATCTCCAGTTACTAAACCAGGAAACTTACCAAGAGATCCTATACCAAAGGACTTAACTACCAATTCCTCAGAACTATTACAAACTATAAAAGGCCTAAAATCTAAAATGGAGTGTGTAAAATGAGAAAATGAAAGGATTCTGAGGGCTCAGGAGGAGCTGGATTAGATCCTAACAGAAAGGTTTCAAACTAAGGGTAGTGGTAGAAGAACTGAATCAGAAGATACAAGTCATCAACGTAAATCTAAAAAGATGAAGCATACGAAAGATGAAATCAGTTCATCTTTTGAGGTGTTTGGTGAACAACAAAATTACATTCTACTAGTGATAGTAGTGATGATAATCAGTACACTAAAAAGAGTAAATACAAACCCTATGACGAAATTTCAGGGGAATTCAAAAAGAGAAAACCACCAACCTTCAATGGAGAGACTAAGAAGGAGGAGGAAGCAAAATCTTGGTTATCTGGGATGAAGAAGTACTTCCAAATATATAACTAATCTAACCAGTTAAAGGCTAGAATGGCTATCTACAACCTCTCAGGAAAGGATGGCATTTGGTGGCAGGACTTGAAAAGAGTTAAGGGAATAAAAGAGAAAAATGTAAACTAGAGTACCTTCAAGAGGTACTTTAAAAATAAATTTATGTCTAAACAATATTATGAGGAGAGAGCAAAAGAATTTTATGAGCTGAAGCTAGGATCAATGACAATAAAAGATATGAATAGCAAGTTCTTAAGTCTACTTAGGTATGTGCCATACCTTGTAGATAAGAAACCAAAGGTACAACGATTCTGTAGCTATCTACCTTATCATATTAAGGACAGGATTGAATATGACAATCTAAAGACTTTGGAATAAGCTATGAGGAAAGCTAACTTCTGTTTTGAACAGAATCAAAAGAAGGAAAGCTTGGCCAACTGGAAATCTAAGAAAAATAATAACTAGTATGAACAAAAGAAGAAGGATTTTGTGCCCAATAGAAATTCTAAGAACAATAAGGCCAGAAATTATCCTAATAATAAGAACTTCCAAGGAAATAAGAATAATTCACCCAGCACTCAAAATAATTCTAAGGGTAAGGAAATTGCTAATATTCATGGAAATTTTACCAAGAACTTTGAGCGCAAAGAACTGATAAAGTGTTGGGAGTGTAATGGCCCACACTATGCTTCAATCTATCCTAATCAGAAGAAGATTGTTAGCAATATTCATACCATACAGGAGGAGATGACCATTTGGGAGCTAGTGAGGACCATGCCCAGAATCAACGAAGCCTTGGAGAATCGACAAGCAGAATATCAGAATTCCATGGTGGAAGTAGAAGGTATGATAAATCAGACCCCTGTAACTATTTTGATTGATCCAAGAGCTAGTATTAGTTATATTGCACCTACAATGGTAGAAAAATGTAAGTTACCTGTTGAAAAATTTGAGAATTCCTGGTTGGTTTAGTTAGCCACTAGTGCTAAAAGAAAGATAACTTGTTTTGTAAAAGAATGTGCAGTAGTTATGGATCATTTTGAAACTGTTGTAAAGCTTAATGTATTGCCTCTTGGTTCTTATGATTTCCTGATTGGTATGGACTGGTTAGAACAACATAGAGTCATTTTAAATTGTTATGATAAAACCTTCACATGTTTAAATAATGATGGAAAACCAGTAAGTGTAACAGGAATTCCTAGAAAAACCACTATAAGACAAATTTCTGCTTTATAGCTTAAGAGAGCAGCTAGGAAGGGATGTAAAGCTTATGCAGTAACAATAACTGATGAGGAAAGTCTAATTAAGACAGATAAGATAAAATTGGAAGACATACCAATATTAAGAGAATATATTAATGTATTTCCTGAAGAAATTATGGGATTACCTCCAAAAGGGGAATTGGATTTCACCATTGAGCTAGTACCGGGTGCAGTACCTAGCTCAAAGGCCCCTTATCGAATGAACATACTTGAACTTAATGAATTAAAGTCTCAATTAAAAGAACTAAGTGATAAAAATTATATTTGACCAAGTGTGTCTCCTTGGGGGGCACTTGTCATCTTCGTTAAGAAAAAGGATGGAACCATGCGACTTTGCATAGATTACCATTAGTTAAATAAGATGACCATTAAAAATTGATATCCATTGCCCTGGATTGATGATCTATTTGATCAACTACGTAAAGCCACGGTGTTTTCAAAAATATATTTAAGGTCTAGATATCATGAAGTCACGATTAAAGATGAAGACATCTTTAAGATAGCTTTTAGAACTATATATGGTCATTACGAATTTGTCGTCATGCCATTCGGGCTTACTAATGCCCCAGCTATTTTCATGTGTTTAATGAACAACATTATGCATAAGTATTTAGATAAGTTTGTGGTCATGTTTATCGACGACATTCTAATCTATTCAAAAACTGAAGAAGGACATAAAGAACATCTAAAAATTGTTTTGCAAGATTTGCGAGATCATCAACTCTTCGCAAAGTTTAGTAAATGTGATTTCTTCAAAGATAAGATTCAGTACTTAGGTCATGTGGTGACCAAGGAAGGGATTTTAGTAGATCCTAAAAAGATAAGGGCAATCGAAGATTGGCCAGTTCCTAAGGATGTGACGGATGTTTGATCTTTCATGGGAATTATCAGTTACTACGGGAGATTCATTGAAGGTTTTTTTAGGATTACGAATTCGATAACTTCCTTACAGAAGAAGGGAAAGAAGTTCAACTGGAATCAGAAATGTGAGGAAAGCTTTAAAAAGTTAAAAACTTTATTAACTAGCGCATCTATTTTAATAATAGTTGATCCTAATAAAGAATTTGCAGTATGCACTGACGCCTACAATGATGGCTTAGGCGGTGTTCTGACTCAAGAAGGGCATGTTATTTCCTATGAGCCTAGAAAGTTAAAATTTCATGAACATAATTATGCAACATATGATCTAGAATTAGCAGATGTTATACACGCTCTAAAGATGTGGCGACATCACCTAATTGGCAGAAAATTTATTTTAATGACTGATAATAAAGGATTGAAGTATCTATTAGATCAGCCTAATTTAAATGCCAGACAAGCTAGGTGGATAGCTTTCTTAAGTGAGTATGATTTTGAAATTCAGCACATAAAAGGTAAAGAAAATAAAGTTGTTGATGCATTAAGTAGGAATGCAAGGCTGAATTTTGCAGCAACTATCATCACTTATGCTACAGATTTGGATGAACAACTTAAAGAAGGAATAAAACAAGATAGAATTTACCAAAGTTTACAAGCTAAAACTAAAGAAAATCCAATAGAAAGCTTAAGTAAAGGTTACACTTTAAATGCAAAAGAATTTTTACTGTATAAAGACAGAATGTATGTACCTAACGTACCTAAAGTTAAGGTGTTAATTCTGGATGAAATTCATAAAACTCCATACTCAGGTCATCCAGGTTATCAAAAGACTATAACTATGTTAAGAAAATAGTATTTTTGGCCAAATATGAAGACTGAAGTAGCAGAATATATTGCTAGGTGTTTTGAGTGTCAACAGGTGAAAACTGAACATCAACACCCAGCTAGAAATGAGAGATAATTAGTCTAGATTTTATTACTCGGCTGCCTAGAAATCATAATCAAAATGATTCTATCATGGTAGTAGTCGATAAGTTAAAAAAACCAGCTCACTTTATACCTGTTAAAACTACTTATAAAGCTAGAAACGTCGCTAATATCTTTCTAAAATAGATTTTTCGATTGCATGGAGTACCAAAAGTGATAATCTCAGATAGAGATCCTAAATTTACAGGAAACTTTTGAAAATATTTGTTTAAAGGGTTAAACACTACATTAAATTTTAGTACTTCATTCCATCCTCAAGCAGATGGACAAACTGAAAGGGTAAACCAAGTACTGGAAGATCTATTAAGAATGTATGTGAAAGACCAGCCAGGTAAAAGGGAGGATTATTTGCATCTGGTAGAATTTGCTTATAATAATAATTATCATATATCAGCCAGATTTAGTCCTTTTGAAATTTTATATGGATGGAAATGTAATACTCCTATCTCTTTGATTAATCCAGTGGATAGATTGGTATTAGGTCCTGAACTGTTAAAAGAAATGGAAGAAATTGTAAAACAGGTGCAAGAAAATCTGAAAGTTGCACAGGATCAGCAGAAAAGTCAAGCAGACTTAAAAAGAACTCCAAACGAGTTTCAGGTAGGTGAACATGTGTTCATCAAGGTAAGGCCCAAAAATAGCTCTCTGAGATTGGGGAGTTGTGAAAAATTGGTACCTCGTTACTGTGGTCCATTTGAAATTCTGTCTGGGATTGGACAAGTAGCTTATCAATTAGCATTACCACCAAATTTAAAAGTACATAATGTTTTTCACATTTATGTATTAAATAAATATGTTCATGATGCTACTCATGTTGTTAACTGGAATGATGTACAGGTGGAACCGAAAGGATTTTTTTGGTGGAACCAAAATGTATCCTCGGGAAGAGGGAGATCACACTTCGGAACCACACCATTGGACAGGTGAAGGTGCAATGGAAGCACCTTAGTCCAGAGGAAGCCACCTAGCAATTGGAAAGTAATATGCGAGATGCATATCCAATTCTGTTCCAGGGGAATTCTGAGGATGAAGAATAAATAACATCGAGGACGATGTTATGTTCTAAGGGGGTGTGTATCTCACATGCCCCAATTTTGAAAAAATAATATTATCTTATTTTATTTTATTTCAAGACATTATGTTAAATTTTATGCTAAGTTGTAAATGATGACTCAGCAGAGTCAAGGATATTGAATGTAATTCTGAATATTTTAATTATAAATAAATAAAAGTGGAGACAACAGCTTAGGAGAGCTGTTAAAATAGTGTTTAATGGTCAAGTTGGTGTAGGAGACTGGGTGGAGAGAAAACAGCCAAATGGAAGCATCCTCAAACAATTCCAACTGTTGCAGGTGGCAACCTCCATACATTTGGGGTCATGATCCCCCAAGAAAGTGGGATCAGAGCAGGTGGATCAATTAATAAAAACTGACCCAAAAGACCTAGGCAATCTTTATAAAAATTCCCATTGAAGAGAGCTGAGGTTGCTCATTCGAGGGAAGTGATCATTCAAGTGAATGAACTTCAAAGAATTTAATGGCAAGGGAATTTGTGGAAAGTGTTTGAGGGGATTAAAATGCTGAGTGATCTAGTGTAGCTTTTCAACTGAAGGATCTTACTGCTGAGTGTAGAATCATTACTGAGTCGTTGGACTAGTCTATTGTTTGCTTGCTCCACCATTTCTCATCCAAGGAGACCAGGAACAGGCTCGGGGGTCCTGAGGAGATGTTGTTTGAGCATTCTCTAGGAGTTGGTAGGGAGGAACGGCCTCCTAACGTTGTTGTTGTCTAGATTAATTAGGTTCTACAGTCTTTTTGTTTTACTATGTTAAATGGTTAAATGTGAGACTGACTGTTTAATGAATGTTAAATGTTTAGTTGTGAAATGATAGAGTTAGTAATATTTTAGTTTATTGAAAAAAACTGAATTTGAAATTTATGAAAAATAATCCTAACTTGTATTTTTCCACATCTGGAAGGACCAGACCGTACTCAGGCACAGGCAGTGTATTTTAAAATTAATGAAGGATATGATAGAAATCTGAAATGAATAAATGTATTATGCATTTCATAATATTAGAGTAATCTATTTCTGTATGTAGCTTGTTATTAGAAAAGAACATTAACCGGTTTAGTTAGGTTTATTGTTTAACAAGATTGTTGTTATAAGAATGCTGGAAAAGAAATAGCCATAATACTTTATAGGTAGCAGGTTTATTATATTAATAAGTTATTCAAATAGATAAGTTATTATTCTTACACGGTACTTTATTTTGTAATTATACTATTAACCTGTAAGAGAGGCAGTAGAAATAACTCAGATAAAACACTTATTTTTTTCTGCTAAGTAAAGATTTAAGTCTGATATACTTAGTTTATTTACTATTGATAATAACTGACTATATCTACAAATATTTGAACTTCGAGTAGTGTGTTATTAACATAATTAATTTCTAAAGGACAAATTAAGTACATAGTTTATGAACATCTTATCAAAGAACTTTAATAACCCTATCTGTATTTTATTTAATAAACAACTAGAATACGATAATAACTAACATTAATAAATGTTATTTATAAAAGAACTAATTCTTTTAACTATTATAAACAAAATTTACTTGTAAAAGAGAGTTGAGGGTCGAAACCCTAATAACAACAATATATGTAAATGATAATCATTTAAACGATAATCCAAGTATTTGGATTGTTTATTATTGAACAACTAAACTGTTGTAGGTTATTACAGTCCTTAAGGATAGTGAAAAGACAACTATGGTAATATAACTCATTATATACCTGCAACAATAATTAAATCAATTAAATCAAGTAATTAAAACTTAAAGAATAATTGAGGAAATTATTTTACACACAGGTTACCTACAGGAAACCCTAGCTCGAATATCTAATCCTGTAAGTAAATAATTATAATATGTTGGTATAACATTATTAAAACCATTAACAATATTACTAATGCAAAATAAACAATATACAGCAAAATTTCTATTACACACGCGAATAGGGTAAAAACCCTAGTTTACAAAATCACCATAAGAGCTAAATGATAAACTGAATTCGAGCTCAAAGGTTAATATTCATGCTTTAAAAGAAACTGTGTATTGTTTGACATGCGATGAAGGATTTAAACTTAAACATTGTACAAAAACGAGAAACAAACATTTACAATTCACGGCTTGAGCCGAAGTACCCTGCTGTAAGCAAGGGTTTAACAAAAAGCAAACTAGTAATTTGAAGAACAATAACCCAATACTGGGTAACAACCATGGCGTAACTTTCCAACTAGAAACTGTCCCCTAAGGACTGCACAAGCAGGGAATGCCATTTGATAACCAGGGCTTACCCGTCGCCAGAGCGTCAGTCCTTTGTAAAGTGCTTTCTGCCAAAGGTTGTGAACTGTCACCTGCAAAGATAAAAACCAAAGTTTATTTAAAATATGATTTTAAAACTATTATACTAAAAACAAATTCTAGTCTTAAAATTCCTCAAATGTATACATTACCTAGAAGTGAAGCTTAAGGAGCCACGAAGGAACAAAATCACTGCAACCAGCACAACAAGAAGCTAAACCTTCATTTTCGCAACGACAGAGACAACGGGGACTCATGTATAAGATACACTAACAGCAGTAGCAAGAACAAGTATGGGCATGGACATGAGAGAGATACACAATGAAGATGGAGCTATCACCAACAAGCAATATGTGAAAATGTAACTCTCAAACCCTACGACGAGGGCAGTTCTTTAACTAACAGCAAGCAAATCTTAAACCTATCTCTACAATGAAAGGCCACAGATTAACAAGCAAGGAGCCACATACAGACCGTAAGCCTTATTCCACAACTCTCAACCAACCCTCACAGAGATAATACTTACAGTACACAGAAAGAGTTTGAGACCGAATGGAGGAGGAAGAAACGATTTAAACCAAGACTCTGAACACAACTAGCAACTAGAAGGGTAACATGGCTGCCATGAGAATGGTTGCAGAGCAAACCGAAGGCCCGAGAACTATGGAGTGAAATGACCAAGAGTAGGGTTACAAGGAATTTATATCGCTAATGCACAGACAGGAGAAGTCCACGTGCCCACTGGAAAAATTAAACAATGCATGGGTCGAAGCTCTATAGTCACCAACATGCCAATAACTTACATTGATTCCTGAACAAATAATGCTGATCAATCATTTATAAAGTTCATCGTTCACATAATACGTGTATAACATAATGTTGTTTGGGCAATATATAAAAACAAACCCCGGATCGTTTAAAAATCGAAGACATAGTAATCATATAGTTCGAAAACTATTATGATTGTTTATATTTGTTTTATAAAATAAAACCCTTTACTCATAAACCAATCAGTTTGGGATGGAAATGATTCATCAAATCATTTACCAATGATAATATTATAATATGAACATTATGATTACCATGTTTGTCAACGTTAAAATATAATAATGATTTGTTTAATATAAAGTCCAAGTTAATTTGTGCAAATCTTTGAATAACTATATAATTCTATGTTTCCACATACATTATGGTCAATGCAAGGCTAGACTCCTCTAAACCCACAACTCTAGTGGAAATTATGATAAAAGTTGATTAGCATAATAAAAGTTTAGATTTATGAATTATTTACAAGATCAATATTGTATAGACTTGTTTAGGAGCTTCATTTTAATGACAGAATTGAATGTTTTAATTCATATATGTAGAACCAATGATCGATTGGAAATAAACAATAAAGATGGCTAGTATGGTAAAAGAGATATATTGAGCTCCTTTACATAGTCCACTTGGGATTAGACTTTTAATAGTATTTGGTTGTTTCTCAACATGGCTTTTTGCTGGTAAATTACCAAGTCTATATACTTAGTAAAATGATTTTATTCTTCCATAAAATAACTGACGCTTAGCACAGGATAGAAGGTTATTATTATAGGAACATCAACTTAAAAACTGCTGGTAAACAGTAATCTTAATACAAGAAAAGTATTATAGAATAATAAGATTTAGAATGGATTGGTCCTAGTCGAAATCTATAATCAATAGAACCTCATGGTTTGACATAGATTTAAGAGACAACAGCGTTTTCTTGTGAAAAGACACTATCGTTTTTACACCAAATCAACTTAATGGTAAAATTTTACAGGCTATAAGAATATAAATATGGAGCAACTTGAAACTCAAATGAGTGGTATGATAATGTATAATAACCCAAAGTACAACAGTATAATGTTGCAAGTAATACTTATTAAAGTAGAAGTTATCAAGCAACTAAGATTACAAGTCTAGAGCCATAGAAAGTAGTTTATTGTCGCTACATACATTAAAGAAAGAAACTCAATCATCTAAACTTTGTTTACAAGAAAAACTGAAGAAAATAAACTATTTTTACCTCACAAAAATTCATTTGAAACATAGCAGCTTATTTACTAAGCTTATTATTTTTGCAGATAGAAACACTGCTGGATACTTTATGAAATTAAAAACGTCACTCGATCATTCATACCTATAAACCTATAAGAACAAGTAATCTTTCTACATTAGCAAAAATTCCAAGTAAGCCTGGGATTTCAATGTCATTTTCCACCTAATTGTCAAAAGAAAACTCATTAGTAAACTGAAAATAGAAACAAGGTGCACATTAAACTTAATCTTGTTACAAAAAGGAAACTGTTGAGTTCACATAATTGAGATTATGTAATACCAACCTTTTAATTGTTTCTTTTATTGCTAACCTATAGCTATTAGTAAACCACAGTTTCAACATTTTATGTTATTTAAAAATTTTAAATTTTTGTGAAAATTTGGGGTTCTGATAGATGTGGACACACTAGTGGCCACACTTGGTGTATAAATTGGATGGAAGCGGGGGCGGGGTGTATATGGAAGGGTATGGACCCACTGGTGACTACACTTGGCATATAAACTGGATAGAAAGGGCAGCGGTTGGAATAGTGACACCTGCATACACATTTATAATATTACAGTTTATTATGTACACAAAATTAGAAATAAACCATACTAAGTCAAAAAAATCCAATTAAAAGTGTGCTTAATTACACATGATACCTAGATATAGGGTGATTTGTCGAACCCTGGTGGAGAAGTATATCAAAATTTGTAGAGACCTGTGGAAACACGATAATATTGAGATTTAGTTTATATAAACAACATTAATAGTATTAAACATAATGATAAATAGACTTAATTTACATTGAGGTGAGAAAATTGTAGGACATTACCACAACACATGGGAAAATTATAGGACATGATCAATGCGTGGGAAATTGTAGGGAAAAGCAATGTGCCTAGAGACTTATATTGAGTCATGACCAACAAGTTTTAGAGTTATAACTATAGATGGATGATTGTTTATCTCAAGTTTTGGTAGTGATAATGGGCCCTTGGTATTGTTATGTACAATGGGAAATGTTGTGTCTTTCCAATTCTATTTTTTGAACATTTGATGTATAATATTGGTAGTAAGTGTTAATTTCTAATGTAGTCCTTTGAATTCCTTCAGTGGTGGTTATGGTTCCTCTGATAATTAAGGATTGTGATATTTTCTGATTGAAAATTTGCACCAAGAAATGATAATGTCACATGCACCATGAAGTGGAATTTTATCAAGGGTGCAACTAATTAACCACTAGTATCACCTTGCTTAAACTTTCCAGTGAGAATATGATATAGTCATGACTGCATGAGGTTTGAAATTTCAAAGGAACATCACATGGCCATTTCCATCATGAAGTTTTGAACTTTTGGATCTATGTGATGTAGTGAATTTTTTAAGGAACATGATGTGACAAAATTGTTGTGAAATTTTAAACTTTCAAAGGAACATGCTATGGTGTGTTCATCATTATGTTAAAAAAATTGGTTTAGTGAGCTATGATCGTGTGCCATATGAAATTCTAACCAACGGATCCATGTGAGGAATAGGTAGTCACACCATTGAACTTTCCCAAGAATCCATTTTAGTCTCATTCGATGTAAAGTATAATTTTTTTTTGTATAGGAGTGGTGTGGTGCATGTAGCATGGAGTTTAAAATTAAAATCCTTATAGTGAGACTCACACTCTCGACCACTTAGTTCCTTTCCTCTTTTATCCCATGGCACAATTATTTTAGATAGAAAGTTATCCAAGGGAGATCTTGCATATCCCAAGTGTTTGACCATAGGTGAATCTAAAAAATATTGAGTTATTGAATGAATGTGCAATATCATAGTTCTAGGAGAATAGCAACTTAGGAACAATTTTTAAAGCATCAACGGTTTCAAAGACCATGTTACAATATATGCCCATGAACATAAAATATAGTCACCAAGCAATATGAGTCGAGATAATGACCATTCCCTCTTAACTACAAAATAAAGGATTCCTCTTTATGAAAGAAACAATATTTTAAAATTAAGAAAGGGTCCCCAAGTTCTAATACTTGGGAAAGTTGTTGGGCTCAATAGGGTCATTTTGTAAGGGTCGGGAGGAAGTTGAAGAAGAGTGAAGGGGATGAAGGGAATTTAGAAGCTAAGGATTCCGGGCCATGAGGACAAAAAAATTAGGAATACTTCAAGTTATCTCACAAGAAAAGAAGTCGTAAATGCATCAAAACTATAGCTTGAAAAGGGTAAAACTAGGGGTGGGGTTGGATGTGATATTGTCTTAGTTCAAGGGTTTAATGGATAAGATGTTTGTTGGGAGGTTTATGGGTAAGTTTATAAAAGTTGAATATATGTTTTCATGCCTCATGGAGGTATGGCATATGTTCCTATTGTATACACACGTTTTCCATGTTTTAGTTTGATGGTGGTTGTGCTTTTTGTTGAAAAAATTGAAGGATAGAAAGTTGCTCCTTAAGTAGGCTTAGTTGTTGAGGATGTCATGTTTCAACTTGAAAAAATAGAAACATGGGTTTGATCCATGAAGGAATTCAATTTAAATGAAATAGGTGTGTGTCCTTTATCCTAGGATTACATTAGAGCTTTGGAATCATAAGGTCTTGGAAGTTGTGAGGAAAATTCTTGGCAGGTTCATTGCCTTGAATAACTCTATGAGTAGGAACAATGTAAGGGTTATCATAATATTGGTGGAGCTGGATCTTGTGAGTGTTTGAGAAAAATCAAAACGCTTGAAATTTAAAAGTTTTATTAATCAATCACTGCATATATGAATCTCATGAGAAAAACCATCCACATAAATCATTCAACCATAAGAGACAAGATATACCGTAGGAAAATCCTTCAAACGTGGAGGATGAAAAACCCAACAATTCTTTGATTATGATAGATAGATTTGCATAGAATGGTTTACACTACATAAGCATATTTCCCAATAAGAGATATCACCTCAACAGTATAGAAGAGAGATCTAATACATCATGATTAATTAACTTTCAAGTTCCCAACACTTTAATAACAAGTTAAAAACACCTAGCATGCACAAAGATATGCACCCTTCCTTTCATTACTAGTTTTTAACTAAATGTTGACTGACTTGAACTAATTATTTTAATCTTTAACTAAATTTGTGATAATAAAGTTAGGATGTCAACTAAATGTCTTTGGTGATTCACATTTAGTGCACAATTTTTATTATTAATTTATGCATAGATCTTCTTAGTTAAATGAATGTTGATCACTTAGTTAACAGGCTAACTTAAGTGTCATCGGTGCTTCACTCTTAGTTCCATTTATGCAAAAAATTTGCATGGATCTCTGTAAGTTTCTTATAATTAATTGAAACACATAAGTCTTTATTAATTCAATTACATTATTTACTATTTTTTATCTTTGCATGGATCTTAGAAAGATTCCTTATTTAATTGATACATTCTTTATTTACAACTAAGTCTTTAATTGAATCCTTTTACAATTCTATTTCACATGAAGGCATACATAGGCAATTCAAATTCATTCTCTCTCTATGCTTATCTCTTTTTCATTTATTATTTACTACATGGTCCACGTGTATTTATTTATCCATATTATCATATCATACTCAGAATAATTATTCCATATTGATGATCATATATATTACCCTCAACCATAGATTCATATGCTAAAGTAATTCACTCTAGGGGTAGATAATCCCTAAAGGAGACTTATAGCACTCAATGACCATGACTAGTAATACATCAGATATAATAACCACCTCAACAAATGGAGGTCCGTAGTCTTGATATAACACAAGAATTCAATCTTGATACAACACAATATCATTTCCACAATTGGAGATTCATCTCATATGGTGTCATCTATGAGAATAATTTACTTGATACAACACAAGTCAATAGTATTGATACAACACAAGACTGCAATCTTGATACAACACAAGATCATAGTAAAGACATCCCACCTCATTACATGAGGACATAGATAGGATTTGATACAATGCAATGTCCTAACTCGATACCACACGAGTCCTTAACTTGATACAACAAAATTTTCTGACTTGATACAACAAAAATCCATAACTTGACACAACACAAGACTTGGAGAATGACTCCTGATGTTGTACATTTAACACTCCCTCCCAATGAGGGAGACATTCTCTGCTTTACCAGGCATTTTATGCCATACCTAGCTTATCTCATTAGTGTCTATACTTCGCCATTGAAAATTGGCTTGTCCACACTTTTGCAATATGCTCATCAATAGCTATGTACTGAAATTTTACTTACATGACCATGAATCCAATGAAGTGATACTTCATCTTAATGTGTTTCAACATAACATGAAACACCAGGTTCTCAGAAAGCTTGATTTTAAAACACCTAATAACGGTAGGCTAAAGTATTTATCCCACTAGGTAGCATCCCAAAACTACGTTACTTCTCAACAAGTAGTACTATCCGCAAAATACATTTTCTTATGTAATACACTTTGACATACACCTTGATTCTGTAGTACTAGTCGCAATACACTTAGATTTTGTAGTACTATCTGCAATTTATGTTACTTTATCTCATGCTAAAATAATAGTTGGATAGCTTAATAGGTCTACCACGTATCAAATACAATAAATAACATGGTTCAATGTACATGAAAGGTACTCAAACATATGCTTAGTAACAAGCTTAAAATACTACAGGTATGTTAAGTACATCAAGATACCATATAGCTACTTAATTACAATAGCATCATCTAGATTCAATCCAGAATGCAGTTTCTCTAAGCTAGAAACTATGGATTTCATATCCATCATATACAACACGTTAAATGTGTAATATCATGTAGAAATAAGTCTTATGTTTTATTTCAATCATCAACATTTGTTAACTTCAAGAATATTCTACCATCTGAAAAAGTTCTCTTAGTGAGATTTCCATTCTCTGTGATATTCTTCACGTTCTGATCACTTTCTTAGTGATTGTTCTCTTTATAATGCAACACCCCAAATACCTCTCCAAGAGGTTTAACTATTCTCTGAGAGTCCAGACTATAACTCTTTTTTAGTATCAATAGTCTCTGATACTTTGACCATGTCTCTTCTCATGTAGATTCTCTCCACAAGATATCACAACCCCTGGCTTCCCGAGTCATATACCATGACTAACTAGTTTGGGGGATTTTTAACTGGTGCTTCCTATGAATATACATTTCTAATACCACCAAGAAATTATTATTTTATATTTGTGAAAATAATTTTGAAAACAATTATATTTTATAAGATTTAATTTAAAACTCAAAAATACTCACAAGAGGTGTGAGTGACATTTTGCACAACAAACTATTATTTTATTATTAATGAAAGGATAATACACTTGGAGAATTTAGTTACATGAGGAGACATCACCATGGCACAAGAGAACATGTGTAAGCAAGTAAGATAGATCTTTACCAATCAAATCCAATAGCTAAAACTCAACAATCAGACAAGATCCTAAATCATAGGTATTTATGGATTGATTGAAGATTTGATTGGGATGGCATAAGACCTGGGAAAAAACTATATACATTGGTGCACTAGAATAGCATGGGGCATCGTGTTATGCATCGAAAAACTTTGTTGCGAGTGCATGTGTTGAGTGTTTCTCCCTTTCATAATTCCATCATTGATCTTGTTACGAAGTATGAGAGAGAGTGTGCGTGGAAGTTTTACTTGTTGTTCTAGTGTGCATGGTGGTGATCCAGCTTGAGGGTGGAGTTAAGCTAGATGTGGTGATAGTCTCTTCTATGGTTGGGAGGAACTGATTCTCTACATACCTTTCTGATATTATCTTCAACTTTCAAGTAGGTGACTTTAAGCTCCCTTATACTTGTTTGTGTTTTGATTCGAAATTTTTGGTGTATATTTTAGGGTCGTTACAATATGGTATGAGAGCATAAGGTTCAAAGCTCAAACATGAGGGCTCATCATTTGCTTTTCCTAATTAAAGGTCAGTTGTAGTTTTATAATAGCGACGTTATCCAGTTTGTTTCTCATTTTAAAAATTCCATGATAAAGGATGTTATTATGGTGATTTAATGATGAGATTCATTGTAGCAATTTGTGTAAGTATGAACGTGTGTGCATTTGCTTAGCTAACTAACCTATAAACATTTATGAAATTGGTATCTATATGTGCTTCATCTTTCATTATAGAAAAATTCATTTGGGTTGTCATCGTATTTAGCATTTTGTATCCAAATCGAATCCCAACTTGTCAAGGGTTTCGATCTAGTAATCTTTTTCAATAGAAAACTGTCTTGCATACCCATATTTATATTCCTACTATGTTTATCCTTTTGTGCATTCTATCATAGAAATCCCTTTTGAATTTCTTGTAATGTTGAAACCTTTACGAGATCTAGAAGGGCAACTATTCATAGTTGCATATCCTTAAACCTCGAAAATGTGAGCTTTGGGTTACGACCGATTACATCTCCTCAATATTTCCAATAAAACCCACTCTCTCTCAAGCGAGAGTGTAGATGGTTTAAAATATATAGCATTTAATATGATTGATATATCATTATCTAAATTTTGTTAGCTACTAAATGGTTAATTATGTAAAACTAGAAAACATAGCAAACTAGTGACTGCAATCTCTGAAAATTAGCTGACCTCTGCGGGATTCACTTGTGGTAAAGGAGTAGAACGCTTTAAACTATGTCTAATGGATTTGTGAAGGATTGTGTATCAAATTTCAAACTTAAATGCCCTATCGTGTAATTGGTGGCTGTAAACAACCTTGCGGTGATGGTCAAGTTTAATCGTTTTATCCTGTAAGTGGTGGAGTGTAAGTTAACTGGTGTGCTATCTCCCACTACAATATGGATATATCTAGTGATACTTGAATACTCTTCCTAATATATCCTAGTAAGAGTACAACCATCATCCCTCGCTACATTTTCCCCAACTGTTCCATGCTTCTGAACTCGGCAGTAACCAACGTAACTGGCAGCGTGCCTAAGTGTACCTTGGCGCTCAATCTTGGCTACCATTCAAACACTTGATTCGGAAATGATTCCCATGACACTGATCTACAATTAGGATATGTAAGTGATATGCTCTTAGTGCCCACCAAGTCTAACAAGATAGATAATCACCTATCATACTGGGAAGGCCGACCTACTTTACTACGAGCAGTCAACCCTGGCAACATGGCCTCGTCGCTAGTCACACCCTGGCTTACTAAGCCTTGTAATTAAGCAAATGACTTTGTATTTAACTAAATGCAGAATAATTTGTTAGATTGATTAAACAATTGTGGAATGCATTAAACAATCTGCACAGAACGTGTTGTTTAATCAAGACTAGTTTTTGCATAAAACTTGATTCAACATGTTGTAAACAATCTCATGAGGGATGAGAGGTGGGGGAGCATACACAGTCTGTGTGCTTTGTAGATCGGGGCATGATTTGAATCCATTCTAGTTTTGACATTTAATGACATCGGTTCCACAAGCATTGTACAAAAACAGTTTCAGTTTTTACGTCTTCAAAAAAAACGATGGCCTTTTCTTTGTTCCGCTGTCAAAACGAAATTTCATTGGTGGTAATACATCTCTTTCATTCTGACCCAAAGAATTCCCAAGAGAATATAACACCAAAGTACTATGACGGAAATCATACCATAGACATTCTGTTCTAATCTGACTTGTGATTTGCAACTACTGTGTCATTTGTTGATCATGCTCTCATAAAAGCAAGGAAGAATGAAAATGGAGGAAAGTGCCTTATCAACTATTGCGTAGTCTACATTGAGAAAACCATAAACTATTACTCAAACAATCCTGTAGCTTGTCCTATTTCTGTATTCTTATAATGGGAAAAAAAACCGTATATATCACTTTACTTCTTTCAGCGTGAGACAAAGAGATAAAAAAATAACATAACAAAATAAGGTGTTTACCTAGTATGCAGAAACTTGATAATTTCATTATTGGGGGGTTAGAGATAATGAAAATCGTTATAAATGAATTTATTTAAATTAAAATAGAGCAAGTCTA
The DNA here is from genome assembly GCA_001517045.1 of Pseudotsuga menziesii. Classification (NCBI taxonomy): domain Eukaryota; kingdom Viridiplantae; phylum Streptophyta; class Pinopsida; order Pinales; family Pinaceae; genus Pseudotsuga; species Pseudotsuga menziesii. The sequence continues at coordinate 40,727 of LPNX010691161.1, forward strand.
TTGGTTTCTTTATGAATATCAAAAGGAATATTATTGTATTTTATATAAATTATATAGGATTTGAGAAAAGTACATTTATATTTTTCTACATGTTGAGTAGAATTACCTTATACATGAGTAGAATTACCTTATACATATTGAGGAATTGTAAAAGGCATCATCTGGCAAGTGGGTAATGGTGAATCCATCAGCTTGGGTGCAGACCCGCTCATCGGTATGGGATCTTCCTTTGCTCTGCCAAGAGACCTGAGAGATTATTTAGAAGATTTTGGCATATGCACCCTTGTTCAGGCCCGTAACCAAACTTCCTTCACCATAGGCTATTGGTTTACTTCTGCAAAACTTGATCTTATTGGTGATTGGAAAACTGTTTGGGATAATTATATTAGAGGATTGGAATATGGCCGCATTCGTCTCTCTAATCAAAATGATTCAATTCTTTGGTCTCACAACAATTTTACAGGGGCATTAACTGCAGCTGAAGGATATAAATGCATTTTCTCTAATATCTGTTCAGAGAGTATCGATTCAGTTTTGAAAATATTATGGACATTGAATATTCCTCTAAAAGTAAAATGCTTCATTTGGTTAATGATTATAGGGCAGATTTTAACCTGGGAGCAATTACAAAGCAGAGGCTTCAATGGACCCAGTCGTTGTGTCATTTGCGAAGGTAATCTGGAAGATATTCATCATTTATTTTTTTGCTGTCCCTTCACTGTTCGTATCTTCACTCATTTTGAGGATAAATTCAAGTGCTCTTTTCCATCTTATAGCTTGGTTCATTCTTATTTGGACCACTGGTTTACCTCTACTGCTTGATCTGCTCTTTTCAAATATCTTCCTTTGTTTATCTTCTGGGGTATCTGGCTTCTTCGGAATCACTGCTTATTTGAAAGCAAGAAACCATCCTTCTCAGCTCTGATTTCTAGGATTGAAGGACTGATAAATTCTTTCCCTGTGCCTATTATAATTCATAAATCCCGTAATCCTGGCCCTGTTCCGTTAAAAAGTTTTCCTTGTGGATTCTTTGATGGAGCTGCTGCAGATAATCTAGGAGGCTCAGGATTTGTGATCTTTGTCAATGATTCTCATCATTTTAGTTTTTCTATGGGATGTGGCAGAAGTACTAACACCAGAGCGGAGTTGTTGGCTCTTTGGGAAATTCTAAGAGTCGGTTTATTGATGGGAATCCCTTTGCAGTTGATATATGGTGATTCCTTGGTTATTATTTCATGGCTTAACAGAAATACAACACTTGATGTTCCATCTCTGATGCATTGGTGTAAAGACATAAGATATATGCTACAATTGTCCACTCCGGTGATCTTTAAACACACATATCGTGAGCATAATTCGCTGGTAGATGAACTCTCAAAAAAAGCCTTGCAATTGGATATGGGATTTCTTTCTTTTTCTGAAATTATGGATGGCTTGGTTATTAACCAAGGCAATATTGATCTTTTTTTGAGTAGCTGATTCTATATTATAATTCATCTTTCTTCAGCAGTTGATAGAGTATCTATTGATCAGTTTGAGTCCACTCTGCGAGCCTGTTTTGCTCTGATTTGTCATGTTTACAGTTCACCTTCGATTCATATGAGCATTTCTGACCTGATTTATTCAGGGATGATGAGGAAAGTCTACTACAATCAGACTTTATTCTTTGTATTGTTGTTCTGTTTTGTCATTCTATGTCTTGCATGAGACGAATCGGTTATTATCAGTCATCATATCGATTTGTAAATGATGTCTTTTGATTCATCTGAATAACAAAGACTAGTATTTTTTCTTCTGAAAAAAAATAATGTGGATAGCATAATAATAAAATGAGGAAATGTATATGAATTCATTAAACGAAATATAAAAGGGTGTTGGAAATGTATATGCATTCATTTAACGAAATATAAAAGGGTGTTGGCCACTACGAATCACCGTGTGTTAACTAAAGTGATATTTTGTACCAAGTAGGAGATTAAGTTTATATACTTTATAGCTATAAGTTTTAACATTTTTAACAAAGGAAATGTTATATTATATGATTTATGAAATAAAATTCTTTATAAAAAGAAGAATTTATGGTATTGGAAGTGACTCATAAAAATAGATGTTATGTTGTTAGGAATAAAGTAGATATTCTATATTAGTGAATATTATATTTGTGATTTATGATATAGAGTTTATTATAAATAAATAAAATAAAATAAAAAGCTATTATATATAAGGGTTGTTATAAATATGAAATGATACAAGGATAGAATGATGTCAATAGACAAAAAGTAAATTTGAAATTGAGGTGAAAGGAATTAAGAATTAAATTTAGGAAGAAAAAAAATAGTATAATATTAGTATCGAGAATAAAAAGAGCAAATTCAAGATTTAAATGATTGGCCGTAACACTTATTTTTAAATAAAATTAAAATTTGATAGTTTTATTGATTTTGTATCTATCAAAGGATTCCATATATATATATATATATATATATATATATATATATATATATATACTTGTAAATGATTGCAATAATTCATTCTTATTTTTTTCAAATAATTCTAGTAGTTAAAGGAATGTGAAATAGTTTCACATAATGTTAATGTAAATGATTGTTCATTTTATTTTTTGAAAATTGTTTTTCTTATAAATAATTTATATATAACAAAAAGGAATGCATTTTATATTTTCAAAGGGAATGTAATTTACCTAGATTTGATGAAAATAAAATACCACTTTTTATAGGATTGAAAAGAGAATGGATTTATAGGAAATACATTTTATATGATTCCATTAAAAGAGTATTTGATGATTTATTGGGTGCAATGTTGCTTATGTCATATCTATTTATTTAATATGGATATAGAGAATTGTGATTATTTTAGTGCACTTATGTTAAAGTTTAAATAACACAATTTTATATGTATTGTAATGTATAAAGCTGTAAGTTATTTGCATGTTGAAGTTTATATAAATTACAAAGATTTGATTATATACATGAAGGGTTTGCATTCATTACTAAATACTCTTTTGTGATTTACGTAATTGGGAATATGATGCAAATACATTTAAACATATTTTTAAACAGACATCTTTTTTTAAAGGATGATGGTTAAGGTAATTATGTATTGCTTATTTCGGTTTTGATACAATGGATGATTGTATATTGTATAGAATATCCTTGACAATTTAAAATGGAGGATGATCTTTATATTTTATAAATCAAAGGATTATATTATGTCATGGAAGATTAAAAATATTTTAGATTAGGTGACATAAGTTCCTCAACACAGTTTCAGTTTACAAGTCTCGTTCAAAAGAATTGCATAAATGAACTAGGTATGAGGTTAATAGCAGTTTGGCATAATGGACTCGCATACGCACATGTATGTTCTATACGATGTGAAGTATTTATTATTTGAATGAAAATTTTTGTGAACAACAACATGAATAAAAGTTTGAAGTGAGTCCTACCAACCTTAAAAGAACATAACCCTTATGCAAAGTTTAGTAAATGTGATTTTCTTTCAAGTTAAAATCCAATACTTAGGTCATATAATATATAAGGAAGGAATTTATGTAAACCCAGATAAAATCAAGAAAAACATAGATTGGTGAGTTCTTAAGCATATAACGGGTATTCGATCCTTTATGAAAATCATGGGTTACTATCGCAGGTTCATTGAAGGGTTTTCCAAAATTACTTACCAAATAACTTCACTTTGAAAGAAAAGAACCAAATTTGTATTCTTTAATAAGCGTCAAGAGAGTTTTGAAAAAAAAAAACTTAAACCCTTGCATACAACTGTACCTATTCTAAGAATAGTGAATACATACAAGGACATTGTTGCGTGTACAAATTCCTTCTTAGAATAATTAGGTGGCGTGTTACTAGAAGATGATTGTGGAATCAATTATGAATAAAGAAAATTTAAAGAATATGAAAGAAACTATGCAACACATGACTTGGAACTAGATTTTATTATACATGCATTAAGAATGTGGAGACATTACTTAATAGGAAGAAAAATCACTTTAATGTACAATAACATAAGCTTCAAATATTTAAATTGTTCAACAAAGTTTAAATGCTCGCCAAGCAAGGTGGTTACCCTTTTTGAGTGAGTATGATTTTGAAATTAAAAACACATAAAAGACAAAGAGAACAAAGTGGTGGATGCCCTAAGTAGGAATTCCATTCCACCTTGGTAAGTTGCTTTCAGTAGTTATAAGACAAATCTTGAAGATTTAATAAAATAAGAAGCTAAAACTAATGAAGAATACTTAAAATAAAGAAAACTTAGAAATGGATGTTAATCAAAATGATTCCTTAGTTTATCTATAAGCTCAAAAGACTTTCCAATCTATAAAAATAGATTATATATATAATCTATTTTTATAGATTGGAAAGTCTTTTGAGCTTATAGATAAACTAACGAATCTATCTATCTATCTATCTATCTGCCTGTCTGTCTGTCTGTCTATATATATATATATAGAATTATGAAGAAGTTAAGCAATTAATCTTAAATGAATTAGCTCAATAATTGTAGTTGTTGATGAAATAAGTAAAGTTGCACACTTCATACCTGTGAAATCTACCTTTAAAGAAATAAACATAGTTGATATTCTTATGAAAGAGATATTTTTGGATTTCATTGAATTTCAAAATTTGTGATTTCTAATAGAGATGCAAAATTTACACGTAATTTTTTTAAGTCTATGTTTAAAGGTCAAGATACTCAGTTGAATTTCAGTATTGCTTACCATCATCAAACAGATGGGAAAATTGAAAGAACTAACCAAGTGTTAGAATACATGTTGCAAATGTATGCTATGGATAAACTAGGTAAATGGGAGGACTATTTGCATTCAGTAGAATTTGATTATAATAATGGATATCATGATTCATTAAATATGAGTCTATTTGACGTATTGTATGGTCGGAAATAAACAAAATATTGTTTTAGGACCTGACATGTTAAAGGAGACAGAAAATATGGTGAAGGAAGTGCAACAAAACTTAAAATTTTACCAGGATCGGCAGAAGAGTTACACAGATTTAAAAAAATAACTCTAAGAGAGTTCAACATTGGTGAATCATGTATATCTAAAGGTAAAGTTGAAGAAAAGTTCTTTGAGTTTGGGAAGATGTTCCAAGTTGGCGCCAAGGTATTGTGAACCTTTCAAAGTGTTAGCTAACATAGGACTAGTAGTCTATCATCTTGCACTTCCCCCTAATATAAAAGTACACAATGTATTTCATGTCTCATCATTAAAAAATTATATATATACATGATGATACTAATATAATTGACTAGAATGTTATCCAGGTAGAACCTAGGGGCGAGTTCCATACTGATACTTTTTGCATCCTAGACATGAAGGAATGTATGCTATGGAACCAGGCCATTGATAAAATAAAAGTGCAATGGAATAAATTTATCCTTGAGGAGGAAACATGGAAATGGAGGATAAAATGTAGGAGGCATATCCATCCATGTTCCAGAATGAGCAATAGAGCTCATAATAAAAGAACACTAAGGACGGTGTTAAGAATAAAGGGGGAGAAAGGTAGTACCCCCAAGAAATTATTATTATATATTTGTGAAAATAATTTCGAAAACAATTATATTTTGTAAGATCTAATTTAAAATTCAAAAATACTCACAAGAGGTGTGAGTGACATTTTGCACAACAAACTATTATTTTATTATTACTAAAAGGAAAAGAAACTTGGATAATTTAGTTACATGAGGGGACACCACCATGGCACAAGAGAACATGTGTAAGCAAGAAAGAGAGATCTTTACCAATCAAATCCAATCTAAAACTCAACAACTATACAAGATCATAAATCATAGGGATTTATGGATTGATTGGAGATTTGATTGGGATGGCATAAGACCTCGTAAAAAGCTATATATATTGGTGCATTGGAATAGCACGGGATGTCGTGTTGTGCATGGATAAACTTTGCTTCGAGTGCATGTGTTGAATTTTTTTCCCTTTCAGAAGTCCATCATTGAGCTTGTTACGAACTATGAGAGAGAGTGTCACGTGGAATTTTTACTTAATGTTATAGTGTGTATGGTGGTGATATAGCTCGGGGGTGGAGTTGAGCTATTTGTGGTGCTACTCTCTTCTATGGTTGGGAGGATCTGATTCTCCAAGTATCTTTCTGGCATTATCTTCAAGTAGGTGACTCTCACCTCCCTTATACTTGTTTCTGTTTTGATTAGAAATTTTTGGTGTATATTTTGGGTCATTACAACATCAATACTCCCTCTTCAACTGGAGGAGACTTTTAGTACTATACTAAGCTTGTCTATGATAGATTCTTAGTAAAAATGTTGGAACTTCTACTCATATGTGGATGTGTACCATGTCTCAGATATAACTGACTAGGAACCTTGTAAAGCTTTATTACTTTACAGTATGCTCTATCTGAGCAACATATTTGATGTGATCTTTCTTGACCACTATATTAGTCAGAATCCATATATATATGAAACTTTCATTCACTAACCAAGGCGTGTCTGAATCTACATATACTTGTACTAAGTAGGTAACACAATGCATGCTTTGGTGTACATGTATATGTACTGACGGTAAAGCATATAATTGATCCTCATGCCTGTGTAAATCTAACATTTAAAAGATCATATATATTTGAATAAGAATCAGATTTATCTTTCGTGTGGTCATGGAATTATAATCCATTATTCTTGAATCCTTTCAGGAACTCTACTGAACATTTTTTCTCAACAGAAGAAAATCTTATCCAATGATTGTTATACTTCTAAACTTAAGAATCATTTAAGATTCTTACATATAGCTTCCTTCTAAATATGAGCACCATGTAGGTTTCTACATAGAAGGAGTTTAATCATACAAGTTCCATTGGTTTTCTAGCATCTAGCGCGTATAGCATCTCCCTCTCAACATCTAGGATGTGAGAATCATAATTTGAGTCCTCCATCATGAAGACGCATACTCTTGTACATCTAACATATATATGAACATAACTAGGATAAATAAATTACCTTTGAGAGTCTTTAAATCTCTCATAATAGTATTAGGGATTCTATTATGACTTCTTCCTAAGAATCATAGGAACCTCCCAATCTGTTCTTTTTCTGGATCAACCATCAGAATGACTTCATATTCATGTCATTATTTTCTTGAAAATAAGGGCATATTGTTTTCCCTACAAGACAAATTTATTCAAGCTATTGGAAACCTTGCATAATCTAGTCATTTTAATGCACACTAGTACAAGTGATCAATTTTTCCATGGCAAAACGTGGCAATATCCACGGAAAAGCGTGGATATTGCCACGTCTAAGTGTTTTTTTTCCGTGGAAACAATTCCGTTGCAATAGAGACGACCCCTAATTTGCGTTGCAAGAGCGACAATGTTCTATATTTCATTAGATGTCTAAGTCGTCGCTATATCCACGCCTGGTCGTCTCTGTATCCATGCATGGCCGTCTCTGTATCCACGCTTTGTATAAGGTTTTTTTTTTTTAAATGCAAACCCAGGAATAAGACGTCTCTATAGCCACGCCTTGCCATCTCTGTATCCATGCCTTGCTGTCTCTATATCCATGCCTAGCCGTCGCTGTATCCACACTTTGTATAAGTTTTTTCTTAAAAAAACATGCAAACCCCAGGAATAGCGACGGGGATGCTATACCTACGACGGGCAGACCATGAGTGAGCTGATGTGCTTATTGCTATGAGTGAGATGGTGCATATGAAGTGTTATAGGTGAGGGTGCATCAATGTTCAATGTTCCAACAAAAAAGGAGCATGCATGCATGCACTAGCCATAAATAGATGTGTTATTTTTGTCTTTAGTTCAGTTCTAAAATTAGATATTCTCTGTAGTTCTAAATTAGATCACATGCAGATTAGATTCAGATAGCCACAGTTCACTAGGGAAGGAGGGAGTGTGTATGAGGATTGTTCTTTCCAAGAAGTTCATTCTTACCAAAGATATGTGGGCTCCTATTTCACTTCAATTTAGCATGATTTATTGGTAGTTCTATTCATGAAGGTGTTCTATCCTAGGCATCTTGACGCCAGCAAATTTGATGCATGTAGCCCAGATTTATTGTTAGCCCCTCTGCTTGTGTTATAAAGACATGAGGGCATTCAATTATATTGATTTTCAGTTTTCTTTCAGCTAGTGATTATAGAGATGCAATAGTTTCTTCGTTTGAGTTAATTAAAAGTGATGTGATTGGTTACTGCAATTTACTAGCTTCTTGTTCATATCTTTGGAGTTTTTTGTTTGTAGATTTAGCATTCTTCATCTGTTGTTTTGATAGGTTACACAATTTAGTTTCCTAGATTAGTTTATTAGAGATTATAGGTGCAAATCTGATTTAAACTTCTAGGAATAAGTGTACAGATAGAGGGATTCTATCTAGGATAGGGAGTTGTCCTGAGGTTTCAGGGGTTGGATACATGAGTTCATGTTTGAAAAAATCACTGCAGACTTGTGATTTTTTATCTATTTTTTCTAGCAGTTTGTTCCAGGAACAATGGTATGACTACCTTCCATCCCAGATACAAAGATAAATTGGAGGGCCCTTCCAACTTCGTTCCGTGGAAGGTTTCAGTTACATATGCTTTTGGAGTTACATGAGATTTGGTATCTTGTGGAGAAGGCAGTTACACTTCCTGCGGAGGCTGGTGGGTTTGCAGATTTATAACAAGAAGATGTCCAAGAGAAAGCAAGTCATCCTCAACTAGACAAAGGATCCTTTGATTCCTCATATAATTAGAAATATTGGAAAGGAGATGTTTGATGTTCTAGTCACTCTATATCAGAGTGAAAACATCAGTTAGAAGACGTTGATGAGGAATAAGCTTGGAGCCACACAAATGAGCAAGAGAAATATCATATCCAGTTATTTGATGAAGATCACTGAACTCCATGATCAACTTGAAGCAGTTGGAGAACAGGTTGAGGGTGAAGAGTTCGTACCCACAACCCTGAATGGGTTTTCATCCTATTGGTAACCTTTTGTTCGGGGTGTGTATTCCTAAGATAAGTTTCCCACCTATGAGAAGCTTATATGAGATGATTTCAGAAGGGAACAATAGTCCTTGAGTATTTTAATTTAGATTTGTAGGCTGTAGACATTTTGACGGAGCCTCTATCAACCATATGACCTATCGAGAAAATTTGTAAGATGTTCTTTCGAAAAAATCGATTGTCTATGAGGTGGATCTTTAAAAAGTAGCCAATAGAAATCTTTCGAAAGATCCCAATTGCTTTGCCATCAAAGATATTATTCAAAAAGTGGAATATCCTTTGAATAAGGCCAATGGAATTTGCTTCTCCATTAGGCTCATATATAAGAGTGGTTGGTTCAAAATGAATTCGGATGAGCCAAGATAAAAGATAATTTGGATTGGCCCTACAAGAGTTCCACTTTTATTTACCAGGAAA
>LPNX010691169.1:2067-12469 GCA_001517045.1 Pseudotsuga menziesii
ATTCTCATTGATTTGCAGTCTCCAGAGATGTACAGTGGTCGTAGACAGAGGCAACAAGCATCAGGTTCCAGGAAAAACAAGAGAAAGTTAGATTTTTGATGTGTTAGTCCAAGACAAATATGTATTGTTATGTACAATCCGGAGTTAGAGTATAGGGGAACAGTCTAGGGCAGATGTACTTTTGTTTGCATATGTAAATAAAATATGTTTTTGATACATGTACATTGACAGGCCATAGATGGGCCTTCTATTTTTGTATTATAAATTTCATGACATAAAAAATATTTCATATCAAGGATCTTGGGATCTTCATGGTTTAGTCTTTTAAGTGTGATTATACACGTGTGGCCAAGAATGTTTCTATGTGTAATGTTGCCAATTTTTTATAGATTTTATGATTGCATGGAGATATCAGTTATAAATTTGATAACAATGCACAATTAGAATATTACGTAATGACAAAAATGTACATTTTAATTGTTTTTTACCATGATCCAATTGCATATACAATGTTATATTAACAATGTTAAATTGTATTCACAAAGATGGAACATACCTAATACACATAAGCACCCAACACAGCTAAGCAACTGATCCAACTAGGTGGAATACAAAAACAACTTACCCACATAACAACCTAACAAACTTTTAAAGGATGCACAAAGTTGACACACCTAAGTGATGCACTTGTGTGGTCTACATAAATAAAATGAGTGTTTGGCATGATGTCTTTCATCTAATGAATACATGGGATACACATCAAACCTAAAAGTATCCGAGTATTATAAGGTTGATTCAAAATAATGGTTATGACTATATCCTGCACATTATTTTATCATTTTGTTAATGTACATGGTATTTGATGAATGGCCTCGAGTAACAAATTTGAAAGAGACGAAAGTTATGTGTGATTTTATTATAGTTTAAATTGATTAGATAAGTACTATTTTAAATATTGTTTTATAAATTTATGTTTATGGAGTATTATTCGTAGAATTTGTAGTGTGAAGATATATATATATTTTAATAATAGCGTAATAGGTTGGCCACTTGTTTCTAAACATAAACATGTTCCGTTACATGGTTACTGACGTAATGGAATTGTCTCCTCCTGCATTTCATCGTACAAATGCTCACATATCTTGGATGACCTAGCTAAATTAATCTTGGAAACAACCTTATTTCGAGTTTCCAGTCCCATGAATGATATGAGATCCTAAGATCAATTCACCTCAACATAGAGATTGACAACTCTTTTTTCCTTGATTAAAACAAAAACAAAGAATATTTCTTGCTTGACAATGATGGCAAATAAGTCAAGTTCAACACCTCATAAAAGGTAACATAATTCTCGACATCTACACACAAAATAATATTTTACAATAGGTATTTTTTCAAGAGGGGAAGATCTACAATCGCCTTCAAGCTGACCTCTATGTGCAAAAATTTCACATTCACGTACCGAGAAAAACCCTAGTTTCCAAAATTGACAAAAAAATGATCCCTTATCCATGGACCCAGATTAGAGGGCCACTCTAGAACTATCCCAATGTCCTGAAACCAACGGATCCAATGTTTTGTCGATCCGAGAAATGGTCATCATTCTATGGCACGTTGAATCCCACCTCCTACAAGATTTTAGGGACACCTGTTGAATCCCTAACCAGGGCATAGAATGGAAACTGTGCATCAAAAAGGGATTTTTGCGGGTCATTAAAGCATTTTTAGGAATGTTCCATGTGGGAACGCTAGCCACATATTCACTGTCAAGCAATATGCGAAGTTGACCCCCATGTGCAAAAATGTCACATTCACTTACTAAGAAAAACCCTAGTTTCCAAAATTAACCAATAAAATGATCCCTTCTCCATGGAACTAGATTAGAGGGCCTCTCGTAGCACTATCTCAATGTCCTAAATCCAAAGGATCCAAGGGTTCGTCGATCCGAGCAATGGTCATCAATCTATGGCACGTTGAATTCCACCTCCTACACGATTTTAGGGACACCTGTTAAATCCCTAACCGGGGCATAGAATAGAAACCATGCATCAAAAAGGGGGCTTCCGATGGTTCATGCAAGCATGTTTAGTTAGGTTCCATGTGGGAATGCTAGCCACACATTCATGGTCAAGGAATTTGCAAATCAGACCCCTATGTGCACAAATTAGACATTCACTTACTAAGCAAAACCCTAGTTTCCAAAATTGACCGAAAAAATGGTCCCTTGTCTATGGACCCACATTAGAGGGACACCCTAGCACTATCCTAATGTCTTGAATCCAACGAAGATGACAGTTCATCGATCCGAGCAATGGTCATCATTCTATGGGATGTTAAATCCCACCTCCTACAGGCTTTCAAGGATACCATTTGAATCCCTAACTGGGGCATAGAATGGAAATTGTGCATCATAAAGGGATTTCAGTGGCTTGTGCAAGATTTTTTAGGAATGTTCCATGTGGGAATGCTAGCTACATTTTCATGGTCGAGCAATATGCGAATTTGACCCCCATGTGCAAAAATTTCACATTCACTTACTGAGCAAAACCCTAGTTTTCAAAATTGATCGAGAAAATAATCCCTTGTCCATGGACCCAGATTAGAGGCCCATCCTAGCAATATAACAATGTTCTGAATCCAACAAAGATGACGGTTCATCTATCTAAGAAACAGTCATCATTCTATGGCACGTTGAATCCCACCTCCTATAGGCTTTCAGGGACACCTGTTGAATCCCTATTCGGGGCATAGAATCGAAACCGTACATCAAAAAGGGCTTTCGATGGGTTGTACAAGTGTGTTTAGGTAGGTTCCATGTGGGAACACTAGCCACATGTTCACGGTCAAACAATATGCAAATTTGACCCCCATGTGCAAAAATTTCACATTTACTTATTGAGTGAAACCCTAGTTTCTAAAATTGACCAAAAAAATGATCTCTTGTCCATAGAACCAGATTATAGGGCCCCCCATAGAACTATATTGATGTCTTGAATCCAACGGAGCCTACGGTTCTTTGATCCGAGCAATGACCATCATTCTATCGCACGTTGAATCCCACCTCCTATAGGCTTTCAGGGACACCTGTTGAATCCCTACCCGGGGCATAGAATGGAAACCGTGCATCAAAAAGGGCTTTCGATGGGTTGTGCAAGTGTGTTTAGGTAGGTTCCATGTGGGAACACTAGCCTCATGTTCACGGTCAAACAATATGCAAATTTGACCCCCATGTGCAAAAATTTCACATTTACTTATTGAGTGAAACCCTAGTTTCTAAAATTGACCAAAAAAATATCTCTTGTCCATAGAACAAGATTAGAGGGCCTCCCATAGAACTATCTTGATGTCCTGAATCCAACGGAGCCTACCATTCTTTGATCCAAGCAATGACCATCATTCTATCGCACGTTGAATCCCACCTCCTATAGGATTTCAGGGACACCTGTTGAATCCCTACCCGGGGCATAGAATGGAAACCGTGCATCAAAAATGGCTTTTGATGGGTCATGTAAGCGTGTTTAGTCAGGTTCCATGTGGGAACACTAGCCACACATTCACAATTGAGGAATTTGCAAAGCTGACCCCTATGTGCAGGAATTGGACATTCCCTTACTGAGCAAAACCCTAGTTTCCAAAATTGACCTAAAAAATGATCCCTTGTCCATGGACCCACAGTAGAGGGCCACTCATACACTATCTTGATTTCCTGAATCCAACGGAGTTGATGGTTTTTCGATCCAAGCAATGTCCATAATTTTATGGCACATTGAATCCAACCTCCTACAGGATTTTGGGGACACCTATTGAATCCCTACTTGAGGAATAAAATGGAAACCATGCAATAGAATAGGATTCTAGTAGTTCATGCAAGCCTGTTTAGGCATGGTCCATGTGGGAATGCTAGCCACACGTTCACGGTCGAGCAATATGCGAATTTGACCCCCATGTGCAAAAATTTCACATTCACCTATTGAGCAAACCCCGAGTTTCTAAAATTGACCAAAAGATGATCTCTTGTCCATGGAACCAGATTAGAGGGCCTCCTGTAGCACTATTTCGATGTATTGAATGCAACGGATCTGATGGTTCATCGATCCGAGCAATGACCATCATTCTATAACACATTGAATCCCACCTCCTACAGGCTTTCAGGGACACCTGTTGAATCCCTAACCGGGGCATAGAATGGAAACCCTGCATAAAAAAGGGCTTAGAGTGAAGGTCTTAGAGTGATCATCAGATGTGTCACTAACAGGTGAACCCCGCCCCCCTCCCTGCCCAGACACACACACATACAAACACACATAAATAATACAATATATACCTAAGATTCTCCCACGTATTGTTTTCTTTGTATAGAAATGAGTCATATACTCATAGATTCAAATATTTAGGGCATCAATGCTCATAGATTCTCTACACCGGGATAACTTCTTTGTATTGTCATACTTTTTTAATGAATCTATAGCATTCTTCAAGGTGTCAATGTTTTCCAGCAACACCTTCTTGGCTTCAACCATATCTCTCACAAAGTGATATTGCACATCAACATGCTTCGTCCTAGCATGATAAGTAGGGTTCTTGGCTAGGAAAGTTGCACTTTGGCTATCGTAATATAACCTTACAACTTTCTTTACAAATGCAACAATTGAACAAAGTCTATGCATCCATACTACTTCTTTGCTAGCATGAGTGGATGCCATGTATTCAGATTGTCTATTTGAGAGTGCAACTACATCATGTCTCTTGTTCATCCAACTAATAGTTATTCCAAATAGGCTAAATACATACCCACTTGTAGATCTTCTGCAATAAATATATCTAACCCTCTGGGCATCAACAAATCCATGTACATCTATTACTCTATCTACTCTAGGTATTCCTTGCTACAAGATTGCATAATATGTGGTGCCCCACAAATATATGNTAGATTGTCTATTTGAGAGTGCAACTACATCATGTCTCTTGTTCATCCAACTAATAGTTCTTCCAAATAGGCTAAATACATACCCACTTGTAGATCTTCTGCAATAAATATATCCAACCCTCTGGGCATCAACAAATCCATGTACATCTATTACTCTATCTACTCTAGGTATTCCTTGCTACAAGATTGCATAATATGTGGTGCCCCACAAATATATGAAGACCCTATTTACATGTGTCTAAAGCTATTTCCTTGGTTTTGAAATATATTTTCTCAAAACTCCCACTGCACGAGTAATGTCATGTCTGGTATAGATCTTGCATAAATCCAAATTCCAACTCCACTGGCATATGAACTCATGAAATATCTGCATCCTCTTCATGTGTCTTTGGGAATCAACCTACATATAAATTTACACCTACAGGAATAGGCACCTTAACCAAATTACTTTCGTGCATGTTAAATATTTATATTACCATCTCAATCTCTGTATTACCCTCTCAACATATCTTCCTATTTGCATTATTTGTTCTTATGTCCATTCCCAGAATGAAGTTTGCAGCGCTGAGATCCTTCCTTTATTTGTTGTTTCCAATCAACAACATTCCATCAACATGTAATACTATGCTAATGAAGTGATCACCAACCCATTTGGAGTATACATAGTGATCAACTTTGCCTCTCACAAACCCCAATCCAAGTATGTATGTCTCAAACTTTTGGTACCACATCCTTGGAGATTTATTTAAACCATAAATGGGCTTCTTTAATTTACATAACAACTTTTTCTTTCCCTTTACTGTGAACCATTCGGGTTGTTTCATGTAGACTTATTCTTATATATCCCCATGTAAGAATGTTGTCTTCACATCCATATTCTCTACTTTNCTCTTTCTTTCCCTTTACTGTGAACCATTCGGGTTGTTTCATGTAGACTTATTCTTATATATCCCCATGTAAGAATGTTGTCTTCACATCCATATTCTCTACTTTAAGATCAAAAGAAATAGCAATAGAAAGAAGAAATCTAATAGAAAATAATTTTTCAACTAGAGAAAATATATCACCAAAATAAATTCCCTCTACCTAAGAATATCCCTTTTCTNATCAAAATAAATAGCAATAGAAAGAAGAAATCTAATAGAAAATAATTTTTCAACTAGAGAAAATATATCACCAAAATAAATTCCCTCTACCTAAGAATATCCCTTTTCTACCAAGCAATATTTGTACTTATCCACTATACCTTCCACATTCAAATTCTTTTTAAACGACCATTTGCTACCAACAATGTTTCTTCTAGTAGGTAACTATACTAGATCCCATGATTTTTTGTCCAAGGCATCTATTTCTTCAATCATGGCCTTCTTCCAAAGATCACTATCCTTTGAATCAACAATTTCCTTCATATTTCTAGGAACATCATTAGTAATAGATATAGAAAAACTAGAATGAAAATTAGGATGGGAATACCTTTCTAGTTTCCTTCTTTCTCAAGATGATCTCCTCAAAATTGGGGTATGAGGTTCTTCGTCTTCATCATCTTCTTCAGCTTTTTCCATTGAGTCATATTCTTCATTCTCTAACTCAAACTTTACTGTCTCTAGTTCCTTTTCCATTCACTTCTTTTCCTATCTGGGGATTTCTTTGACCTCTCTTAACACAACATATCAACTGTAAATTGTCCTTTTTGGTTACATGATTCTGAAGCTTACAACCTTTCATACCATATTTATAACCAATAAAGATGTATTTTTCATCTTTGTTATCCAACTTGCTCTTTTTCTCCTTTGTAACATGTACATAAGAATCACAACCAAATAATTTCAAATGCTTAATAGAGGGATTCTTACCAGTCCATACCTCTTATAGAGTTTTATCAACCAATGATGAAGTGGGTGATCGATTTACCAAGTAGCATGTTGTATCCATTGCCTCTGCCCGTAATTCTTGTCCTATCCCGGAACTACTTAGTGTGCTCCTTTCCTTTTCCCTCAATGTCTTATTCCTCCTCTTAGAAACACCATTCCGTTGATGTGTATGGAGTATTATTCTTCCCCGATATATCATTCTTCTTACAAAATTCCTCAAATTCATTCCCGCATAACTCTCCACCATTATCTGTCCTCATCACCTTTATTGTAATTTTTGTTTAATTCTATACAATAGCCTTAAATTCTTTAAACTTAAAAAATACTTTAGATTTCTTTCGAAGGAAACAAATCCATGTGTTCATTAAGAAATAATTTATAAGTGAAACATAATACACATATCTAGCTAATGATGGAACAAGCACACGTCTGTATTAATTCTAAAATTCAATTTTCTATTATAGCACCATATGCAAATATTACTCGGTTTTGTTTTCCATATATGCAACATTAACAGAAATAACAATGCAGAGTGCAACCAGTCATATATTCAACCATACCTTTACCTTGTATTGCTCGAAGGCCCTTTTCTTTGATATTCCCAATCTTTGATGCCATAACATTGTATTTCCTCCTAATGCAGTCAGAGTTATATCATCTTTAACTACTCCCTTAGTGTAACACCTCGGTTTTGATCCCATGGTATTGAATTGTACATGATTTGCATATTGTATTTGAATCATGGCAAGGAGATCAAGGCCAAGGCCCTACCGTTGATTTTCTATTTTGTTTATAGGTGATCAAGGTTGATACCTATGGTTATAGTACTAAGTCAATCACAACATATTTTGAATGTCATGTAAATATAAAATTGATAAAATAACACAACCAGCTATGGGACTGCAACATGAAAGACAGGGGGGATTGATTTCACAAGGGATAGGGTGGGGAGTTAGTCAAACCCCCTAATCCAATAGGGCGTGACTAGGGAGAGGGTGGGGAGTTAGGACACCATTCTGTTCATTATTCCCGACCATTCTACCATTTTGGGGGAGAGACCATTGGATCATTCGGATCAGTTTTTTCATGCACGCTATTGGAGGTTCGACCATCCTAAGTTGTGAAGGTGTTGTTCCACAGTCTTGCCTGAGTGGCATTGTGGTATGAAACCCTGTTTTCTCTATGTTACATAGTTGATCCTGTGTGATTGTGTTTTCCTTGCATATTGTTGTGATATGCATCCATGTTTTGGTCTGAAAGAATTAGGAGTGGAAGAGGCCCATAATTGGCTGATAAACCTAGTGAAGAGAGGAACCTAATAGGCAGATTAAGAGGGGCTAAAAAATCCTTAATGCACACCTAGAAGAACACTGGAAGGGAAGGTATAGCTTGAGGGAACTATGCAATAGTGAAGGGAATACTTCCTTGTGTTGGGTGTGTAGGTATTGTGAAGTTCCAAGTTGGATAGATCTAGTGTGGGTTTCCATAGGTCCATGGTTGAGCTCTCTAGCTAGCAATTCTACCTTTCCATTTCCTTAGCAATCCGAGAAACCCAATTGTAGGTTCTTTTGGTTGTGTCTAGTTGTGTATTTAGCATTGTGTGTAATCCTTGGATGAATAGTCTAAGAAACCCAACTATAGGTTGGTTTGGTTGTGTCTTGTTGTGTATTTAGACTTGTGTGTAGTCCTTTGGTGAATATTATGAGAAACCCAACTGTAGGTTGGTTTTACTATGTTTTGATGTGTGCTAGCTACATGTGAGCCTATTGCTCCCTAGTCGCTTGTGGAAATCATGCCGAGCTCGAGGGTGGAAATGTGTTGAGATATTATTGGACACACTGGCCTAAGGTTGGGTGGAACGTTGTAGTGACATAGCTAGTTGTAGGACAACTGCATCACTCAAGATAAGTATTCTCTGTCATTCTTGTTTATGCAATGTAGTTTCTTAGGAATGAATGACTTAATGAATGAATATGATGAATGCTTGCAATGTTTTAGTAGAGTTTACTGTGATGAATGTTCCTACATTTGCATTGTTATTGCTTGTATTTTTTATGCATTTTGGCTAAGTTCATGGAGGCTGGAAGCGTGTTACAGTTAGAATACCTCTGATTTAGTGTTTCTGCCCCTTGTAATTTGCCTAAGGAAGGAATAAGGTGGAAACCGGAAAAAGGGAGGTTGAGCTTAGAATGTTTTTCATGTTTTTTTACTTAATAAATAAGTACATGACCCTAAACATGTGATTGATTGGGATGTGATCCAGGTGGAACTTAAGGGAGATTTCCAAATTGAGCCATTGCACATCCTCCACAAGAAGGTCACACCGCTCCGGAATCGAGCTATTGGGTAGGTGAAGGTGGAGGGGAGCACTACAGTTTTGAAGAGGCTACATGGGAGCTGGAGGATTCCATACGATTGGCACATCCATTTTTGTTCAATTTTTCAAAGCACTAAGGTAGTTCAAGTGTAGCATTTTTATTCAGTTGAGATGAGGACTGAGCATAGTGATGTTGAAAGGGGGAGGGGAATGTAACACCCCACTTTTGACCCCATGGTATTGAATTGTACATGATGTACATATTCTATTTGAACCATGGCAAGGAGCTCAAGGACAAGGCCCTACCATTGATTTGGTGTTTTGTTTATAGGTGATCAAGGTTGATACCTATGGTTATAGTGCTATGTAAGGCATAACATATTTTGAATATCATGTAAATATACAACTAATAAAATACCACAACTAGTTATCGGACTGCAATGTGAAAGAGATGGGGGCATGATTCCACAAGGGATAGGGTGGGGAATTAGTAAAACCCTATGAGCTAATAGGGTGTGACCAGATGTCAATGGGGAAACACATGAACTCTCAGCTACCCTTTTGTCCTCTGTCCTCAATCATCAATTTCTTCCAGAAGTTGGTTGAGGCAGTTAATTCCTTGGGCAGAGCAAAGCATGTCAGGTTGATTACTTGTATGAGAAAGCCTGTAAGTCTACAATATGGGAAGATGTGATCTTACTTCTGTTGTAAGGAATCTTGTGGATGCATACTGGTCTATCCTTTCTCTCAGTCAAGAGAAGGTTTTGTTGTTGTTCCTCAGGTACAAGGACACCATTCTGTTCATTATTCCCGACCATTCTACCATTCTGGTGGGAGACCATTCGATCATTTGGATTAGTTTGTTCATGTGTGTTGTTGGTGGTTCGAACATCCTGAGTCATGGAGGTGTGGTTCTGGAGTGTTGGCCTAAGTGACAATGTGATATGAGACCCTATTTTCTCTGTGTTACAGAGTGGAGCCTATGTGGCTATGTTTTCCTCGCGGATTGCTGTGATGTGCATCCTTGTTTTGGTATGAAAGGATTAGGAGTGGAAGAGGCCCAGAATTGGCTGATAAACCTAGTGAATAGAGGAATCCCATAGACATATCAAGAGGGTCCATAAAATCCTTGATGAACACCCAAAATAGCACTAGAAGGGAAGGTATGGACTGAGGGAACTGTGTATAAGTGAAGGGAATACTTCCTTGTGTTGGGTGTGTAGGTATTGTGAAGTGCAAAGATGGATAGATCTAGTATAGGTGTTGTAGTAGGGATTTCTCCCTTGA
>LPNX010691169.1:19971-42768 GCA_001517045.1 Pseudotsuga menziesii
AAAAATGTCTTGAGATGAACAGCAGCAGAATTTTAGAACAAGCATGTGGGCAGACAATTCTCACACGATCAACAGACTTGATAACCACACAATCGACAGACCTGATAACCAACTTTTTCCTGGACTAGCATTCTCAAGGGTTTGTAAATTCTCCATTCAAAACTTTGGTGCTCAACTTTAACAAAATACTTCAACAATTTAAACATCTAAAGCATCATTCAATAAATTTTCCCAATAAAAGAAACTTGAGAGGTACAAAAGAACACTATCGTCAACAGTGTTCATTAATGATTAAAAATTTATAGCAAACATCCTGAATGGCATAATATATCACTTTCAATTATAATTACTAAAGCAATGCATTGGAAAAAAATGAAAGTAGGTCCATGTTCAAGTCGAAGAATATAACATATATGTTTCAAGCAACGTATGTAAAATCAAATTGCAGCACACATTTATAATCAAGCTCTACATACATAAAAGGTTGATCCTTACATCCCAAATGACATACACAGCATAGATAGCCCACCAATTTTTTTTTGTTTAGACTGGCAAGTGGGGTACCATCTGCTAAGTGCATCCCCAAATAAAAAGGGGAGAGAGCTACCTGTCATAATCATAACTTCTATGTCGCTCGTGATCTTCAGTTCTCCCTCTACACCTATCATCCCTCTCACTTCTATCTCTATAGTGATCTCTGTGATGCCGATCCCTGTCCCTTTCTCTTTCTCTGTCCCTGTCCCAGTCCTTTTCTTTGCTCCTTGGGCGTTCTCTTTCTGAATCATGCAAAGAATGCTGTAATGCAATTCAAAATAGTAAGAAAAAATAACCACAATATGCATCACAATATAGCAGAGTTCAAAAATTTTGTAGTGTCTAGTTCAACACTTAAAAACACTGAAGGAAGCTATTCATTGTTTAGCAAACAAAAGACTACTA
This sequence comes from Pseudotsuga menziesii, assembly GCA_001517045.1. NCBI lineage: Eukaryota > Viridiplantae > Streptophyta > Pinopsida > Pinales > Pinaceae > Pseudotsuga > Pseudotsuga menziesii. The sequence continues at coordinate 20,911 of LPNX010691169.1, forward strand.
ACAAAGTAATTACACAAAAACTAACAAACACAATAGATTTGAAACTGCCGGTGCTATAGTCATATTATTGTAGCTTATAAAACCCAAAAAATTACAAGTTGAGGTTAGCAAGAGTCTTCCACTGGTAAAACTTAATGAAGTTTATCTCTTCGAATACCGACTGAGTGTACGTAACTGTTAAGACCATATTCTTCCTCCTTGGAGGTCACAGGTTCAAATACAGGAGGGTAAGGTATGTACACTTCTGTAGGCTAAGCAGTCAAATGATTGTGCAGAGGGCCCTCCAACTAGAGAATCTCATACATCAATTTGGTGTCTCACACCAATGTGTCTAGCTAGGCAGTAACCTTAAAATTTTATATTATTATTATTCGCTAAAGAGCAAAAGTAGACAAAATAATAAAATACTTGTGAATAAAATAAACCTTAATGGCTGATACCTATCTTTCACTTCCAAGATAATTCTTCCACAAAACCTACTATTTACAATCAGAATAAGTGATTTGGACAGGTTTGAATACGACAAATTTTCTAATCCTGCCAACTAATGAACTAATCGCATTCCTTCCAATAGCATTCTCCCATAAAAATGCGGACAAACATTATTTGCCTGTAATGCAAGTTATTTAAGTGATGTAGATATTTTGGGCAATTGAAATGCCCACTGGATAACCTCGAAGCAATTGCCTTTTCCCGGCACAAGTTTCCGGGTCATAGGAAAGTTGAATGTTATATACTTAAAGGACGATCCTTGTCCAAAATAAAAAAGGAAATGATAGAATCTCCAAAATTAGAAGATGGACAGGATGTCCACATTAACAAAACACTCATGTAAATAAAATGTCTTCCCTTACAGGTTTCTTCCTGCGGAAAGTCACACTTTCCATTAAAGATAGCTAAGTCATCCATGGCATGCTCGTCATTTTTCAATGCTAAAATGTTCTGTATGATTGTATCTAACATAATTCAGTTCATTAACTATTGGTGTGGATGTATTACAAAACTGAGGTTTTGACCTTCATATCTTAAGTTCAAAGCTCGTGAGGGTTTAATGATTTTTTGATTTGGTACAAAATGGCAACGTTTCAGTTTCAGATATTCGGCCGTTTTCACAAAGCAGTGTACCCATAAAAATCAGTTTTGAAGCATAAGAAAAAAGAAAAAAACTTAAATAACCAGAATCCCTACAAGAAATACAAACGAACAAGAAAAACCCTAAAGATCTGGCTCCATGACACAATTTCTTCGGATTTAGTAGCAAAATCAGTGGCCCTGGATACGGTTATTGTTAAAAATAAAAAAATAAATAAACCCTACCCCCTATGAAATCATTTTAACAAATATAAGCATACCTGGCGTTGCGTGTCTCTGTCCTCGAAAGCATCGTATGGAGAGGGTTCCCGGTATTCTTCTTTAGTACGGGGAGAAGAAGCCCATTCGTCGTAACCCTCACTGTTTCCTTCATACCTTCCGTCATATCCCAACATCTTTAGATCCTGAAATTTCCCCTACTAACCCAATCTATATTTATTTTATCTGCCTTTGCTGAGAAAATCTTTTAAAAACTGCATGTAATTGCTCGATTCCACAGAAATCGAAGTTTTTGTCACCGTAAAATTCAAGACCCTTGGCTGAGACGAATGCAGAAGCCGGCCACTTGCAAAGATACCACCGAGTGTCAGAATTTTTAATAGAGAACGGGCGTGATCGTGGCTCTCATGGGCTTGCCTCCATGAAAATAAACAGGGAAATAATAGCTATATGTCCATTTATCTATCCAGCCGCGACTGAGTACAAACCCTAAGCCTTGATGGGAGCTTCTATTTTACACAAAAGGTAGGACAAAAAGGCCATGTTGAACCTCCTCATAAAGCTGTTACTGCTGTTGCTTCTGATGAAGGCAGCACTTGGGTAGTCGCCATTGAAAAGAATCAAGCTGCCATCTTCACAAAAAACTCAAAAAAACCTGCCCTAAAACCTTGCAAAAATTCTAAAACTGCAAAAGGATCCTATAACTTCATCGGATAGTGTCTAATTCTTCATCAATTTCACTTTTACCTAAAAACTTTAGGTGCTTGCTTAAGGGAACTCAGAACTTTGCCAAGCTGCTAGCTCTGCTGGTTCCTCTTCTGCCTTAGTTTCCATTGCCTTTGCTGGTGGTTCCAAATGGGGTTAACCACTTTGCTACTGCGCCCTCCATGTCTCTATGGCATGTGCTCCTACCGTGCTTACCTAAGCTATCTCCGCTAAAAAACCTTGTTTTAGTAGGGCCGACACATAAATTCCCTCCCTATTTGGGTACTAAAATAAATGTATAATAAAAAAAATCGCTATTTTGGGAAGTTGTCATCGCTTAAGCGACGACTAAAGTGGATGTATAATAAAAATGTATAATAAAGAAAATGGCTATTTTTGGGAAGTTTCCATCACTTAAGCGACGCTTACCAATGCGTCGTCTCTTAACCGACGATTATGAGACTAGCCGTCGCTTAGGCGACGCCCATGGCCACATTTTCAAAAAAAAAAAATTATCTTTGTGATTTTTGGTAGGTTTAAAAAAAGAAATCCACGCGCCGTCAGATTTTTCTGTCGGATTTTGGATCGAAATGTAGTAGTGATAGGGCGAAAAATAGCATGTGATTCTAGTTAGTTTTGTGGTTTCCTACCATCCTTTGGAGCATTGTTTTGATGATTTTGTTGACTGCTTCAACTTGGTCGTTTCCCTGGGGGTAGTAGGAAGATGAGTACTGGTGTTCAAATTTCAACATGGTTGACAGCTCAGCCCAAACAGTGTCTTCAAAGTGTGTACCATGGTCTGAGACCAACTATTTAAGAACACCAAATTGTGAAATAACATGGTTGAAGAAGAAGAGTTCCACTGTTTTACTTTTGCAATCAAATGTGGGCATGGCCTCAGCCCACTTAGTGAAGTAATCGACTACCATAATGATGTATTTATGACCATTGGCCGAGGTAGGGTTGATTGTCATGAAGTTGATTTCCCATTTGCAGAAGGGTCCGACTGTGACTACGGGGTGTAATGGTGCAGGGGGGGTTCTTGCCTTTAGGGAAAAGAGCTGATAGCTATGACAATGCATGACTGCCTCTATGCAATCAACAAATATGGAAGACTAGAAGTAGTCGGCACGTAAAATATTCTGGGCGGTTTCCAGTCCTGAAAGGTGGCCACCACAGGCTCCACTATGACAGTCGTTGAGGATGGTCTCAGCATCATCATGGGTGAGGCAATGACATAGGATGGTATCAATTCCTTGACGATATAGAAAATCTCCAGTCAACAGGTGGCAAATGGCTTGATGTCAAATGCATCGCCTATCCTCACGGTTTAAGTGTGTTGCAAACTTATGTGTTCGTAATTATAGAAGGATGTCCCCATACCATGGGTCTTCTGTGGATATGACGAACAGGAAATCATCAGGGAGGTCATCCTTGGGAGGTGATGAAGTGGTTAATGGGGGTAGATCGGTCATGAATGCGGACAGCACAAGTGCCTTTGTGATTTTTGGGGAAACAAATTCTAAGTAGAATTCTTGGAGGACAACTACCCACTTAGTCGCGCGACCTTGTAGAAGGCGACGACTTAAGAGGTACCACATTGGGTTTGAATTAGCCACTGCACGTGTATGGTTTGCAATGATGTAGTGGCACAACTTATGAGCCGAGAAGACAATGGTGAGGGCCGATTTCTCCTTGGGTGAATATCGTAGTGGGAGACCTGTCAGCTTCTGACTGATGTAATAAATCACGTGCTCATGGCGGACATCGTCTTCTCAGACCAAGACTCTAGAAATGGCATTGTCTAAGGCCGACACATAGAGAATGAAGTCTTGGGTAAAGTCTAGTGCTGAGAGTAATGGTGTAGAATCCAATGCTTGCTTGATTGCATCAAATGATTCTTGTGCTTCCTAATCCCAAACAAAGGGGATTTTTGTGCAGAGCAGGCGGATGAATGCGTGGGCTTTTGCTACATACTCTGGTACAAAGCGGCAAAGGAAGTTGGCCTTGCCTTGGAGGCTCTGTAGTTGGTGTCGATTTTTTGGTGAAGGAAGATCAAGGATAGCTTGAACTTTGAGGGGGTCTACCGTTATCCCTTTGCGGGATACGATCAACCCGAGTAGATGGTCTGCTAGGACACAAAACATGCACTTTAGGGGATTTAGGAGAATTTTTTACTTGCAGCAATGTAAAAAGACTTTCCACAAGTTGTCTATATGTTGTGCTCATTTTGGTGGTTGAGTGGTAAGATCGTCTAGGTAGACCAATATGATATGGATTAGATCATGGAAACAATATGTCATGGCATGCTAGAAGGTGGCTCCAGTGTTCTTCAGGCCAAAGGGAATGATTCAATATGCGAATGTGCCCCACGGGGTTGTGAATGCAGTCTTGTAACAATCTTGTTTCTGAATCTGAATTTGGTTATATCCGAAAAATCTATCCATGAAGGAAAAGACCTCATGTCTAGCGCATGCATCGATAATATGATCGATGAAGGGTGTTGGGAAGTTGTTTTTGGGAGACACCCCATTTAGATCGTGGAATTCCATGAAAACATGGATGGTACCTTGTTTTTTATTCACGAGAACAGGATTAGAAACCTAACTGTTGTACGCAATGGGGTAATTGAAGCTGGCTGTGTGTAGCTTCTCTATTTTGGCTTTGACCGCGACCACTTTGGAAGGATGGATGGGTCATTGCTTTTGGCGTACGGGGGCCAAATCAGGCCATGTGTCGATGTGGTGTTCCATGATGGATAGATCCAACCCGGGCATTTCAGTGTAAGACTAGGAAAAGATGCCGCATAATTCTTGGAAGAGAGCTTGTAGGAAGCAATTTCCTCCAGGGAGCAGGATGCTCTCATCATGATTTCTTCAACAACCTCGGGATTGGTTGAGATGTTGATTTTGATGGTTGGAGAGATGTTGGCCATGTTCCCTTCTTCGAAGGAATATGGTGTCAGAATGGGGTTTTTGAACCAGTCGAATTTCCCATGAATGAAATCTTTGGTTTCCACAGAAAACTGGTCCGACTGCGACACAAGTTCTTCGGGGAGGAAGAACGAGCGATGGTGCATGTCATCCCATCAGTATTCTGGGGAGGTTAAGGCTTCAAGTATCTCCTCATCATTGTGGAAGCAAAGAAGAGACAGGTCTAATGGACCGTCATTGGTGGTGGAGAAAAGAGGGTCGGTAGAACTACACATCATGTAAATGGACATGGTGTTCGAAGAAGGAGGTGGGGGGTGAACTTCTTCGATCAGGGTGATCACAGATTCAAGGGAATGTTGTTGAAGGTTGGCTAAAGCCATTCAGAACTTGGACAAGTCTTAGCAGTGGTGAGAATAGTATCCATACAATCCGCAAAGGGAGCAAGCATGGTTTGTTCTCAATGACTTGTTTCTCACTATTGGCTTGCTTGGAAGTTCAACCATGGGGAGGTTTTTCGTTGTATCCATGGCATCAAAATGCGTGCAGATTATGGGAATCTCAGGGAAGTTTTGAGTTGGATGGAACTATTCTTTGCAGACGGCGCAAGGAGGGATTTGTTGAGGTTCAGTGGTAGCTATCGCATTTTTTCCCTTGGTCCTTTTTGGGTGGGGCGGTGCAGGTGCGGGTGCGGTGGTTGGTTTTTGCGGGCTGGGTGGAGGATGAGATTCAACCGAAATGGGTTGTATGGGTGTTAAGACTACCTAGGGGCATTGGTGGTTGAGCCGGTGGATTAAGATACCACACAAGAATTCCAAATGTAAATTTGGGTAAGTTTAAGGTGGCCATTACTAGCTTGCTCATGCAACCAGACAGGGGAAAGAGGAAGGGAATTGTGTGTACTGGAGAGGAGCCCAGATAACTCCCTGATGGTTGTATGTGGGGATGAGGTTGTGGTTGCAGTTGTAGATGATGTTGCAGCTGCTATTGATGTTACGGATGTGGAGGGTGTTACGGTTGCAGTTGGGGCTGTGGTTGTGGTTGTTGTTTGGGTGCAATAGTGCTGGATGAGAGCATGCACAAATACACAGTCTCATTTGGTGTCAGTGGTGGTGACACTAAGGGGAAAGAAGCCAGCATGGTGGTATCGACAAACAACGCAGATCCCACATTCAACAATGGGGAGGTTGGTATGTTGTCAACCATGGTGTTGACCGCAGGGATAACATTAGCGGGTGTGGTCAGCCCTTGTGGATCAATGGTGTTGATCGTAGGGATAACATTGGTGGTTGCCGTTAGCCCTTGTGGATCGTGATAAGTTAGTTGATCAATTGTCACAATTTTCCCTTCATGGGGGAACATCATGAGATGGAAAACAGTTGATGATATGGCTCTCATGGTGTACATATAACTTCTTCTAAGGAGAAGGTTATAGTCCAATTGAGCATTGACAACCTCTATGTCAATCAGTATTGTTTTCCTGGCTAATGTGATGGTGACATGGGGGAGGATTCCTTAGGATATAGTGGGATGGCCATCATAATCCTGCAGAGTAGTAGAGGATGGTTGTAGAATTGGGGATCCAAGCTTCTGCCAGACTAGGCTAGACATAACGCACATGGATTCCCCCTCATCTACTATGCACCGGTGTATGACCAAATTCCGGATAGACACCGAGATTTGGAAGGAAATGGTTGATGGAATCTGCGGTTCTCCATTCTTCATGTTGAATGTGATCAACTTGGAGTCAGAGGGGTCCACGGCATCAAGTGCAGCTAGTAAGGCTTTCTACTATGTTGGGAAAGTTTTGAGTACCTTAAGAGCGGACATGGTGGTAGGTGTTTGGGCCAAATCATCCACGATGTTTTAGCTGACAGCAGCTCTATCCGTGGTGTTGTTGGCAACCCGGTGTATGGGGGGCATAGGAAAGTGGGTAACTAAAGAGGTGCATTGGCTATTTTAGATGTAGATGCCACTGATGTCTCAGCGGGTTCGGTGTTGGTTCTGTATTGATTTCGTCTGGTTTGTAAATTAACCTCTTCAGTTGTCATACCTAGCAGGTGGTGGACACCAGTTTCTACCATTGGAGGTGCCCCTGGAGCATTGGGATTAGGTTGGGGAGAGGGTGTAGTTTCCACCAATCCTTGGACTGGTAATGGGTTTTGGAGCACCATAGGAGGAGGTCTTGGTGGTGCCAGGTTGGGTTGGGATTGGTCTGTTGTATTGGTGGCATGTTGAACCTCGTTTCTAATGGCCTGTTTAGCGTGACCCATGAAGGGACACTCGTATGTGTAGTGCCCATAGACCTCGTATAGTGTGCATGGTTGGTTTGTACGCAACAGAGCGTTGCGTCTTGGTGCATTTGGTCGTTGAGGATTTTGAGCTGGCCGGTTTTTCGTGGCATTGTTGGGAGGATTTGGTTGTTGACTGCCTCCTTGCGGTTGATTGTTTCCTTGGTTCTGGGGTTGGTTATTCCTAGCTTGCCCTTGTTGGTTATTGGGGGCTAGTTGGTTGGGATGGTTTTGTTGTGAAAACACCTGTCCCAATGGAGTAGGAGGAGCAGGGGCCGTGGCTTGAACAACTTGCATCGGTGGTGCATATTATACTTGGGTGGGTTCCTATGCCACAAATGTGGGAATTTGTCCCGCGTATTGCTGTGTCAGCCAAGCTAATGCCTAGGCCTGCTACGGTGGTGCAGGTTGTGCATAAGAAGTTGTGGCTCCAGACTAGGACATCATTCTTGCATAGTTCGGAGTTTGTTTTTGGTATGCAACACTAGGGGTGTTTCTTGGTTGTTGTGGTATTACAGGTGGTTTCAGATGGTGTTGTGGTTGGTGAGAGATAGAACCTATGATGCCATCTGCTCCATGGGATGCCCTCGATGCATCCCGGTAAGAGGTTCCTAGAGGGGGAGCATCTGGAATGACAGTGTAAAGGTATCCAAACTATGCATAGATAAGATCAAACTACTGGGCTTTCAAGATGGCCTCCTCTTCAGATTGGGGACGTTCGGATGCGACGTCCTTTTCTATAGGTGGTAGCAAGGTTTTTAGGAACCAATCCAGGAATATCCTATCATCAAGTTGGATATTACACAAAATACAGCATCGTTGCCACTCATGGATGTGGTCGGTTATGTGGGTCGTAGTATTCTGGCGGCAAGATAACAAGATCTCCACCCCTTCGTCATAACTAATGGGGATTTGGAAATATTGCAAGAACATGAAAGCCAAGGAGTTGAAATCCAGGTACTTGGTTTGTGGTAGCTTGATGTACCACTTGGTTGCAGGACCTATGAGGGTGCGTTGGAACAGTCGGAGTCTGATCGAATCATCTATGATGTTGTTTGATGAGCACCATAGATGAAACGTCATGATGTGGTTTTGGGGGCACTCCCCTGCCTTCCCTTCAAACTTGGGAATGTCTGAGGGAAGTTTGGTTGGCATGGGAGGCCAAAATTTTTGATGACGGATAGGGTCATTTGTTAACCGAGCCAAGTGTGGCAAGTTGAGACGTGCCATGAAAGGAAGGTTTGACCCCAGGTTGATGTGATATGGGGAAGCAATGGTGGTGGGGTTTGTAGGGACATGATGTACCTGCATAATTGGGGGTACTTGTGGCATTGTTGTGGACGTCCACTGCCCCCACGTGTGGTAAAAGGAACCGTGTGAGTGGAAGGGCCACTGCCCCCATGTGTGACAGGAAGGGCAGTGTAGGTGGAAGGGCCACTGCCCCCATGTATCCCAAGTGGGATAGTGTGGGTAGAAGGCATACTGACCCCATGTGTTACAGGTGCGACAACTTGACTGGTCAATGTGGGTGGTGGCAGCTGGTTTATGATGGTTTGCATGACCATACTGGGGCCACCAACAGAGGTGTCAGTGGTGGTGTGGGGTGTGGATGTGGGTCCACTGCCAATCACTAAGCTGGAAAAAGGATTTGGGTTTGCACCAGCCATGGGGCTAGATGGTACAATATGCAGATCTGACTCATATTGGTATGATTTTGAGTCTAAATCAGAGGTTGTATGGCCTTCTGATGGTGTAGAGGGTCGTTGAGAATGGTCTCAATGATGTTGGTGCAAGGACCTGAACTGTGGTGGGTCACCTCTCAGGTGTGAGGAAGAACGTGGGGGATCAATCGTGTCTAATTTGTATGTCAAAATGGTGAAATATGGTAATGATTTTTGGACCCCACTTTTAATGGCTTCCTATTGGATTTAGGTGGTCACTCGGCCACCAATACTACCAAAAGAAAATGCTTTTATTTTTCCTCATGAAAGTGCTAGTCAATTGGTGGGGGTCGTTGCTCATTTCGCTTGGCAATTTCTCTCAGCGGCCAGCTACTTTGGGGTTCTTGTGGTACTCCTCACAATGAGTTTCTGGGCTGAGCCCAAGTACTTCCCATGGTTAAGGAAGCTAGGGACTTATGTCCTCAAAGACTACATATGTTTGACTAAGTGTAAATTATACATTTTAATGGTTCACTCAGTGTCTTGAACTGAGTTTGGTTGTTTTATATGGTATGGCTTGTGTGTATGTCTTTTGTCTTTCTGTTATGCTTAGTGGCTACTTAAATGATTTATGAATATTCCATAGATTTCAGAACATTGTCAATGAAAGTAGTAAATGATAATCAGAAATTTACACATGTACCATTTGTGAATCTGAACTATGATATCCTGAATAGGTGACTACCTTATACCTGTATTTCTCTTCAACCTGAAAAGGGTGTTGGGATCTCAACACAATGGGACTAAGCTCATCTGTAGATCCACAGGTCACCCTCTGGATGCAAGGTCGGCCAACAGGGAGGACACTAAGCGTCGTGAGGCCCCCTGGGCCTACTACCCCCTCTACCTTCCAAGTCACCTGTTTTTAGTGGTTTTGAAAAATGCCAAGTAAAGTGCCTATTACTATACGAGCTTCACCCTTTGTCTTATCCCAGAATACCTCGAAGGTCGATGAATAGGTAGAGGAGGAAGGGCTAGGAAAGATGTTGATTTTAATTATAGTAATTTTTAATCAAGCTTTGATAAGATTTATTAATCCATTAACCATTTCATTTAACATTGATTTACACATGCTGCAATAAAATGAACAAATACTGAAAAGAAATAGAAATAGATTTGATGGATAGATGCGGCTGAGCCGCATTGATAGTCCTTAATTTTTAAAAATAAGAATATGAGAGATAGATCACTCTTTTCGGGGAAAATGTGGCGAGGGGGTCACCCAGAATTACCTGTGGACAGAAGAGAGTTGGCTTCTGGGATGGGGTTACACCTTTCAAGGTAGAATGAGCAACCTTATCGCGCCTTTCGATCCTGAATGAGTGACCTGGTCGTACCTTTCAACCCAATAAGAGCGAAATTTTTCGAGAGGTAAAAATTTTCTAACCTTGAGAGAAATATGGTCGACAGTAACCTATATTGTGGCCAAATCGGCTCGGATTGGCCTTGAGGAGGCTCAACAGTAACTAAAAATGCAAAAAAATAGAGATGTAAGCTAGATTTGACATAAATTTAAACTAGGGAAAATAAAACTAAACTACAAAAATAAAACCCACGGATCCTGTGGGATCGACCTGGTATGGTCGCCAGATTTGTAGTAGGGATTTCTCCCTTGCTACAAAACAGGAATTACGACCTTCCATCTATAGGATGGAAGGATAGGGTTCCTAGTGGTGGTGCAAGAAAATTAGACAGAAAATAAAATGGAACCCCTCTGCACACAAGGTTATGGGTTAAGCTCCAAGACCCTGCATACAACTGTTAGAAAAACCCAAAGACTTGCAAGCAAACAATGAAAACCTGCAAGAACATGTTAAGCAATAGACCTGCAAGTAAATAATGTTATAAAACTACAATCTACCAAAGAAAAGAAAAAACATAAAAACAATTATACCTTCTGGTTGAAATGGGCCATCATTCCCTAGCGTGGGGGGAGCACCTCTCTTAGGAATGGAGAGCTATGGCTCAATGGGAGGATGGATGTTAGGGAGGGTGAATGGATCAAGAGGAAAATGGTCTCAAGGCACTCACTCGGATAGCATAACAATATGTAAAGAAGGAATGTTTTGAGAGTGACCCCCACCCCTCTATTTATATCTATTTTAGGGTTCCAAGCCCCTGGTCAGGGCTTTAGCCTCTTTTTTGGGATTTTAGCCCCTTTCGCACAATCTTTATCTCTTTTGGGGGTTTTAGGCTCCTTTCAGGGTTTTTTAGCCCCTTTTTGGAGGATTTAGCCCATATGAGAGCTATTTTAGCTCTTTTTAGGGGATTTTAAGCCCTTTTGCATATTTTTTAGCCTCTTTGAGGGTGTGGGGGTCAAATGGGGTCAAATGAGGGACATGTGTGGGTGTCATTGGGTGGTGTAGGCCATATAGAGCTTAGTGAGGGATTTTTTTGGTTAACAAGTATCCATAACTTTGTGGTTGAGCTCGCTAGCGAGCATATCTACCTTTCCATTTCCTTAGTAGTATGGGAAACCCAACTGTAGGTTGGTTTGGCTATGTCTTGTTGTGTATTTAGCCTTGTGTGTAATCCTTGTTTGAATAGTCTAAGAAATGCAACTATAGGTTTCTTTGACTGTGTTTTGATGTGTGTTGGCTAAGTGTGAGCCTATTGTTCCCTAGTTCCTTGTGGAAATCATGCTCAGCTCTGGGGTGTAGAGTGTTGAGAGATTAATGAACACATTGGCCTAAGGTTGGGTGGCATGTTGTAGCTACATAGCTAGTTGTAGGAAAACTCCTTCACTCAACATCAGTATTCTCTATCATTCTTGTTTATGCAATGTAGTTTCTTAGGAATGAATGACTGAATGAATGAATATGATGAATGCTTGCAATCTTTCAGTAGAGTTTACTGTGATGAATGTTCCTGCATTTTCATTGTTATGTCTTGTAGTTTTTATTCTTTTTTCCTAAGTTCATGGAGGATTGAAGCATGTTAGAGAGTCATAATAACTATGATTTAGTGTTTTCGCCCCTTGGAATATGCCTAAGGAAGGAGGAAGGATGAAACCAAAAAAAGGGAAGTTGAACAAGGCATAAAGTGTGTTTTCTGATTTTCAGAGTCTGGGGTTGGGAAGCGAAAGTCAGAAGCATAGAAAAGTTGTAAGGAAAAAAGTTAAATTTTTTATTTCTGAAGACCGAGGTCAGAAAGCAGAAGTCGAAAGTGCAAAAAAAGTGTAGAAGTCGGATGTGCAGAAGTCGGAAGTCGAAAGTTGCTTTTCCAAATGACGAGTTCCGAGGTTGAAAGCGCGGAAAATTTCTAAGGAAAAAAGTGAACTTTCTGATTTCCAAAGTCCGAGGTCAGAAAGTGGAAGTCGAAAGTGTAGAAAAAGGTTAAGGTCGAAAGTTGGTTTTTTGAATCCCGAGTTTCGAAGGCGGAAAGTAGAAGTGCGGAAGGGAGAATGCAAAAGAGCCATTAAGTATTTCCACTATTTGTTAAGTTTTTGAGTTCTAAGTTTTGAGGTTGGAAGGGAGAAAATAGAAAGTGTAGAAGGAAAAAAAAGCATTAAGTATTTCCATCGCACATTAGGGTTTCAATTTTTGAGTTTAGAGGTCGAAAGGGAAGAAAGAAGAAGTGCAAAAGGAGGAAGGTGAAAGAGTCATTCAGTACTCCTAGTGCACGTTATATTTCTGATTCCTAAGTTCCAAGGTAGAAAAGGAGGATGGTAGAAGTGCTGGAGGCAAAAGGAGGAACCATGGTTGAAGGAATACGTTGTGTTTTTGGCTCCAACTTTTGAGTTCCATAGGATGGAAGGAGGAATGCGGAAATGATAGGTTCAGTGCGGAAGAGAGCGTATGGTCACAAAATGGATCCGTCAAAGGGTTAAATGACTATTACAGTGGTTTCTAAGCTTGAGATTGATTGTTTAAGAGTGTGTTAATGTCCATGCCCTGTGTCTCTAAAGGTGAAACAAGGTTCTTGAAGCAAAAGTTTTAATTATTTTGCATTATGGGGTATGGGGGCATACACTTAGGCACACCATAGATGTTACATTCATTGATGATGGTGCTTCCCAATATTTTGTATATATTTCCATATTGAAATCTCATCATCAATACCATTGATCCTAAAACCAACCACCATCTCCACACATGTTCTTTCCACCCGAAACATCCATATTTCCAACAAATATCAAGTTTCTTTCTAGATTTGGAATGTGTAGCACTCAATGTATATTTCCAATTCTTACATTCTTGAGTTTCAACTTGAGTCTACCGCATCCAATGATGCTGGCTGGTGAATCATCTCCCAAGTACAATTCTCCTCCATTGTATTGTTCATATTCATGGAACCACTCCCTATGAGGGGTCATATGACATGACGCACTTGAGTCAATCATCCATATATCACGTTCTGAATGATTACCCGTAGAATCTATATACACATCCCATCCTTGTTTGGAGGATTTATTCACCTCTATGGAAGGGGTATCCTTATATCCCTTTTATTTATTAACATTCTTAGATATGAAATCCTTTTTATAGTGCTTACATTTACCACATTTCCAACACTTCCTTATACCTTTTCCTAGGGATATAGATCTGACCTTAGATTTAGATATCCTCTCATATCACTTATTTTTGTTTCTCTCTCGGTGGCAACCTATCACATACCAGGAATCCATGCTATGAGTATCGATGGTTTTTAGCCTCATCTCGTGTGATAGTATGGATGATACTATCTCATCGAATTTTAAGGTCGCTTAACTAGCACTACATATTACTACAATTAAGTTGTCCCAAGAATTTGGAAAAGGACACAATAATTTAATACATTTATCTTCTTTGACCATTTTAATACCAACAAAGGTTATTTGACTTACTAAAGGATTGTATACATTCAGATGCTCTGTCACCGCGTCCTTATCCTTCATTATGAGATAATAAAGTTTCTTTTACAGAAACAACTTGTTTACAAGGGATTTTAATTGATATAAACTCCCTAACATCGTGCACAACTTTACTACACTATGTTCTCCATATATATTCAACAACACAGAGTTTGATAAGCACAGTTTAATTTTACTCATTTCCCTTCTTTCTAATTTCTCCCAATATTCTTGTGATGTTCTAGTGGGTTTTGTACCTAGATCCACAACAATCTATTTTTCTAGATCTATAAGAAGATCCTCCATTTTTGGCTTCCATAGCTCAAAGTTTTGGTCGTCAAATTTATTGATCTCAATTCTCAAAATTCTTTACATTACCTTTCATTGCACAAATCAACACTATAAATATCCCACTGAACCAAGGTTTATCACAAAACCAAGATCTATCAATTGCGTCAAACCCTCAACATCAAAGGCATCCCCCTAATGTGAATAGTTAAGCTCTAATACCACATGCATGTTTGAAACTTGTGTAGGGAAGAAAATAATACAGATTCTTTTAACCAAAATATATATTACACCATAAAATTCACACATAAAACATAGAGAATTACCCTGGAAACCCTTAACCTGGAAAACCAAGAAACCTTGGTGCCATGCCTCCAATTTTATCATTATCATTATGAATTACTCACAATACGTTGTAGGTATTTTGCAACCTCTAATATGCGAATCCATTAAATCATATTAGAAAATAGAACCCAATCCCTTAACCGAGATTAAATTACATGTTTTTAGAAAACAACCCAAAAATAACTAAAAACAACTCACAAACATTGGCGCTCGCTGCTCTCGCGTTGGAAACAGAATCCTGGCCATTTCCATGTAGGTTTTGGAGGGATTGTTAGGAACATCGCTGATAGGAGAAACACCCCCACCCCACCCCCCGCAAATAGATGCAAAGAATATAACATATCCACAACACTCCTTAATCTTGGAACTCTAAAATGGATAGCTTTCTTCTTGAAACCAGTTCTTTTAGATGCCATGCTATGCCTAATGTATATACCAAGAAAGTATGAAAATATATCATAATAATTGTTGTTATCACCTAAAATTCACACACATTCAACAGTTCGTTAGTTATTATAAGAAGAAATCATCAACTTAGTGTTGATGTAATTGTAACTTCGGAATGTATTCACTTGTATTTCTTATCTATTGTAACCCGATGTTTATTCCGGGATGTATTTGAGTCATTCCATGCCCCGATGTTCTTATTGGGAAGTTTCTATAATGAGAAAGTCATGTCAAGTCATTGTGGGTAACCCTCTTATTGGTCAAGGGTTAAAGTCCCCACAGTTGTGGGGCCCTTGGGTTATTAGACTATCCTAGCGAATTCGACCCTAGGTGAGTCATTGTAAGTCAGGGCAATAGTCCCCACCATTGTGTTACCCTCCTATTGGTCAGAGGAGTCAAAGTCCCCACAAGTGGTGGGGCACTAGGCTTATTAGACACTCCTAGAGATGTCGACTCTAGTAAGTAATTGTTAAGTCTGACATGATGGAGTGGGTTCCAAGTGAACGGAAGAATATAAATAGAGAGTGAGAGCCTCTCTAATTATCACTTGCAACACACATCACTCACTCACTCAAGTGTGGCGTATTAGTGAGGAAGGAAATACACTGGGACTAGACAAGAAGAAGACTATTGCTGTCGCTAGTGCATCTTACTGTTTTGGGATTTTACTATTTTGGTGCTGATTCTATCTCTGAGGAAGTTGCGGGGTTTTCTCATTTATGGTTTCCCCAAGAAAAAATCTTTGTGTCTCTTGTCTCTTGTGATGTTCTTATGTTTTATTGTTGTGCTTGTTATTCTCTTAGTGAAAAGATCCTAAGATCATAATGCTAGCTTATATGATGAAAAACTAACGTGGAATCAGAGCTAACCTGAGAAGAAGAAATTGTGCAGCTGCAGAAGCTAGGGCTTCTTAATTTTTGGTTCTCTCTCCACAATCTATTAGCAAAAGTATGCTAGGATGATTCTCCATTGAAGGGCTCATCTTTCTGTCGAAGCGGAATTCGATTCCAAGCATTTTCAGTTTTCGATGCAGAAATTAGGGCTTTCTACAGAAGAGGAATTTTTTAGTGAGAACAGCATAGGATTTTTCTCCTCATAAAAACCTAATTTTAGATACTTGGATCAAGAAATTTGGTTGGGTGAAACTCCGAGAAAGTCCAACCCTAGTTTGACCCCGAGCTAGGAAAAACCCTAAATACTAAAACTGATACGTTTTCGTACATTCGCTATATTCTGAGTTTGGCGATGTATCAGAAGCTGAAAATTGTAGGGTTCGAGGATAAACTCTTGATAAACATTGTTTCCAAAAATAATCCTCAGATTCCCTATATTCTGGGAGATATGATCCCTCCAAGTTAGGGTTCCAGCCTCTTCCAGAATTCATCTTTAAACAGGATACCTGGGGAGAATTGCAATATCTTGGGATACAGAGGTCCAAATGGAATTTATGAAGATGTTCCAGAAAGGGCACGGAATTTAATTTCAGTGGTATAAATATAAGACTCATAAGATCAACCAATGACACGTGGCATGCCTTACAACTTCACTGCTTTGAACAGTCCCGTAACAAGTCACCTTGGGAAAAGGATCATAAATCCCAAATGGTGAAACCAATTCTGATTAAAAATATGGTTTTGGATGAGGGACATGTGAGGTTACCTTAGTACAAAATTTCAGACACAAAAGAGTAGTAACTTCAGAGATATCATAGAAACAGTAACATGCATTTATGTAGAAGAAATTGGAAAACTAGGGCTTCCTGTTCTGGGAGCTTCCCTCCACTATTTTCAGAAAAGGAGTACATTGGACAGCTCCATTTGAAGAGATCTATCTGTATATACAATCAGATCTGAAAGATTCCAAGTTTTGAAAATTAGGGTTTCTGTGACAAACCCTAGATCAGCCAACTATGGAACCAAGATGGACACCTCAAATCGGTAAGATCTAATCCTCTGCTATTTTCATTTGAGGTTCTCATTTCAAAGTGATCTATCACATCAGCTTGATGATAAGCTTGGTGAACCTGAAAACTTCCAAGCATAGAATTATTTGGTCTCTCTGAATAAAATGGATTGGACACCTACATGAGTGGAGAGGTTCCAGCTTCAGAGGGAGATGAGGCTAGAAGCCTTTCACAAGAAGAACTTGGTCAAAGCCCAGAAGATCGTTGATGATTCAGTCATGAATCAACTTGTAATACAAGTGTCTTCCCTAAAGATACCAATGAGGTTTGATTCCTTGACCAAGATATTTGAAGGGAAGAATAGAAATCAGAATATGACCTTAAGAAACCAGTTGAAGAATGTGAAGATATAGAATGCAGAGACCATGCCGTCATAAGAGTCTTTCAAATCAAAGAAAAACTTGAAGCAGTAAAAGAAGAAGTGAAGAATGCAGAAGTGGCGATGGTCACCTTGAATGGCATCCCAGGATCATGTGATTCATTCATTTGAGGAATGTGTGCCAGAAGGAAGTGATTACCTTCAGTATACTCCGAGAAGAAGAAGAAGCTCGACTCATAAGAAGAGAAGAGAAGATGGGAGAAACTAAAGATCAAGCTCTCACCATCCAAAGAAGATCCCTCAATCGATGGGGAATATGAATATCTAAACTCTTGAAGCACCTCTTATCCTCCTTAGCATTTGGATAAGAAACGATGCTATCATGAATGAAGAAGATGATGAAGCTGAAGACCCAAGAAGGAGTATACCCACGAAACAAATAAAGATAAGTATTCAATTGTCATTTCATTGTTTTGTTATGCATTTGTTTATATTCAGTTATTGTATTATGCATGATAGGATGTTTACATTAGTGACAGTATACTACTAATATGCATGTGATGGGTAAGTAGCTCATGGTGCTATACAACTCTCCATTGCTACTTATCTAGAATGAGACCTCTTTGTTGACATATTGGATTAGTGCACAATCTCAATATTGTCTTGGTAGAGATGGAAGGCATATAGAAAGTTTCAGTGAGATATGGATGAATGTTGTATTGGATAAAGTAGTTGCATTATCATATATTTATGCATAAGTATTTGCCAGTATGAATATTGCTTATGAAATGTTCTAACCATACAACTACATTTGACTTGTAGGAAAGATCGCATACATAATCGCCTACAAGCAAAGAAGAATAAAGAATTGTTTCGAAGAACAAGTGACGACAGTTCAAAAACAAAGAATAATATGATGAGTGCAGTGACATCATTGATACAGAACCTTCCAGCCACCAAGAAGAAAAGGAAGACCAGTTCAAGAAGAATGATGTCAGGGTGCAGTATCGAGACCTGAAGAGAAGTTCATAGCTCCATCATGCAGTAGATGGAAACATCATGGGATACAAAGCAAGATTCATAGCACGAGGCTTCTCACGAAAAGAAGGCATAGACTATGAAGAAACATTTACAGCTATTAGAAGTAAAGTCACATGACATGCATAATCATGTGTTCAAATGAAAGAAGGCCTTGTATGAGTTCAGAAGACACCCATGGGATAACACATACATGATGAGCTTGATGGATATCGTAACCTTTGATACAAGGTTGATAAAGGATGACAAGCTCACAGATAGATGTGAGAAGAACTTTTGAAAAAGTTCAAAATAGAGGATCTTGGTATACAATGATCCTAGATGGAAGCTACTTGTCACTTTGGTAAAGAATGTTCATTACATAGAGTACGGAAGATAGAGGGAGTATGATGCTATGCTTCAGAGGGAGTGACTATAGAAGATCCTGTGTTTCGACATGGTACGACAAGATGGACAGACTACTGATGACTCTAGGCTTTACTGAGAGTAAAGTGGATTCCAACCTTTGCTTGAAGGTTGAAGGCAGAAGATCAGTGATGCTCTTGTTATGTGTCGATGCACTATTTTCTAAGCATGGAGGTGTGGAGAAGGGAAGTATGTAGTAGATATCCTGAATAGGTTTAGGATGACAGACTGCATGACCACACCTATGGCATCAAACATGAAGCTATTGAGTGATGCTTCATCAGATACGGTTGATGCTACGATGTATCGTTAGATGATTGGGTCCTTGATGTACCTGAGACCATATATTTTCTTTGCTATAAACACATTGAGACATGTTCACCTGATGGCTGCAAAGCATATTCTGAGGTACCTGAAGGGTATAGTTGATTATGGGCTCAAGTACGATGTGAATCAGAAGATTAACCTGGAAGGTTATGTTGATTCAGATTGGGTAGGCAGTGCCATCGAAAGGAAGAGTACTTCAGGATGTTGCTTCAGTATGGGATCAGGTGTGATCTCTTGGTTTAGCAGGAAGCAATCCTACGTGGCACTGAGTACAGCTGAAGCAGAGTATGCCACAGCTTGTTCAACTAGTTGTGAGGCAGTATGGATGAGGAAGCTACTGTTTGATTTATTTGATCTCCAGATGGATGCTACTTGTATACATTGTGACAACTAGAGTTGCGTGAAGTTGTCAGAGAATCCAGTACAAGTCGAAGCACATTGAGATCAAGTATCACTATATCAGGGATATGGTGTAGAGAGGAGCAGTGAAGCTCCAGTATGTTGCGATGGAGGAATAGATAGCTGATGTGTTGACGAAGCCATTAGCCAGACTGAAGTTCAAGTAGTTCAGGGAGAAGCTTGGTGTTCTCCAGATTGAGGTTTCCTCCAAGCGAAAGTTATGAGTCCCAAAGCCATTCTGACGAGCAGGTCAGATGTAAGGGCTAAGACATTCTATCATGGTGAGAGGATTCAGTTCCTTCCATGTCAGATATGAGTGCTGAGATCCATAGCCATTCTGACGAGTAGGTCAAATATAAGGGCTGAGCCATTTTGTCATGGTGAGAGGATTCAGTTCCTTCCATGTCAGATATGAGTGTTGGCCATTCCATCAAGTAGGATGGATGTAAGGGCGACTGCCACTCTCCAAGAGAGTGGAGGAACCTGGTCCATTACCAGGTAGCTCATTCTAGGACTGGGGGCCATTCTGACGAGGGTGTAGGATTCAGTTCCTACCAGGTTAGATGTGAGTGCATGCCCTTCTAACAAGTAGGTCAAATGTAAGTGCAGAGATCTTTCATCATTGTGAGCAGGATGTGGTTCCAGCCTGGGTGGAAGAACAAAGTTCTTCCATCACTATGAGCAGGATGTGGTTCCGGCCTGGATGAAAGTGAGGAAATATTCCATCATTGTGAGTAGGATGTGGTTCCATCCTGGGTGAAAAGAATAGAGTTCTTTCATCATTGTGAGCGGATGTGGTTCCGACTTGGATGGAAGTGCAGAAATCTTCCATCATTGTGAGCAGGATGTGTTCCAACCTAGATGGATGTGAGTATTGTTCCTTTCTGATGAGTAGGTCAGATTTAAGTGTAGAGCCATTTCACAGATGGTAGTAGATGTGCCTACCATGCTGGTGAATGTGAGTGCTGGGCCTTTCTGATGTGATTGTAGTTTACTACATGATCAGATGTGAGTGTTGGGCATGCCTTTCTGACGAGTAGGTCAGATGTAAGTGCTGGGTGAAGACCTACCTGATGGCTAGGCCTACAACCAGCATGAAAGAAGGCTGGCTCTATAGAAATTCCTATGACAAGATAGAATACTCATGATGATGACCAGCAGCAATGATCTAGATTGAGTTATGATCCAGATCCAGTTATGATGACTCCGAGAGATCCATATTGAGTTATGATATAGATCCAGTTATGATGAATCCGAGAGATCTAGATCGAGTGATGATCCATATCCAGCAGTCATGATCCAGATCAAGAGATGATCCAGATCTAGATCCAGATCGAGTGGTGATCCAGATCCAATCTAGTAGAGTTGATCCAAATCGAGTGATGATCCAGATCTAGTCCAGTGATGATGATCCAGATTGAGTGATGATCCAGATCCAGTGATGATGATCCAGATCCAGTGATGATGATCCAAATCAAGTGATGATCTAGATCCATTGATGTTCCAGATCAAGTATGATCTAGTGACGATGTTCCAGATCAAGTATGATCTAGCGACGATGTTCCAAATCGAGTATGATCCAGTGATGATGTTCCAGATCGAGTATGATCTAGTGACGAGGATCTAGATCGAGTGATGATTTAGATTTAGATGAAATATGACTAAATATGAAAATTACTTGAAGATGAAGATGACGAGAAGTTGACAATGATTCAGATGATACAGAGAAGAATACTTGTGCCAATAAATTGTGTCGAGAGAATGCCTTCCTAGTTAAGAGGGAGTGTTGATGTAATTGTAACTTTGGAATGTATTCACTTGTATTTCTTATCTATTGTAACCTGGTGTTTATTTTTGGATGTATTTGAGTCATGTCATGCCCGATGTTCTGATCGGGAAGTTTCTATAATGAGAAATTCATGTCAAGTCATTGTGGGTAACCCTCTTATTGGTCAAGGGTTAAAGTCCCCACAGTTGTGGGGCCCTTGGGTTATTAGACTATCCTAGTGAATTAAACCCTAGGTGAGTCATTGTAAGTTGGGGAAATAGTCCCCACCATTGTGTTACCTTCCTATTGTTCATAGGAGGCAAAGTCCCCACAAGTTGTGGGGCACTAGGGTTATTAGACACTCCTAGAGATGTTGGCTCCGGTAAGTAATTGTTAAGTAAGGCCGACATGATGGAGTGGGTTCCAAGTGAACAGAAGAATATAAATAGAGAGTGAGAGCCTCTCTATTTACCACTTGCAACACACATCACTCACTCACTCAAGTGTGGCGCATTAGTGAGGAAGGAAATACACTGGGACTAGACAAGAAGAAGACTATTGCTGTCGGGAGTGCATCTTACTGTTTTGGGATTTTACTATTTTGGTGCTAATTCTATCTCTGAGTAAGTTGCGGGGTTTTCTCCTTTATGGTTTCCCTAAGAAAAACTCTTTGTGTATCTTGTCTCTTGTGATGTGCTTATGTTTTATTGATGTGCTTGTTATTCTCTCAGTGAAAAGATCCTAAGATCATAATGCTAGCTTATATGATG
>LPNX010691176.1:2886-69202 GCA_001517045.1 Pseudotsuga menziesii
GCCACACTCAACACTCAGCCTCTACTGCTTGGGTGATTTATTCTCCTACAGGTCAGGTATTGTCTTCAGGAGGTGTATGTTTACGACCTTCTTCGAACAATGTTGCTGAGTATAGTGTCGTTATCGAGTTATTACGGGATGCCATTTCACATGGTGTTCTCTCTCTTGAGGTACGTCTTGATTCACAGTTAGTAGTGTCACAGCTTAATCTCTTGTATCATGTTAGGGATCTGACATTATTACGAAGATTCTTACGTGTGAAATTGTTAGAACGACAATTTGACAACATAACATACATACATGTTTCAAGAATTTATAATCAAGTTGCTGACTCATATGCCAACTATGTGTTAGATTGGCATTTGTTTCATGGACTATAAGCACATCACAAACATACATTTTTTCACACATGTAAATAAATAAAATTGATCATCATAAAAAAAATTTATTAAATATCCAAAATGTGACGTCATAATACATAAGTATCATAATACAAAAATGGGGCTTCCGAGCCACCAAAATATAATACATGGTTGTACAAAAAGGAATACTCTTAGGTCTCTCAGCCTATGGAGAAGGAGGGGGGTTATGATCATTGTAATACACTACGAGTCAAGCTATCTATCGCAATAATTGAACCCATGCCCATGGTACACCAACCACCTGGGGCTGAATGGCCTCAAGAAAGTCCGAGACTTCCACCATGGGTACCCTATGCGTCAAGCGTAAAAAGTTTGTGTGGATGCTTTGGAGCATCCACTCCGCATCCACACCCATGATATCATATCCTCTTCCCCTCCGTCTATGATGAGGGAAGCCGTCAGGCCACCGTGGTCCAACATCTGCATACATATGACAGGTTGTCACTATGTGCCGTCACACAAAATCATGTCTTTTGAGTCTATATATCAAAAAACACAAAACAAATTAAAAATTCAAAAAACTTAAAAAAAGGGTTGAGATTCGTTACCAATGTCACCATATGCTAATCCTGGTGGTAGGGGCATGTCGGGATCTCCCCAAAAATCTATCCCTGCATAAAGGTAATCATCGATGGCAATAATATGCTACCGCCACCATGGAAATAAATTAGCTGGGTAGGGGTTGGACACCCTACCTCCGCCCAGTCTATGCATAGGGCTTAGCCCCGGAACACGCTCAAAGAGAACGTGCTCAGTATACTACCGAAACCGAAGTTTCGTACTCTGCCCATCTTGCAGTCACTGAGTTGCTGCTTCATGTTGCTCAATAGCGGAGTACTCCAATCGTAAACTGTGGGTCTCATGCACTCCACTGCATAGAACATCAATGGCCGCAAGGCATGGTGGAGTGAGGATAGCCTTGCTATCCTGGTGAGTGCCAGTAGTATCACCTTCAGGCCTAGTACCGGGATGGATTTTTTCAGGATCTGACTCCCAACCTTCTCCATGTCTGGAAAACAGTATACCGCAATATACTCATCAATGGTGAGGCCACCTCTGGGCCGACGAGAGCATAGGTTCACCATCTCTCCCCATCGGGACAATCCTGTAATGAAGTATATGTCCTCCACCTCTATAGTGAGGGACATCCTGTCGATATGGAAAGACTCTGAGTCAGGATCCCAGTAGTCTACTAGCATCTGCAGCAGTCTTGGTTTGGCCCTTAGGCTGCCAAGACACCAAAACTTCTATAGCCCAGATGCACGAAGGGCTTCTTGAGCCATTAAATCACCCCATACAGCCTCTTCTACGTCTCCATGTTCCCTCTCCCTCCATTCTAGGACCATCTTGCACATTAAAAATATTTTTTGGTCATTATTTCACCTAAAAAATCATGTGCATGGCCGCATACGCGACTGTTTGTAAAATAGCTGCGTATGTACGCGGGTTTGGGCAAGTTTTCTGTGTATAGCCAGCCCTATATGCGGAAAAAACCCTGATTTTTGCATGGGCCGAGAAGACTAATCTAGATTGGCCTAAAAATAAAAAATTAACCATGGAAATTGAGAAAATTTACATGAAAATGGAAGAGGAGGACATGAGGAGTTACCTAGAACAAGCGGTGTCAAATTTCACCAGACGAAGCTCTTGGAATTCGCGTTTGAAGTTCTGAGCTCAAATGGGTAAAAAGTTTTAAATGATATGTAATTTTTGAATTTTTTACTATTTATAGAAAAATTTTGAAAATTTTTACCCCCTTTCTATAGTTTTGGACCGTTTCTGACCATTTTGGACTGTTTTGGACTAATCTAATGATGTAGGAGACCGTTTTGAGCGTTGTTTCGACCATTACTTTGACCCGTTTGTGTCGATTTTAGATATTATGTCTGAAACTGGCATATAGGTTAGATTTCATATCCATTTGCATTTTACATGACCTTATGACCTTTTCATGATAACCTTAGGTACGAACCCATTCTATCTTGTCATGGAACCTTCTTGTTGTTAATTTAGAAGTGACATGATGTGAATGGTAGAGCTTGACCATACATGGGTGCCTTAGTTAGCTCCTTCATTGCATTTGGTGCCCATGCTGACATTTTTTCCCTTTAGGGTGTGGGAGTCCTTTGTATAGTATCACCATGTCTTTGCACAAGAGTCTCATACTCCTCTTGATCTTTTTGCTAGCCTTCTTCCCCCAGGACTCCCTTATATCAAGTCGTAATTGCAATATCATGAGTTTTTCCTGCCTCATTGAGCCTTATGTCGGCTTCCCTGACTTTGATTATCAGCCATATAGCCTGAGATTGTCTCATGACTAGCCATGAAAATCCATTTTATATATCTTTTGCAGCTTGATTCCCCATTTTTATTGGGAGGGGACCTTCCCCCGAGTGTCGTTATCCTACACATGTGTCCTTGCATTGAGCATAGGTATGTTTTGTTGCTTGGAACTAGTTTGTTTGCCCATTGATTCTCGTCTCCTCCTAGTCTGTAACTATAAAGCACTTTTATTCTTTTTCAAGCTTTTCAAAATATTTGAAAAATCCCAAAAAAATAAAAATAAAAAAACAAAAATCTGGACAAGAAAAGATGTTATCTTTAGCAGCAGTCGAGTCATGTCACCTTCGAACAAAGCACTGTATATCACATTCATTGGTTGGGTTAATAGTTTGACTTTAGGAGATGTACTCGTCTTTCTGAGTTTATCTCCACCAACTGGTTAAGCTTCCAATCCCTATGGAGCCTCTGTCGATGCCTCCTGTGTCGCAGAGATGTCCCAGTTTTTGTATATCGAGTCTATGCAGCCCATTGATACTCGTCTCCTCCTAGTCTGTAACTATAAAGAACTTTTATTCTTTTTCAAGCTTTTCAAAATATTTGAAAAAGTCCAAAAAAATATATAAAAAAAACAAAAATCCGGACAAGAAAAGATGTTATCGTTGGCAGCAGTCAAGTCATGTCACCTTCGAACAGAGCACTGTATATCACATCCGTTGGTTGGGTTAATAGTTTGACTTTAGGAGTTTTACTCATCTTTCTAAGTTTATCTCCGTCAACTGGTTACGCTTCCAATCCCTATGGAGTCTTTGTCGATGCCTCCTGTGTCACAGAGATGTCCCAATTTTGTATATTGAGTCTATGCTGCCTACATTTAGTCACCATTCACCTTTGTGCTCTTGTTCGAAGGAATTTTAAACCTGAGTGGCCATTCCTCAGTTATCTTGACTTTACATGTCGACCATTCCTGGTACTGATACTGATTCGTGCACTTTATGATCGAGTTCATCCACATTATACAGCTTTGCTGAGTACCTCGTGTTGGATGATGGGGGATGCCTTAATTCCCTCCTTCCAGCGGATTTCATCCCATCGACTTTAGATCATTTATTCTAGGATAGGATTCTAGATTCATTTTGAGTACCTTGAGACTTGCAGTCATTAGTGGTAGGTTCTCTCGCCATCGATAATTTTTGGGAATACATCAATGTCCCCTGATCGATGGATCCTTTCAAGTGTTCGACCTCAACACATTTATTCACACTTGTTAGTTTGCACTCTAGTACCTTGATTCCCATTTTCATTATCGGTGGGTGATCTCGCGTCTGTTAACGGTATACATCAATGACCGGTAATCAGACAATGGACTACTATGTTTGACCTCGACACCTCTATTCACATAGTAGGACATGTACTTGTATCGGATTGTGCAGAAGACCTTCCAAATTGGTGGCATTTCATATATGCTATCTCCTTGATCGTGCCAGTGTTCATGAGATTTCAGCTCTTGTGACTTGATTCCAGTATATGTCAGATGTTTCCACCCATTATGGAGATTTTGATCCATTATATATCTTCAGCCTTCATGGATATCATGATCCTTTGTATATCTTCATTGTGGAGATTCTGATCTATCTATATTGTACATGGCGATGACCACACATGTCATATTTTTTATCATGCCTATCCATGGCCATTGTACTCTTATGTATCCAGGACTGCTATGTCTACTTGTAGTTATGTGTAGAGTTTGATTATTATATTATACTATTGGATGGATTGTTCTTCCACCTGGTTCTTCATCACTCCACTTCTGGGATGGACTTATAATGTATTTCGACCATCGTATGACCCCTCTGACCTCACACATTAGGGGGCATCGGTTACAAATGATTTTACCACACATGGTGGATCACACCTTTATGGCCTTCCCTGTTCCTCTGCAGACTCTTTAGATCCCATGGACCATTTTTGTACCTTTGATGTTTCCAAGATCATCCCTAAAAACATGTCTTATTTGATATACGCGACTTTTAAACCCATTCTCGCGTATATACGTGGTTTTGATCCTTAAACCCGCGTACATCGGGATGTGTGCAAAAATCAAAATAGTTTTGGAGTTTTCCTTGATGTGGATCCGAATCACTTGTCTCTTGGCCTTCCATATGCCTTGAGATCGCTCAGATTTGACCTTCCATTACCCTATTGAAGCACTATATAAGGAACCCTTTGGATACATTGAAAGGGGAGGAATTGAAGAGAAAGAGAACTATAGTCCATTGTTGTCGAAGCTTATACTTGAGTCTGCATCCCTTTTTTACCTTGGAGCACTTTGTGTTCTTCCAAATCTTTCCTTTTCTTGTGAGCTTGCTATTGAGATATGGAGGATTGAAGTGGTGGAGGCCCAAGTGGAGGCCTAGGTGGAGGACTCAGTCTCTCTAATTCGCAGACATGCTGACAGAGGTTGTCACTATTGTAATCTCTGTTTTATATTAATAGAAATATATTTTCCTGTCTAATAATGTGTATTTAAATTAGTATTGAATCCATGGATGCTTTTAATGCTTATGTGTTATTGATTATATATGCTAGAGTAGGTCTAACACAATTATATATAGCATGCTTGTCTTGCTTGTTGAATGTTGAGATAACAAATCACTTATACAAGCGAGAATGGAAAAGCTCAATGGGGATCTACATCAAACGTCCGGAATAAGGTATGTATCAAGATCCTTTAGTGTTAGATGTTTGGTTTCTCTTGCATATAGGAAAGGATTGATTTATGCGGTTACTTTGTCTATTATGGTACCCCAATCCATAGGAAGTTTTCTCCGTAACAATAAGGTATGGTTGCATTTGCAGAAAGAGCACCTCATAGATCCCCGTAAAAATATCCCCCACTTTTATATAGGACTTATAGCATCACCAAGGACATTGGTGAGAATTATTTTGAGTAAAATTATCCCCCTTTCCTTGGATTTCACCATGTATTTAATGTGGAACTACTTCAACCATATTTTCCACCTCTCTTAGACACCTCATAGGTAGTTGAGCACTTGGCCTTTACATAACTCAATCCCGACTTCAATGAGATGGGGACAATCAAATGGATCACAGACACAGTTGAAGGGAACTCACCAACAAAAAATCAAATAGTATCAGGATGTCAATGTAGGGAAACTTATTCACCAAGGAAAGTGGCTCATGGGGAGTTAGATAGAACAAAAGTTTCCTTGTATGATCTAGGAACTTGACACAGTGGGTACTATTTCTCCCTAATGGGGGAGAATTGATCCAAGTGGATATTGGTGGCCACCCGGTTATTCCATTGAGTTACACTATTTCTCCATATTCCTAGCAATTTTCTACAAATTTTTGGGTCCCAAACTTTCAAGGCCATTTTGAGGCTCTAAAAAATGTTTTTTGTCCAATGAGGAGGCTAAAAATTGCCATGGAATTCCATGGACCCAGTCAAAAGTTGTAACTATCATTTTTTTCTTTCCAACGAGTTATTGTGAGCCCAAAATGAATATTGTATACATAAGTTATGTCTCAGGGAAGTTGACATATCAGCTAGCCATCTTGGGGTCCAAAAATCCTTTTGATGCTTCATCTCTGAGAGTTATGTTTTTTATGTTTAGGGTTTTCCCTCTTTATTCTTATGATAAAATCCCTTTTCAATCTCTTTTTAATCAGATCTCGTGAATGAGTGTAGTCGACACATCTCTCTTCAAAGATAAACTACCACCATACAAGCTAGTTTATATTACCGATTTGTAGCTTACAATGTTTTTGTATTCCATTCATTAATATAATTTGAATTTTATTGTCTTGTTGTTCTCTCTACAAAATATTTGTGTGTGTTTTCCAATTTTATATTGATTCCTTTATTTCATTATGTAAACAATCTATATCATTCAACCATTTCTTCTCCTTGTGTTGAGGAATCACATCCTTAATATTTATCATCATCTACTCCAATTTAATTTTCTTAATATTGTACACCTTGCAAACCAATCCTCACAACTATCATCATCTACTCCAATTTTCTTTTATTTATATTGTACACCTTGCAAACCATTCTTGGAATCCTCAAAATAGGTGTCTTGTGTTGTAGTGCTCTCTACAAACCTAGAACCACCCTATTCATGACACACCGACACATCTTAACAAACAAATGAAGGGACCAACATGCCTCAATCATACCATCAAGTTATGTTGCAACTTGTTGTCTCTGTTTAAAGGAAGGGGTAAATAAATTATGAAAATAAAAACAAAATAGAAGCTCGTCTAGCAACTAAAAAACAAGGAAATTCATTCTATATCAACCTACTACAGGTTAAGGAAATTAGGACTAAGGGAAAATGCCAGATGTTCATACACAAAAATTGAGAAATAAATAAGTAAAAAGGCCTTAAGAAACATATTCAACTCAAAACTCTAGTCATAAGTGCAAGTAATTATTTTTGTGTAGGGGTAAAAATTGAGAGCTTTTACTAGTTACAACACTATGCTCCAACTCGAAAAAACCAATGCAATGCTAAACCATGTCACATGAAATTTGTCACATTACAAGTTTAAGGATAAAGTTGTGAGGTAATTTCCTTAAACTCTCAATGAAGTACCTATGTTGCAATCTTAATGAATTAAAGATTTCTTGGCATTATTTAATGTCCTCTCTAGTAAATATTATCATTGAAACAATTTGAAAATTTCATACTCAAAACAATTGTTTCTCATACAAGTGATATAAATGATTCAAATGATTTCCAGTTGAAAGTATGAGTTCCTAGCATCTAAGCCAAAATATTAACACGGGAGAAGGATGAATTAGAGACTAAAGAAAGGTTTTCCTTGACTAGAATGTCTTGATATGAGTGTCATATTCCGCGTCACTTTAAAAGCATTAAATCTATGTTAAAATAAGAATGCTCAACATATGCCTAATCAATTTTCTTAGCATTATCAATGGTGGCTTGTTGGGTTACTGAAAATTGGGTATTACATTGCCCCCACTAGGGCTCAAGTCTCTCTAATAGCATGATCATGAGTGCTTGTGCTTGTGAAAACAATTGGATATAAGTGTAAGTCCTAGGAAAATTTGGTTGCGTAAATACCCCTTACTCATGGTGTCTTAGCTAAATTATAAATTTTGTAGTCTAATTGGACATTTAAGTTTATTGAAGATTCAAAATAGAGAAGTTTTCTCTTGCTTATGTTAATGAGAAGCATTTAGTTAACAATATTTTTATTAACTATTGAGCAAAACTATGAATAATTGGGACGACCAAAATATTAAGATGGATGTCATGGAACACATATTTCCAAAAAGAAAGTTTTACTCTAATTACGGGTAAAATTATGTTAAAATGTAGTTAATCTCAAAGCCATCTGAATTTAGCTTTTTGGTTAATCTTTAATTAATTACATATAAAATAATTTAACTTATAAAATATTTATTATATTTGTATGGACATATTTACAACCACAACGATAATTTTGCGAGTGTGGAAGTCTATCCATATTTTGGTGTGGTTTTTCTTGAATAATAATGATGAATCAACTAACATTTTCTAATAATAACTAATGCTTATGAGTTTTAAAACTAAATTATAATATGATTTTCTATCTTCAAATGATAGGTTTTACTATTATTTAAATATAGGGCTTTCACAACAGTTGTAGGGATGCTAACCTAATCCCTAACTCTACCAAAATCGTTCACCATATGTGTAACAATAGGAATAAACATGTCTTCCATAACACTACCTTGGATTTACTCCAAAGTGAAATTCACAGGACCCGATTGAAACTTAACCTTCTTTCTATCAGGCTCTTCGATTTTCACCTTAGTCTAGCTAATAAAATTGATCTGATACTTTGGACTAGAATAGATGCTTGTTCATCTGTGAGAACTGATGTGTTAAATTTTGACTTCATTATAAAACCTTAACCTAATAGTCGTTTGAACACAAGCCAAAAGAATGCCCTTATAACCATTGTTTCTGATCTAGCCAACAACAATTTGGAACTTGTGTCGAGCTCTATAACCTCCCCCTCTGTTGAGGTGGTAGATCACGTGCCCATTCTCTCCAATGCAAAATACCATGAGTGTAATAATATCTCAATTAACACAAACTATGATGCGGACTACGATGTGGTTACCAAAGGCGTTGTATACCACTAGGATTGGAACAACACGGATGGTACTCCTACAATTAAAATATTTGGTCATTCCCCCCCCCCTATTAGTTCGTTCGATGGCTTTACGGATTCCTCCTCAATTATGAATGATTTCCTCCTTCCTAGTCATGTTATTAGATATGTGGATTATAGAGACGTATTGTGCAGTGAAGATTCCAAAAATGAACTATGCAATGAATATACTGAAAGCTCAATGTGTTGTGTGTGCAACATGGGAACATAGTGGGTTTATCGAGTGTAAATGGCTATACTATTTTAGGTTCCTCACATATTCCTATCCATAGCTCGACACCCTTTTCCTCTATGGAACCGTTCCATAGATTTCCCATTTACATCGACAACTAGACATAGGGATTATAGTAAATTGGTTATCAATCTTTTTGAATTTCCCCTTGTCGATGATAATATGAGGAGAGAAATGGGAAAGGACTTAACTTTTCCATATCCCCACTGAAGATCCCCACTTGAATAAATTGTGTGTAGTCTTGAAAATGGGTTTATACTTGTTTTCGATGACCTCAAAGAAGAATTAGTGCAATTATTCTCCATCGTGCCAAACCCCTTAAGAGAAACCTCACCAAACTAGAATTTACTGCCCTCAAAGATCTCAATACAAAATAGGACCCGGTTTTTCTTAAATCTGATAAGGGTGGAGTGGTGGTCCTTATGATTAATAAGGAATACATTCTAAAGATATTGGATAACCTTAAGAACAATGGAATCTATAGGAAACATAACAAGAACCCCCTAAATAAGGTTTATAAGCAAGTCTCGAATGTCATTAAAGCAAGCAATAAAAGTGATTAAAAGGATAAACTCGTCGCCAGTTTTCCATCCACCCCAAGAATCTATGGCCTTCCCATAATTTACAAAATAGGGGTTCCCCTCATACCCATTTTCAAAACCTTCGAAATTCATACCTATCTTCTTGCAAAATATTTGCCAAGGTAAGCTCAAATGATTGGTAGGAAACACCAACTCCTTTGTGAAAGACTCTTATTTTGTTGTTAGTAATATTTAAGGATCTTAAACTCGACGTGAGTGACCTTATAGTTAGTTTTTATGTTGTCTCCCTCTTCACCAAAATCCCCATTGATGGAGTTATGGAGGTAATTAAGATTACACTGCTAAATTTGTTGAACTTTTCCTGAGGTCAACATTTTTCAACTTTCAAGGTGAAATTTATGAACAAAATCGTGGTGTTGCCATGGGTTCCCTCCTTTCTCCCATTGTCACCAAATTATTTGTGGAGGATATAGAAATTAGAGCCATCTCTCCTTCCCCTCTCCAACCAAAAATGTGAATTAGATTTGTATACCCTCTGTCATATTGCCCCGAGGATGTGAGAATCTAGACAAATTTTGTGACCATCTTATCAACCAATCGGACACATCAAATTCACTAGGGAAGTTGAAATTGTTGGAAGCCTTCATTTTCTTGATATTAGATTTACTAGAAAACCTAATGGATCCTTGTCCTGCCAGGTCTTCAATAAAAATACTCACACTAAACAATATCTCATGCTGACTCCCACAACCCCCAAAATCATAATTGTGGGGTATTTCTTAACACCCTAGCTATAAGAGCCTTAATAATTTCTAATAATGATCATTTAGAAGAAGAAAAGGACAACCTCCTGAAGGTTTTTTAAGACAATGGTTACAACAGGTATCAAGGTATCAAAGCCTTTGAGAAGGCTAATCATGGGCCCAAGATGATTCCTCGAAATAGTGATGTCATTTCCAAAGTGGTCCTCCCTTATATTCAAGGGACACCAAACAATTTGGCCAAAGTCCTTAAAAAGAGAAACATCACAACCCTTATAAAACTCCTAAATACAATTAGGAACTCTCTTAGATATGTAAAGGACCCCATTGACCCTTTAGATAGAAAATGTGTCTATCTAATTCCTTTCTCCTACATAATTACTTAAGTTGCCAAAATGGATCATTCCTTCAAAAATAAGTTTCTTAAACATCTAGACGCCATTAAACACAACCAATCTTGTTCCTTTGTTCTTGTTGAACATCTAGACAAGACTAAACATCACATTTGCATTGAAGATGCCAAAATCATAGCCAATGAGGATCACTACTTTAACATGAAATTCAAAGAGACCATTAAAATTGAGAAGCACCCAAATAATTTCAAAAGAGATGATGTCATGTCCCCATCCAAATAAGACTACTTGCAAACAATGTTTCACCAACCTACTAGTTCCCTAGGTTGGGGTGGAGGAATAAATTTTGTAATAAGGGAGCTATGGGACCCAAAATTACCTTAATTTACCATATTCATGTTAAATTGGGTCACATAAATAATAAATGTTAAGAAAATAAGGTGGCATTGGTTCATGGAGACAATTGGAAGCTTATGTAGTCTTTGGGTGACTAGATTCCCCCACACACTTGGAATGACCTTCATCCAAATTCAAACCCATGTGGAATTTAATGTTCATATAGGGTGATGTGGTGTCACATAGCATATCATGATCCAAGGAATTCAAATTAGGAGAGGAGAGTAATTCCCATGGAACCGGGAAGAGACTAAGAAGACAATGTGTGCCACTTGGAAGGAGATTCCATGCAGTCTATGACACCAAATGATGAAATATTCTATGAAAAATATGACAAATTCAGACCTGATTGTTTTCCTAAGACAGGGTTAAAAATATCGACCAAGAGGGCGCATTTGGGAGTTAGAGGCAACCATTTGAATTGGGGAAAGAATTGGAGCATGAAGGAGAAGACAAGTGTCATAAGAGTTACTACACCACTAAGTTGAGTTGAAGGAAGCCCATGGAGGGAAATTAGACCTTAAGAGGCCTCATGAAGTTAATAAAAGGATGTCCTAAGGAAGGATAATAACTTTTGATCATTAGTTAATTTCCCTTTGTCATTTTGGAGAGATTTTGTTGGTCCATTGCATGGTGAGTGTTTACTCTCCTTGGTTTAACCAATTTCGCGGGAGTGGGATTCATTTCCAAGTTGGTTGATGTAGAGGCCATTAAAAAATATTAATGGATATTATTGATGGTGTTTTGTTTTTAGTTTGAATTTCCATACATTTCAAGTTGTCTTCTATCCCCCTCTTCCCTCATTCCTACTTCACCATTTCTCATACTCTCATGTGATGGTGCACTTGTTGGAGTGGTGCTTATGCTTGGATAAGTCTATTTGATTCCCAATATTGCATATATTATGTATGGATATTTATGCTTATGTACATATGCTATTTAAATCTAATATAAGTAATCCATATGTAAAGAGCTTGCATTCCCATGCAATTAAACCACTAGTTTTCATGTATTTGGATTCTATTCTGAAAGAGTTTTATATCAGATATGTATGAAGGAATTATATGATGTTTAATTCTTTTGTGGAAAAAATTTGTATTTTGTATATGGTCTCTATATTCCATGTCATTCTCTAAACCAATAACTCTAAATTTGATGTGTCAAAATTGAGCTAGTAATGCATTTTTCTCTTAAACAATTTCCATGAAAGTTGTCATACAAATGTTGCACACTATAATCAACTTATACAATTAATAACAATAACTAATGACATACCATGATGTATTATATTCATCTACATAATCTAATATTAAATTTGGGAGGTTCATACTTGAGTTGGGAATCAAATTTGGCCTTCAACCCTAGGGGGGAATGTGACCTCAATTTCCTATGAAATTTGCACTTTTTCTCATTAACCCAAAACCAAGTTGTAGAAGCCTAAGGTTAGATCCAAATTATTCATAGTTCATATTAGGAGGTACTAATATTCACCATACCTTTTCATTTCAAATCAGTTGGAACCCCTATAGTCATGACTAGTTAAGCCCGGATTTGCCCAAATTGCACTTTTTTTCCAAAAATTCAAGTAGGGACACTACAATGGTATCAAAGCATGGTATTAGAACTTGTTGAAGTTATCTATTTATTTTTCTTTATTATTATCTTCCTCCATTAGAGACTGAAACTGACTATATTGTTAGTGGACAAGAGGAAGGTTAAGAAATCAATTCTGCTTTAGTGGTGATCAAGGATAAACTAGGAGTATAAGTTACATATGAGAATGTGGACTTTAAGAAACTCATGAAGTCGTATTTCAATGATATTACCAAGAAAATTATGCAATGGTTATAATTGATGATTATCCAACTTGGGGGTAAGCTGACAACATGGGGTAGTAGTAGTTCACATCATGAAAGGAAGAAGACCCATTGGGAAACTATTTCCTGCAAGGTTGGACCTCACAATCAACCCCGTGAATTCTAGAATCAGACCAGACCTACAAATCCTAAGTTTTTAGAGGCTCAAGAGAACCTTGGCACTCCTTATGGCATGAACTAAGCAATAGATAAGTGTCAGCAACTAAGTGAAGAATGTAGGAAAACTTTTCCTTTCGACTAGTTCTTCAAGGTATCTGGCAAGCTCAAGTATGGAGGAAATGGGGGAAATACACCTTTTATAAATCATGAAATGAAGTCTACCTTGGGAAAGGTAATTCTTTCTTCCTTTTATGGTTATTCCCAAATGTATTCTAATGCTTGGATACAAAAACTAGATGTGTATTTCAAGTTGAATCCTATGGTTGAAGATGATGCATTTAAAATGACCATTCTAAATCTTGAGGGTGAAGCCAATGATTGGTGGTTCCATGGTATTAATACCTTGGGACATGATCAAATTTCATCCTATGAGGAGTTTCCCAATGCATTAGTGGAGAGATTTTATAGGAAATACCCTAAATTTCCTTTCTAAGAATTGTCACAATTGAAGCAAACATGGACCCCTCAATCATATATGTTGGAATTTAAAACTCTCTTAGATATGGTTTCTAATATCTCTATGGCTCAGTTGGTTCTACTATACATAGAATGGTTTGAAGAACCTTTGAAGGGGGCGGTGAAATTCCACAATCCAACTACAATGAAGAATTCCATAAACCTAACAAGAGATCTGGCGAATGTGCTGCCAAGGACAAGGTATCCCCCTATTCCAAATTTTCCTTTTGAATTCAAAGAAGGGAGGAAACCATGGAAAAATGACTCATTTTTTAAGGATAATAGTGAGGGACCAAGCAAAGAAGAACTTAAGAGGAAGAAATTTGTCTTCACTTGCCAGCAACCTTGTGTTCCTGGACATAGGTGTGCTAAGGGGAAGGCACACTACATTGAATTCTTCTATGAAGATGATGAGGAGGAGTTGGAGGAAGAAGTAAAACTTGTATCCCAAGAAGAGGGGTATGAGACAACATAAGAAGAGTGCCATTCTCCTTAGAAAGGAAAAATTGCAGTACTTTTAGGTGTGCCTCGATCTCACACCCTTAGATTCAAGGGATCCATACGAGGCCAGAGGGTTACAGTGCTAGTTTATGGAGAAACCACTTATAAATTCATAGATGTAACCTTAGTGGAAAGGATAAATCTACCTACTGAAACTTTTAAAGGCTTCATCACCACCATTCCAGGTAACAATTCTATGGACTGTGCCAAATGGATTCCAAAGCTTCAAATTACTATAGGGAACTACATTTTTACTGATAGTTTCTATGTTGTGAATGTGGCTGAAAAAAATGTGGTTTTGGGATTCCAATGGTTATATTATATAGGGGAGCATACAATGAACTATAAATTCCCTGAAATGAGGTTTAAATATTCAAAAGGGAAACCTATCTTGTTGAGAGGAATGCACACTTACTCTAACCAAGTGGTGTCCTCTAATAGTATGAGGTCTATATTGAGGCATGGGGACATTGAATGGGATGTTGAATGTTTGATCACATATTCCAAGACTCATTTGAAGGTTTCCAAACATCCCAAGGAGATAAAACAGTTGTTGAGTAAGTATCAAAAGGTTTTTGGAGACCTTCCTCTAGGAAGGCCACCTGACAAAGGGGTGGAGCATACCATTGAATTAGAGATAGGGACCCAACCTATAAAAATGCATCCCTATAGACACCCCAAAAGGATTCAAAATGATATTGAGAAGGCTATTAAATAACTCTTGGAATTGGTTCTGATAAAACCTATTACAAGCCCTTATGCTTCTTCAGCTTTCATGGTGAAGAAAAATGATGGAACTTTAAGAATGTGCAATGACTTTAGAGCCTTGAAAAAGAAGACAATGAAGAATATATATCCCTTGCCAAGGATTGTTGAAATCATGTATGAGCTCCATGGACCCATGTTGTTCTCAAATATTGAGCTTAGAACAAGTTATCATCAAATTCGAATGAGGGAGGAAGCCATACCAAAGACTGCTTTCATATGTCACTATGGTCACTTTGATTTCCTTGCCATGCCTTTTGGCTTGACAAATTCTCCTGCCAGATTTCAATCATGCATGAACAATATATTCCACAAGCAACTTCGTAAGTTTGTACTAGTTTTATTTAATGATATTATTATTTACAGTAAGACATGGAAGGAACAGTTGCATCATCCTGACATTGTCTTGAAAATTCTACATGATCAATCTTTGTTTCAGTTTGTAAGTTTATGTGGTGAGGTAGGTTAATGTAGGGGTTTTACGGAAATTCCACAGTAGTCATTTTGTAAGTGACGTTTCGATTCTGAATCAGGAACCTGTTAATGTATTTGTAACTTCGGAATGTATTCACTTATATATCTTATGTCTTGTACCCCGATGTTTATTCCAGGATGTGTCTGTAATGTAATTGAGTCATGTCATGCCCCGATGTTCCAATCGAGAGGACCTATAATGTAAACAAGTCATGTCAAGTCATTGTGGTTAAACCTCCTATTGATCAAGGGTTAAAGTCCCCGCAATTCCGAGGCACTAGGGTTATTAGACTCACCTAGTGAAGTTGGCCCTAGTTGGGTTTATTCAAGTCAGGAATTAGTATAAATAGAGAGCTAGCCTCTCTATTTATCACACACTCACTCACACTCAGTTGTAGCGCATAGCTGAGGAAGAAGAAGACAATGGGGCTAGGAAGAAAGCGTTTATTGCTGTCGAGAGATCATCTTACTATTTTGGGCTTTTCTATTTAGTGTTGATTCTATCTCTGAGGAAGTTGCAGGGTTTTCTCCATTTATGTTTTCCCCGAGGAAAAACATTGTGTTCATTGTCTCTTGTGTTTGATTGTTGTGCTTGTTATTATCTCAGTTAAAAATCTTAATATAATGCTAGCTTAATGTTAAAAATCTAACATGGGATCAGAGCTAACCCAAGAAGAAGACACTGTGCAGCTGCGGGAACTAGGGATTCCTATTTTTTGGATCTCTCTCCACATATTTTGAGCAAAATAAGGTTGGAATAACTCTCCTCCCTAGGGCGCATCTTTCTGTCGAAGCAGAATCCAATTCTAAGGTTTTTTAGTTTTGGACCCAACATTACTGCCAGAAATTAGGGCTTTCCACAAAAGTGGAATTTTTCAGTGACCCTAGGCTTGGATTGATATCCTCCCCAAAATCAAAGTTTAGAGATCAAAATCAAAGCATTTGGTTGGACAGAACTCCAGAAAAGCAAAACCCTAATCTGCTCCTGACCCAGCATTGCAGAATTTTAGCTCCAGATTCATATCTGACATCTTGACCTGGTAAGATTTAAATCTTTTGTATTTCCATTTGATGTTCTCAGTTAAATATATCTCATCATACCAAGCTTGATGAAAAGCTTGAGGGAGTTGATAACTTCTGATCCTGGAAGTATAGAATCTCCCTGGTCTTGGAAGAGAATGAGTTGGACTCCCACATCAATGAGGAGGTTCCAGTTCAAGAGGGAGATGAGGCCAAGGCCTTACACAAGAAGAAGTTGGTTATTGCAAAGAGGATAATTGCTAATTCAATCAAGGATCACCTCATACCACAGGTGTCCTCCATAAAGACACCTAAATCTATGTTTGATGCCCTAACCAAATTGTTTGAAGGAAAGAACATAAACCGGAAGATCACCTTGAGGACCCAGTTGAAGAATGTGAAGATCTAGAATGCAGAAACCATCCAGACTTACTTTACAAGGGTTTCTCAGATCGAGGAACAATTGGAAGCAGTAGATGAAGAAGTGGAGAATGCAGAGATTGTAATGACCACCTTGAATGGTCTCCCTAGGACATGGGACTCTTTCATTCAAGGGATCTGTGCCGGAAATAAGTTAGTCAAGTTCAGCAGACTATCGGAATAATGCTCTCAAGAAGAAGCTCGGATAAAAACTCAAGAAGAGAAGATGGGAAGTGAAGATCAATCTTTCACAGTACAATCCAAGAAAACCAGATCATGCCACCATAGAAATAAGTACTCTGATCAAAGGAATAACTTTAGAAAGCCTATAGATAAATCTAAGTTCATTTGCTATACATGTGATGAAAGAGGACACTTTGCTAGAGATTGTCCTAAGAACAAAAGTAGCTCTCACAAGAAGAAGGGAAATAAGAAAATACATCATGCCCATGCTGCAGAGGATGATGAACCTTCCACAAAGAGAAACAGACAAGTCAGTAATGATTCTTCAAGTGACAAATAATATGTTCTGATTTCCGCTCTCACGGGAACTATCACACATGGAAGCAATGATTGGCTTATATACAGTGGTGCTTCCAAACATATGACAGGATTCAAGGAATCCTTTGTGAAATTATCTGAACATGAATCACCTCACAAGGTGAAACTTGGAGATGACTACCAGTATCCAATAAAAGGTAGTGGGGAATCCTCCTATAAGCTAGACTCTGGAAAGTCTATCAATATGAAAGATGTATTGCTTACCTTGACTAAAGAAGAACCTCTTCTCCATATTTGCACTAGATGCAAAAGGAATTAGGGTTGCATTTGTAGATGGCCAAGTCCTCATGTAGCCAAAGGGAAAGTATTTCGATGAGGTAGTAGTGATTGGAGAACAAGAAGGAGGACTATACAAATTGAAGGGCCAACCAGAACAAGCTTCGGTTCATGACTCGGTAGAACCAAATGAGCTTTGGCATAGAAGGCTTGCACATGTGCATTACAGAGCAATACCACTTGCAAGCAAAGTTGTTGAAGGTCTCCCAGAAATGTAGACAAAGCATGAAGGTGTATGCAAAGGATGTGCGAAAGGAAAGAACACAAAGAAGACATTTCCAAGTAGCGAGAGCAAGGCAAAAGGAATCTTGGAAATCATCCACTCCGATGTATGCGGTCCAATGTCATCCAGTTCACTAAGCGGGTATGTATAATATGTTTCTTTTATTGATGATTTTTCTAGGAAGACATGGATCTACTTCATGAAGAACAAAGATGAAGTATTCAGCAAGTTCAAGGAATTCAAAGCCTTGATCGAGAATCACACATAAAAGAAGATCAAGACCTTTCGATCAGATAATGACGTAGAATTCACATCAAATGATTTCAAAGAACTATGTAAAGACTCAAGGATTAAGGGGGAGTTGTCCACTCCATATAATCCGCAACATAATGGGATTGCTGAAAGGAAGAATAGAACTATCATGGAAGCTGCAAGAGAAATGCTTCATGATCAAGATCTTCCTATGCATCTATGGGCATAAGCTTCCAGAACAGCGGTGTATGTATAGAACTGTACTCCACACAGAGTACTCGAGAACAAGAATCCTAAATAAGTCTTCTCTAGCAAGAAACCAGAAGTCATCCATCTCAGAATATTCGGTTGTCCTGTGTACATACACATTCCAAAAGAAAAGAGGACGAAGTTAGATCCTTCAGGAAAGAAGGGTATATTTGTTGTTGTACTCTGAAAGCTCGAAGGCTTACAGAATATACTTCTGAGGGTTCAAGAAGATTGACATTAGCAGAGATGTAACATTTGACGAAGATTCAGCCTACATCAAATCCAGGAAGAGACCAGCTGGAGAACCTAAAGAAACAAGAGAACCCAGAATTCATGATACAACCGTGAACGAAGAAATTCAAGAAGAAGATCGAGAATTAGAAGAACCTCAAGAACCTGTAGATCCACCTCTAGAGAAGAATCCTCATAAGAGGAAACCTGCTTGGGTACGTGAAATTATCCAAGGTGCAGAAAGATATGGAGCTTCAGAAGAAACACCCAGAGGAAGAAAGAGAACTAGATCTTGCTCTAGTTATGTAGCCTTGCTATGTGACATTATTGATAAAGAACCTTCCAACTATGAAGAAGCAGCAGAATGGAAAGAAGGGAAGGAT
This sequence comes from Pseudotsuga menziesii, assembly GCA_001517045.1. Lineage (NCBI taxonomy): Eukaryota > Viridiplantae > Streptophyta > Pinopsida > Pinales > Pinaceae > Pseudotsuga > Pseudotsuga menziesii. The sequence continues at coordinate 21,936 of LPNX010691176.1, forward strand.
GCTATGATCGAAGAGTATCAATCAATCATGAAGAATGATGTTTGGGATGTTGTCCCAAGACCAGAAGGGAAGTCCATTGTAACTTCCAAATGGATCTACAAGATCAATCATGCTGCAAATGGCAGCATCGCGAAATATAAAGCTAGATTCGTGGCTTGTGGTTTCTCCGAAAAAGAAGGAATAGATTATGAAGAAACTTTTGCACCTGTAGCCAGATAAACTTCTATCAGATCAATAGTTGCTCTGGCTACAGTGATGAAATGGAAGATACACTAGATGGATGTCAAGACTGCTTTCTTGAATGGTGTAGTAGAAGAGGAAGTGTATGTGGAATAGCCACTCGGTTTTGAGACACGTGACAAGGAGTCTCATGTGTGTAGATTGAAGAAAGCCTTGTACGGTTTGAAACAGGAACCCAGGACATGGTACGACAGAATTGATGGTTTCCTATCCAGTTTGGGCTTTACCAAAAGTAAAGCAGACTCCAACCTTTACTACAAGGTTGAAGATGGAAATCCAGTGATACTCCTACTATATGTGGATGATCTGTTTGTAACAGGTATGGATGAGTTGATTCCTGATACGAAGAGAAAACTTGCTGTCAAGTTTGAAATGAAAGACTTGGGTATGATGCACTATTTTTTAGGCATGGAGGTGTGGCAGAATGCGGATGGAATCTTCATTGGACAAGGGAAGTATGCAGTAGAGATTCGGGATGATGGACTGCAAGGCCATAACCACACCTATGGCATCGAACCTGAAGCTATTGAGTGATGCTTCATCAGAAGTAGTTGATGCTATGATGTATCGTCAGATGATTGGGTCCTTGATGTACCTGATGAACATGAGACCAGATATTTGCTTTGTTGTGAACACCTTGAGCTAGTTCTTGACAGATTCGAGACATGTTCACTTAATTGCTACAAAGCATATTCTGAGGTACCTGAGGGGTACAGTTGATTATGGGCTCAACTATGAGGTGAGTCAGAAGATTAACCTAGAGGGTTATGTTGATTCAGATTGGGTAGGTAGTGCCATCGATACGAAGAGCACTTTAGGGTGTTGCTTCAGTATGGGATCGGGTGTGATCTCTTGGTTTAGCAGGAAGCAATCCTGTGTGGCACTGAGTACAGCTGAAGCAGAGTATGTTGCAGCTTGTTCAGCTAGTTGCGAGGAAGTATGGCTGAGGAAGATACTGTTTGATTTATTTGATCTCCATAAGGATGCTACTTGTATATATTGCGACAACTAGAGTTGTGTGAAGTTTTTAGAGAACCTAGTGTTCCATGACAAGTCGAAGCATATCGAGATCAAGTTTCACTATATTAGGGATATGGTGCAGAGAGGAGCAATGAAGCTCCAGTATGTTGCGATGGATGAATAGATAGTTGATGCATTGATGAAGCCATTGGATAGAGTGAAGTTTGAGTACTTCAGAGAGAAGCTTGGTGTTCTCCAGATCGAGGTTCCCTCCAAAGGGAAATGATGATACCTAGAGCCATTCTGACATGGTGAGAGGATTAGGTTCCTTCCATGGTCAGATGTAAGGGTTGAGCCATTCTATCATGGTGAGAGGATTTGGTTCCTTCCATGTCAGATGTGAGTGCTGAGCCATTCTTATGTGACTGTAGGATTGGTTCCTACATGATCAGATATAAGTGTTGAATTCCATTCTTGGAATGGAGGCACCTGGTCAGTTACCAGGAATACTCATTCTGGGACTGAGGGTCGTTCTGATATGACTATAAGATGTAGTCTTACATGATTAGATGTGAGTGCATGGCAATTATAATGTGATTGAGGGATGTGTTCCCACTTGATCAAATATAAGGGCTGATGGCATTCTCTGGGAGAATGGAGGCACCTGGTCAGTTACCAAGAATCCTCAGTCTGGGACTGAGAGCCCTTTTGATGCGATGTGTTTACACATGGTCAAATGTAAGTACAGAGCCTTTCTAACAAGATGAGGTCGGATATAAGTGTCGAGCCATTCTGGCGCGATGTTGTTACACATGGTCAAATGTGAGTGATGTGCCTTTCTAACAAGATGGGGTCGGATGTAAGTGCAGAGCCTTTCTGACAAGATGGGGTCGGATATAAGTGCTGAGCCATTCTGGCGCGATGTGTTGAGCCATTCTGGCGTGATGTGTTTACACATGGTCAGATGTGAGTGTCATACCTTTCTGACAAGATGGGGTTGGATGTAAGTACAGAGCCTTTCCGACAAGATGAGGTCGGATGTAAGTGCTGAGCCATTCTGGTGCGATGTGTATACACATGGTTAGATGTGAGTGCTGGGCCTTTCTGACAAGATGAGGTCAGATGTGAGTGTTGGTCATGCCTTTCTGACAAGATGAGGTCAGATGTAAGAGCTAGGAAGGCCATTCTGACTTAGGGTCAGGTATAAGTGTTGAAGACCTACATGAAGGGTAGACGTACAACCCGCATGAAAAAGGGTTGGCTCTGTAGAACTTCCTATGACGAGAAGAATCGAGATAGCACCTGATGATGATCCAGACTTGATGATGATCCAGATCAAGTGATGATCCAGATGTGATGATGATCCAAACTTGATGATGATCTAGATCAAGTGATGATCCAGATTTGATGATGATCCAGATTTGATGATGATCTAGACTTGATGATGATCCAGATTTGATGATGATCTAGACTTGATGATGATCCAGTAGTCATGATGATCCAGATCCCGTGATGAAGAAGACTTGAAGAAGAAGATGACTTAGAATATTACTTGAAGATGAAGAAGACTTGAAGACGAAGAAGACTTGAAGACAAAGAAGACTTGAATATGCAAAAAACTTGAAGATGAAGATGACAAGATGATCCAGTCGATACAGAGAAGAAGACCAGTGTTGAAAATTGTGTCGAAAGAATACCTTCCTAGTTAAGAGGGAGTGTTAATGTATTTGTAACTTCAGAATGTATTCACTTATATATCTTATGTCTTGTACCTCGATGTTTATTCTGGGATGTGTCTGTAATGTAATTAAGTCATGTCATGCCCCGATGTTCCGATCGGGAGGATCTATAATGTAAACAAGTCATGTAAAGTCATTGTGGGTAACCCTCCTATTGATCAAGGGTTAAATTCCCCGCAGTTTCAGGGCACTAGGGTTATTAGAATCACCTAGTGAATTTGAACCTAGTTGGGTTTATTGTAACTTCCCCAACCCTTCGACCGGCGAAGAGGACGCTACCATGCCATTAACCATCCGAGCAACTAGCCCCACGAACATGTACATACATGTAATACTAAAATAAAACAATTTGAAGTAAACATGCAGAGATGCATAATTATTCAACATACATCGAAAGCAAAACCATACATTCAAGCATTTAGCATGTTCATGATTTTCATTAAACAAAAAAATACAATTTGCAGAGACGAGATAGTAAAGAATACTTATCTTGTGAGGAATTCATCCCGCAACCAGCAACGTCGCTGCAACGTTCCACCCAACCATAGGCCAGTGTGCTCCTTAACCTCTCAGCAACACTGCCACCCCCGAGCTTGGCATGATTCCCCAAGGAATAAGGAACAAGCAGACTTACACATAGCCAAGGATACACAAATCAGCCAAGCCAACACAGTTGGGTTTATCAGGCCATCAAGGAGCTGAGAAAAGCTGAATGCTAAGCTAGTGAGCTCATTGAAGAGCTAAGGACACCTACACCAAAACTAGCCTGACTTTTTGGACACCCACACACACCCAACACAAGGAAATTAGTCCCTTCTCTGCTACACAGTCCCTTAGGCCCTGACCTCCCTTCCAGTGCTATTCAGGGGTTGTGGAGAAGAAAGCAACCCTCTAGCTCTGTCTGTGTGGCTCCCAAACACACCATGTTTATCAAGCAAACCAATCCCTCATCCCCACTCCAACACAGTCTGAAGACCAACCACTGCATACACGTAGCAAAACAAGCAATTCATAGCTTGGACGGGGAAATCCGATCACTGAGTCGTTCTTGGCCCTATTGTGGCCAAAACGACCCAATAAGAATCCACAGCAAACCAAAATGAAAAGGTACCCACATCAAGCCACAAATTGTGGGAAAAACATCATCCCTGATCTCAACATTGAAGCAATGGGAAATACACAGCCCAGAGAATTGGAAAGAATATCAGACTCTCAGCATGGACAAGAGGAAAAACATATATGCAGACCACAAAACCAGGTAAGGAAAACACACACCCATAGGCAGAAATTGTGAATGGCTCATTCACAGGAAAATCGTGGGTGACAAAAAATAGCTCTCCAGCTCCCTGCATGAGTAAAACAACCCCAGCCTGTGCATGAGGAGAAGAGAACGACTATCCCTGCATGAGGATGGGAAAAACAATGGAAGAATGGAGAATTGAAGAATGTCAAATGGAATCCTCCTCTTGCACTTTCCTTTCCCACGTGAAGTGAAAGGGTCTGCTGGTGGAGTGTGCGTGTGGGAAAGGGCTGACAGTCCTGCCACACACCACTGCCCAGCAATAAATGCCCCAACTAAAAACAGAAGGTTTTAAATGTGGTAGTTGGATAATGAGACAAGGAAAGGTGAGTAAGTCAAAAGGGTTTAATAGCTGACACATGGCTTATCCCCATAGGCTCAAGTTTAATAATTCCCCCTCCTTATCCTTGGGAAAATCATGCCCTTTTCATCATGGTTGCATGGACATAGCTAGTTGGGGTTCATTTTAATTAAAGATGCATATTTACATGATGCCAAAACTAATATGTGCCATATATCACGATATACCATCGGCAACGATTCCAATCGCCGAAACATAACACAACCAAATCGATGGTGGGGCTTTTGCCTTTAGCTGCACACCATGATTAATTACAATATATACATCATGCACACTTAATGCAAACGAGGTCAAAACCGGGGTGTTACATTTAGTCAAGTCGGGAATTAGTATAAATAGAGAGCTAGCCTCTCTATTTATCACACACTCACTCACACTCAGTTGTAGCGCATAGTTGAGGAAGAAGAAGACACTGGGGCTAGGAAGAAAGAGGTTACTGCTGTCAGGAGATTATCTTACTATTTTGGGATTTTCTATTTGGTGTTGATTCTATCTCTGAGGAAGTTGCGGGGTTTTCTCCATTTATGGTTTCCCCGAGGAAAAACATTGTGTTCATTGTCTCTTGTGTTTGATTGTTGTGCTTGTTATTCTCTCAATTAAAGATCCTAATATAATGCTAGCTTAATGTTAAAAATCTAACAGAACCATCATCATGACAAGAAGTTGGTTAAGTTGTCATTTTTTTTGTTAAGCTGTCAAAATGTGAGATTGGTTTGACATAACTTTTGTATCTTTGACACATCATTTCTCAAGATGGTGTGAAGGTGTACTTGGAGAAAATCCATTATTGAATGGCCACATCCCAAAAATATCATTGAAATGAGGTGATTCATTGGGATTTGTACCTACTATAGGAAATTTGTGGGGGGATTCTCCCAACTCACTTTACCTATCACTGATTTGACAAAGAAAGATGATTTCCAATAGAATGAAGAGGTTGAAAAGGAATTCCAAAGAATGAAAGAGGTAATGAGTAATTGTCATATTCTTGCACTACCTAATTTTTCTAAACCATTTGTCTTGAAGTGGTATGCATCAGGGGAGGGCATTGGAGCAGTCCTAAAGCAAGGACAACACCCAATATATTTCGACAGTAAGAAGATACAACAACATGAGAATATTTACTCTATTTATGACAAAGAAATGTTATCCATCATTCATGGTTTGATCAAGCTCAAACAATACTTGGTGGGAAACAAGTTTGTGATCAGAATTGATCATAATAGCTTAAGATACTTCCTCACTCAAAATGAAATAAATGAAAGGAAACAAAAGTGGGTGAGTAAGGTTCAAACATTTTATTTTGATATTAAATATGTAAAGTGCAAGAATAATGTGGTAGTAGATGCCTTATCTAGAATACCCTCTATTTTTCTAATGGATGTTGCAGAAGATTGGAAAGTTATATTAGAAGTAGAATATGCCAAGGATAAATTTGCTTGTGGACTTTTTGATGGGACTAACCATGATGACAGGTATAAGGTGTTGGAGAGAATCATCTAATAAAAATATAGAATCTATTTGGTCAATGGTTCGAGCTTGAAGCAAAAAGTTTTGAAGAGTGTTCATGATTCTCCTCTAGTAGGCCACCTTAGTTTCTTCAAAACATATAGAATGTTGAGAGAAGGGTTCTCTTAGAAGGGGTTGAGGAATGATGTTCTTAAATTATGTGAATGAATTCCCAACATGTCAACAAAAAAAAGTATAACACAATCATCCAACTTCTCTCTTGCATCCCTTTCATATACCAGAACACAAATGGAAGAGCATTTCCATGGATTTAATCACTAGTTTAGCCAAAGTGCTTGGTAAGAATTGCATATTTGTAGTGGTGGATAGACTCACTGAATTTGATCATTTATTTGATATTACTACATCCTTCACTACTTTACAAGTTGTTGAGCTATTCTTTTGAGAAGTTTTTAGATTGCATGGGATTCCCAAGAGCATTTTTTTTTGAAACAGGAACGGATATATTAAATGACAGTGGTTTAACCACTGGTAAGAACCACAGAATTCAAATTTCATTAAGGAAGCGGCATACAACCCATATACAATTGTTAGCCCTTATGGAAGAGGCAAAATTCAGAGCCCTTGCGGAAGCGACAAAATTAATATACCCAAGACAAACCAAGTTCCAAAACCTACTAAACGAGTTTTTACAGACATGAAATATTAACATAGAGACTAGCAGAAAAGGAAAACCAAAATTCAGAGAGAATGAAAAAATAAACTACTAGCATCAATGGTCATTTTCTCCAAGGCGTTATGAGGGTCCAAGACATCCTTGCATTTCTAGCCTTGCCACATTCAAATCCAATCTTTCAACCTTGATATCCAGCTCTACCAAGAACTGGATGAACACCTGTTCAGTCCTCGCAATCCCCAGCTCGAATTCTTTCCTGATTCGAATTAAATCTTGCTCCACATTCTCAAGTCTACAACCACCTTCCGAATCCATACAGTGCAGGAGACGATTTATTCTTTTCAGCTTCCGCTTGATATCCCTTATTTCCTCTCCAACAACCCTGTTATCTGGAGAGGAAGTAGAGGATTCAGATGGGGGTTCCATGGATGCACCGAACAGCAGGAGACGGGCAATACTAGAAGGAGAGACAACCTTGCAAATAATTCAACGTTGTGAAATCAGAAAACAACCACCACCTTTTATCGTTCTAGGATCGTCATGCATCATTATGTGAACTGATGCTGTCGTACTGGAGATCCTCATCAGATCAGAATTGAAGACGGGCAAGCGCAGAATGACGAAGGGTGAAAGTGGGAGGGTACAGTGCTGGACGAGCCACCCTTTAAGCTCATTAAAACTTCTTTGTGGTGAGATCCTTTCACCACGCGTCGACTCACTTCTCCACAGCATGCCATAGGGACAGATGGGACGGGCAATAATGACCACCAGCAGCCACGTGGGGATCCACTCGATGGGAATGAACCATAGATTCATGGAAATGTGGGAGCTAGGAGACCCAACACTAGGGGATAGAGATCAAATTCCTGCATCCATTGATGTCAAAGATTCCCCGACCCAAGGAGGAAGCCACATTGGATGCTAAGTTAGCCAGAGAATTTTTGCTCCTTAGCACATGGAAGGCTTCAAAATTTTGAAAGAAGGAGCTGAAGCTTTGGATTTTTTTTAGGAGTTGCTGAATCTTCATATCCTCTGGGAGATTTCCCGAATTAAGAGCTTGAATAACCAGTCTAGAGTCACCAATCACCACAATGTCCTTTATGCCATGATTTTTGGAAAGGATAAGGCCCTGCCAGAGAGCCAAGACCTCTGCTATATTATTTGATTCGATACCCAGCCCCCAAGAGTAGGACAGTTCCTGATTTCCATCCGGGGATAGAATTACCCCGCCTCCCTACCTCCCCAGGATTCCCTTTAGAGGAACCATCAAAGAAAAGAATGCTTATATGAAAGTTCTTGATCCACCTTTTGAATTCATCATCCTCAAGCCTGATCTCCCAATGGAATACGACCCTACTGCCAGAAGGAGGACGCAAAGACAAGTCAGGATACAGCCTATCGAGCTAGGATTCTTCAGAAGGGGAAAGGGGAACTCCAGACAAATCCCACAAGAGGGATCTTAGAAAATCACCCAGTAAAACATGAACTTTGGATACCTCCTGCTTGGCTTGGTAAGCTTTGTCTCTGAATGTTCAAGAATTTCGCTCCAGCCAAAGCTTCCATAACACAAACTTTGGTAATGCTAACCGACAGGCTTTAAGATTTCCATTTTTTAGACTGGTAAACAGAGAGACTATTTGCCAATCAATCAGTAGGGAGTGGATATTATCAGGGATGGTGATCGTGCCAAAATTACCAGGAAGTGAGAGAGTCCAAACTTCCTGAGCAAAGGGGCAGGTGAGCAGGACGTGAACAACAGTTTCTTCAAAGTTTAAGAAAAATGGGCATCGGATTGGCCCTTCCCATCCTTTATTCATCATATTATCACCTGTTAGAATCTTATTGTGAGCTAAGGTCCAAATGAAGAATTCCACCTTGGGAAGAGTTTTCATATTCCAAATACTTTTCCAAATATCTTGCGTGGTAAGGGGGTTGGGGAGGGCCAGTAGCATGTAGCCAGTTGCTGTAGAGTAGGCCCCATATTTGTTTCCCCACCCTCTAGAATCTTTGGATCTCCTTGAGACTGGGGACTTTCCTTGGAGATGATGGAGAAGAGTTGATTTCTCATCCTCAATATGTGAGGGACATGCAATCTACCAACCTTTCCAAGAATTGTGACTATTCTCGTCAAAATCTGAAATCCTCCAAAGGGTTCCATTGCTCTGTGAGTTTAAAAAGGTTTTCATTTGATCCATTCCAAGACTCAGGCCTATTGGTATCTCCCCCATGATGGGGTCATCCCAGATATTAATGTTTTTCCCATTGCCAGGAATCCAGTGTAGTTTGGACTAGAGGAGACTGAGGGATTTGAGGAAAATAGAGAAGATGGGAGAACCTTTCCTACACACCGGGGGCCTTTCAAGACACCGCAAGCGAGTCACTGAGAAGTATTTTTTCCAAAGATCCTATTTGCACCAGGAGGGTTTCCCAAAGACTATATTCCAAAGGATTTTTGCTCCTAACGCCAGATTTTGGCTTCTGAGGTCTCTTAATTGTAAGCCTCCTTCTAGCAGTGGCATGGATATTTTCCCCCATCTAACCAAAGGCAGATTTTTCCCAGTTTGTTTACCTCCATTCCATAGGAATATTCTGCATACTTTTTCAATTAGAGCAATGATTCTTTTCAGAGCTAGAAGAATGGAGCACTGATAGATGGGAAAACTAGATAGGACCGCTTTGATGAGGATCACCTTCCCAGTTGGGTTGAGCCATGAAGCACCCCATGAGTTAACTCTAGCCTTGATTTTGTCAACAATAGGTAGCCAACTAGTCAAATTTGGGCGAGATTTGAAAATGGGAACCCCAAGATATTTGAAATTTTCCCAATGAGCTTTCCCTTCAATGTCGAGGATTCTAGATATTTCCAACATTTCTCTTGGATTACAATTCCATCTGAAGATATGGATTTCCGCATAGTTGATCTTGCTTCCCAAGGCCTCTTGGTAGATATCGAGCTCGAATTTGAAGTTTTTGGCTAATTGGGTACTTGCTCCCCCAAGAAGGATGGTATCATCCGTAAACTACACATGGTTTATGTCCTTGACCCCTCGAGAGATATGAAGTCCCATGCGACAATTATTCCTTTGGATATGGGATAGTTGAAAGCTAAGAATCGAGGCTTAGATAGCATACAGGAGGGGAGAGAGGGGGAACCCTTGCTGAAGCCCCCTGGAAGCTTTAAAGAATCTCACCACTCTACCATTGACTAAAGGAGCAATCCAGGGATTGTTGATGCAGGCTTGAACCCACTTAATAAACCGAGAGTCAAACCCAAACCTGTGAAGAACTTGAAAAAGAAACTCATGGTGAACCCTGTCAAAGGCATTAGCAAGATCTAATTTGACAATCATACCTTTTTCTTTTTGTTGAATGCTGGAGTGGATTTCCTCTTGGACGAGGATGATGTTTTCTTCAATATGTTTTCCTTTAATGAAACCTCCTTGATTCTCAGGGATGAAGGCAGGAAGCAAGTTTTTGATACGATTGGCGATGATTTTGTAGCCAATGTTGCAAAGGGAAATGGGTCTAAACCTTTCGAAAGAGATAGCTCTTTTCTCTTTGGGGATAATGGCGAGGAAGGCCAAGTTAGCGCTACCCCCAATTTTGCTGCACGATTGGGATTTTAGAACAATTTTGTGCAAATCGTTCTTCACTATTTTCCAATAGACTTTGATGAACCTAGCCATGAAGCCATCAAGACAGGGGGCTTTATCAGGATGCATACAGGAAAGGGATTTTTTTTATTTCTTTTTTGGAGACAGGGCTAGTGAGGGAATCATTAGTGGCTCGACTGATGGAAGGGGGGATCATTTTAAGAGTAGGGGAGGAAGGGAACAAGCTAGGAGGGCTATTTTCAGAGTATATACTTTTGAAATGGTTGTGGGAAAGCTGCTTGATTTTTTTGAAGTACTGGATCGACTAACCATTAGATTGAATCTCTTTTATCGCCATGAACTACTTGCGTCCCTCTACCTACTTGTGAAAGAAACTAGAGTTTCTATCACCTGCCAGAAGCTAAAGGGTTCTTTCTTTTTGCCTCCAGTATTCCTCTTATGTTCTGCAGGTGGAGTAAAGGGCCCTATGAAGAGAGGTCTCTTTTTCTAGACTGCCAGCATCCATCAACTGATATTCTTGCCACCTTTGGGGCTGCTCAAGATTCTCCTGAGCATCAATTCTAAGCTGGAGGCCTGGTTTTCAAGTATTTTTCCAAGTGCTTTAAAGCTAGCATTAACCTCCCCATTTTATCTTCCCACACATAGAAGGGGGAGCCCAAGACCGGATTGTTCCAGGTTGTTTGAACCAGGTCCATAAATCCATCTTCCTTAACCCACAAAGGACTGAAGTGGAAAGGGATTGGCCCTAGAGTTTTTTCTTTCAAGTGTTCTAAGTGAATAGGCTTGTGATCAGACATGCTAAAGGGGACGATGGCTGAGTCTTCCCTAAAGCCAAGAAGGAGCAAGGAATTTTGAATGAGGAACCTATCCAGTATAGCCACAATATGACTAGGCCCCAACCTACGATTGGACCAAGTAAAGATGCCCCTGGCCAGCTCGATGTCTTCCAAATACTAGTTACTCATAATGTCTTCCACTGTTTCTCGTAGTGGGTCTCTAACAATGGATCCGCCTTTCTTCTCTTTCCTAGACAGATTTATATTAATATCACCGGCCAAGGTAAGATTTTCAGGCTGAAGCGAGGATAGTAAATCCTGAATGATTTGCCAACAGTCTTTTTTTTCAGAATATAAAGCAGGAATATAAATATTTAGGATACTTACCAGGAGACTAGAGTCTTTATGCCTGAGGCTCGAGAATATCCAATGTAGACTAACTTGAGAGCGAACCAGCTCAAAGGAGGAAGATTTCCAAAGCAAACCAACACCCCCAGAAGCCCCCCTAGCACTGACCGCTAGGCCTTCGCTGTTTTTCCAAAAAAAAATTGATGCTTGGAGGAACTCCACATCCTCCATTTTTGTCTCCTGGACTAGAAGAATATCAAGGTTGGAGATCCTCAGGAGGTATTTCATTGCTTCAATCTTTTATTTTCTCCCTAACCCCCTACAGTTCCAGGAGACTAGCTTCATTATTTACCTTTGGATGGATGGGAACCCCCTTTAACAGGGCATTTTAGTCTGGTTATTCTGGGATTCAACATGGCATTTAGGGTTGCTTGAGACCCAAGCAATTTGTCTCTATAGGTGGCCTCTTCCTACTGTTCCTTGCCATTTTTCCTTCCTTTTTTAGACTTACACTGAGTGGGAGGATCAGGATGGATTTCCCCATCTTCTCCTTCTGATTCTTCTTCTTCTGATTCAAGGGAAGATTGACTAGAGAGGGGGAGGGCAATCGAGGATCCATCACCATCCGCCTAGGGGAAGCCACAAGAGTATTGCCCGATCCAACTTCCTCAAGAATCGCATATCTGACTTCTTTTGAATTGTTCTGCTACTCTTCGATATGTTTTCCTGTATCCTGATTAGGATTTTGAGGATCATCAACCCTCCTGAGGATCGTCGTTCCTCCATTCCTTGTTTATCTCTTTTTTGGGGGGGGGAGGTTCGCTCTGGTTCTCTTAGCTTGGGTCCATCCTTCTTTTTCTTCTCGATCTATTTGTACTGAAGGGAGCTTTGGACATTTCTTCTGGAAATGTCCATATTCATGGCAGTGATGACATATGAATGGCAACTTCTCATAGAACAACTTTTGGAAATTATGCCAGTCACCGACAATGAGCTTAATGGCCTTCGGGAGACCTGCTTCAAGATCAACTTCCACACATATTCTAGCATAGGAGTAGTTTTCCTTAGGGTTTTCTTTATCAATGTATCTTCCTAGTTTGTCCCCAATGGCTTGCAGGGAGGATGGGGTCCAGCAATGAATCGGGAGGTTAGGAAGTCAAACACACATGGGAATCGCTTTAGGTACATCCACATCTGGGTCAAAATTAGGGGTCCATCTATTAAGGTAGATTCCTTGGGGGGCCATGAAATAGGGACCATTATGAAAAATTAGGTCTCGATCCTCCTTGGAGATGAATTCAAAAAGAAAAAAACCTCACCCTACCGCATAGCAGGTAACACTATTGGAGATCAAAGGCCACCAATTTTTCTAGATCCAGTTATATGTGGACTTGGGAGAAGGCCAAAGACCTATCGGCCAAGGAAACCGCAATGTGCATTAGCTGCTGGGGCGGCAGGTCAATAACCGAGATTTCTTCAAGTTTTTTAACAAAATTTGGAAATGGAACGAAGAAAGGCTTGAGAGAGCTTCCTGTAATGAGCATTTGAAAAGCATTAGTGACCTCCGATGACAACCCCCTGCAGGCAGTAGCCACACTCATGGTGAATTTAGCGACAGACAAACCCACGGGCCCTCACTGACAGACCCAGAAGATCCTAGGCACATCGGGAAGCGACGACCCAACCCACAACGTAACCCCTGATAGACGCACAGACAAACCCTAGAGCGTGAGGCAGCAGCTCGGGTGGAAAAAAATTAATGGTGGATTCCCAAGAGCATTGTTAGTGATAGAGATATCATATTTTTTAGTGCATTTTGGCAAGAACTTTTCAAAATGGTGGGAACAAACTTGACTCCTAGCACAAGATATCATCCACAAATTAATGGGCAAACAAAGAGGGTGAATCAATGGTTGGAAGGTTACTTGAGGAACTACATTAATGTCCAACAAAAAACATGGATCAAATGGTTGCGTTTGGGTGATTTTTGTTATAATACTACTTTTCATATGTCCATTGGAACGTCTCCTTCCAAATCATGTTATGGTTATGATGCATCCACTTTTATTAACCACATATTTGGTGATAGTAGAGCTCCAAAATATAAGGATTGGATTGAAGAAATTCAAGAGATTTTGAAGGTATTGAAAGATAACTTGGAGGTTGCCCAGAACCAACAAAAACAATATGCAAATCAACATAGAATGGAGAGACACTTCCAAGTGAATGGCTTGGTTTATTTGAGGCTGCATTCCTACAAAACAACCCTCCTTAAAAGGAAAATGTTAAGAAAAGATCAAACCAAGGTTTTATGGTCCCTACAAAGTGGTTCAAAAAGCTGGAGAAGTGACATATGAATTGGAACTTCCAGATTGAAGTTAAATACATAATTTATTTCATGTTTCATGTCTTAAAAAGGTGATAGGGAAACATATTTCAGTTTCAGACACATTACCTCCCTTGGATGATGAAGGAAAACTCATTCTCATTCCAGAAAGAATAGTGAAGACAAGGGAAAGAAAACTAAGGAGCAGAACTATAAAGGAATACTTGGTACAATGGAAGGATTTTCCTACTAAGGAAGCCACTTGGGAAGATGAACAATTTTGCAGCATCCAAACTTGGAATTTCTTGTGGACAATTTATATTGGGTGGGGAGGAATTTCATGTCCCCATCCAAATAAGATTGCTTGCAAACAATGTTTCACCAACCTACTAGTTCCCTAGGTTGAGGTGGAGGCATAAATTTTGTAATAAGGGAGCTATGGGACCCAAAATGACCTTACTTTACCATATTCACATTAAATTGGGTCACGTAAATAATAAATTTTAATAAAATAAGGTGGCATTGGTTCATGGAGATAATTGGAAGCTTTTGGAGTCTTTGGGTGACTAAATTCCCTCACACACTTGGCATGACCTTCATCCAAATTCAAACCCATGGGGAATGTAAGGTTCTTGGATGGTGATGTGGTGTCACATAGTCTGTCATGAGCCAAGCAATTCAAATTAGGAGAGGAGAGTAACTCCCATGGAAGAGGAAGAGACCATGAAGACAATGTGTGCCACTTGGAAGGAGATTACATGCACTCTATGACAACAAGTGATGAAAGATTCTATGAAAAATATGACAAATTCAGACCTGATTGCATACCAAAGAAAAATATGACATGACATGAATAAAAATAGCGACCGAGAGGGCACATTTGGGAGTTAGAGGCATCCATTCGAATTAGGGAAATAATTGGAACATGAATGAGAAGACAAGTGTCATGGGAGTTACTAAACCACTAAGTTGAGTTGGAGGAAGCCTATGGAGGGAAATTCGACCTTAGGAGGCCTCCTTAAGTTAATACAAATATTTCTTGAGGAAGGAGAACAAATTTTGATCATTCGTTAATTGGCCTTTGGAAATTTGGAGAGATTTTGTTTATCCATTGCACGATGAGTGTTTATTGTCCCTGCTTGAACCAATTTTGAGGGAGTGGAATTCCTTTCCAAGTTGGTTGATGTAGAGGCCATTCATACCTCTCAATGGATATTATTGATGGTGTTTTAGTTGCAGGTTGAAGGTCCATACAGTTTGAGTTCTCATCTATCTCCCTCTTCTCCCATTCCTATTTTGCCATTTCCCACACTCTCATGTGACGACGCACTTGTTGGAGTGGTGCTTGCACTTGGATGAGTATATTTGATGCTCAAGCTTGGGTATATGATGTATGGATATGTAATATTATGTCCATATTATATGTAAATCAAAATATAATTAATCCATATGTAAAGAGCTCGCATTCCCATGTTGTTAAACCACTAGTTTTCATGTATTTGGCTTCTATTTTGAAAGAGTTGTATATCATATATGTATGAAGGAGTTTCTATGATGTTTAATACTTTTGGGGAAGAAATTTGTATGTTGTAGATGTTCTCTATATGTCATGTCATTCTTTGAACTATTTACTCTACCTTTCATGTGTTAAAATCGAGCTAGTAATGCAATTTTCCCTTAAGCAATTTCCATGAAACTTGTCATACGAACTAATGTTGCACACTATAATCAGATTTCAGACTTAATAACCACGATTAATGATGGTGATTGATGTCTGATATTCATCCCCATACTCTGTTCTGAAAGTTGGGAGGGTCGTACTTAAGTTGGGAAGCCAATTTGGCCTTCACCCCTGGGGGAATGTGACCTCAATTTCCTAGGAAATTTGCACTTTCTCTCATTAACCCCAAACCAAGTTGCAAAAGCCTAAATTCATATACAAAGTGTTCAAAGGTCATATTAGGAGGTACCAAGTCTCACCACACCTTTGCATTTCAAATTCATGAGCATTTGGAGTCACTTGGAACCCCTATAGTCATGACTAGTTATGCCCAAATTACACTTTTTTCCAAAAATTCAATTAAAAACACTACAGATTATGGACGGAAGATCGACGATAACTAGACACCTGCCTCATTCCCTAGGCTTATCTCCAGGTCACTCATCTGAGTTATGTTTCTTCTCCTAGTTTATCCTTTCTCTTCACTTTGTTTCCCTTCACTTTTGGTTTTTTCTTCATGCCTTTTTATGTTTATTTTGCTTTAATTTTGATTTTGAAGGGTTGTTCATTCATTTTATTTTATTCCCCCTTTTCCGTCTTGTTGTTTATTCCTTTTTTTGTTCTTTCTTATAATAGAATTTTTAGTTTTATTAAATTAATTATTTATTCATATACTTTTATTTATATTGTTTTTTTCATTTTTTTATTTTATTTTATTTATCTTAAAAAACTCTTTTTTCAATCATTATTCTCTTTTTTTTATTAATTTATTCTTAAATGTTTTTTATTTTTTCTTTTTATTTTAAATATTTTATTTTTTTCCTTGATTTTATTGCGCCCAGAGGCCGCTCTACACTCCAGTATGGGGAGATCTTGTAAGGTGATGTAACTTCAGTAATGTTGTAACATGTCACCAAAAAATAATAGTGATAGTGAATATTATGGGAGAGATCTTGTAACGTGATGTAACCTTAGCAGCTTTTATAACATGTCCCCAAAAAATAATAGTGATAGTGAATATTATGGGAGAGATCTTATAAGGTGATGTAAAGTTTGTAACATGTAGGCAAAGAATAATAGTGATAGTGAATATTATGGGAGAGATTTTATAGCACAAAATAAAAAATAATATCACTTTAGTAACGTTATTTTTATCAATAAAAAATAATTTTTCTAATAGGCCAAAATAAATGTCGGCCACAAAAACAATTTAATATGGGGAAGATGTTGTAATCTTCCTACCTAACAAAACAATAAAAAAGTAAAAATTTAATTATCCGTAAAAAAAACATGTGGGTCAAGAAAAAAACACAAAATTGAATTATCCGCAAAAAAATGTTGGCCTTGCACATGGTTTTAAAACCATGTGTGCAAGGCCTCCTAAACAACCCATGGTTTTATTGTACATGGTTTAGGAGAGCCTTGCAAATGGTTTTAAGACCATGTGCAAGGCCTCCTAAACAACCCATGATTGTAGGAGGGCCTTGCATATGGTTTTAAAACCATGTATGGGAAAATGATGCAATGTTCCTTCGTAACAAAATAAAAAATATTATATGTCAGCCATAAATAATATTAAATATTAATAATAATAAAACTATATGTGGACCTTAAATAAAAAGATGTGTCTTTTGGTTTGAATCAAATCAATGGATACCTAAGAAGAGGTTTGAACCTCGAAAGATTTGATCCATCTCGGTGCTTGATAGAGCTTAGGATCTCGGTGTTTAGTTCTTCATAATTCTTTGATTGTTTTCCTTTGTTAAATTTATTTTAAGTTGGTTATATAATTTTATTTTTTTCAAGTTTTTTTTTCATCTTTTTAGTTAACTCTTTTAAGCTCGTCATATGATTTAATTTTTAAAACACAATTCAACAATGGACTAATCACCCAAAAAAAACCTTAGCACCAAAAAAATATTTTACTATCATAAAATAGAAAGTCAAAACATTGAAATTTTTTATTTAGATAATTCAGGCATTTAAGCCTCGATATCTTAGAAAAATTAAGAAAAAAAAGAACATTCAGGGATATCTTAGATAATTGAGGTAGCACAAATAATTTTTTGCTCAAATTTTGATATGTTAAGCACTCACATTATAAGATGGAGCACAACCCACTTCTAACATCCCACCTCTCCCGTAATGTTTAGCGATCCCACACTCGACTTGACAAAAGTAATTTATACATACGAAATCGAGGAATGAAATTATTCCGTAGAAATTGAAAGGCCGCTGCACCATAGCAACCCCCTCTGCAAAACCCTCCAGGCCGGTAATCGTTCTTTCGATTATCACACCATTGAATGACGTTGCAGCTGGGACCTTCGCTTGGGGTGTCCCCTTCGCTTGGGGTGTCCCCTGTAATCCTTCCCTTTCTTTTTGCCGACAGATTCATCTTCTTAGGCAGGAAATTAGTTGTAGTACTATTCATGCCTGGGCACGCAAGCTGTGAGAGGGTAGCGGATTTGATCCCCCGACGCTTGCTAGAATCCACTCCAGCGGATGTGAGACTAGACTTAATAGTTGCTCGATCGGTCCGGGGATCGAGTCTGCTATTTCCTTTTTCTGCCGGATCTCTTGTACTTTGGGCTGCTTGATTACACAGCTGTTTTGGTATCTTTTGCATGACTTCTTCGGATAGGGTATTGTTAAACATTCGATCCATTTCCGTGAAAAGCAGGCGCCAACGTCAGTCATACATTCTAATGATAACCACTGATATATGCTAACTAGAAGCCATACCTTTAAGTACCGAGATGCCTTGGCAATTCGAACCCAGGACCGACGATTCGACTTGTTCATAGAAACGACCTGATCTTTTAATCTTCTTTTTCAGTACAAACTTCGAGTTAGCGTGATTCAGTCACGGAAATCTTCTCATCGCATAACTTGACCTTACTCTTTGCTGCATCGAATCCCAGTTGCGTCTTTTTCTTGGTGGGCTGCCGCTCATTGGATATTGTTTTTCCGACAGTCGATTACGGGATTGTTTTCTCCATCTTGAGAAATCGAAACAATCCTCACCGATCGTGCGTTCCTATTGCAGGGTTCAAATTTCAATCCAATATTTTCAAATCTCATCTCACATTCCCATGGATTATTAGCATTACATGATTCATTAACAGAGTAAATAAGACGTTTTAACCTGCACATTTAATCAATTGTCATTGTAGTATATCGGTACGTATTTCCGCCTGTCATGCAGGTGACCCTGGTTCGATCCCCGGCAACGGCGTTTTTCTTATCCAGTTATTGCGCTTTTTGCTGTCGTACGTTGTGGATTATAGATGGAAATTGATCCTCTTGCCCGTTTTTTCTTACCCAGTTATTGTCTGTGTTACATTGTGGTTTTTTCTTACCCAGTTATTGTCTGTGTTACATTGTGAATTATAGATGGAAATGGATTCAGTTCACCCAGTTATTGCGTTTTCTGCTTTGTTGCACGGTTGTGGTCTCACCCAGTTATTGCGTTTTTTTGCTGTGTTGCGTTGTGGAATGTAGATGGAAATGGATCCTCTTGTTCATAGAGTTGGTAAAATGCAGAAAGTATGTTACTGGAGGATCAATTTCAGGAACTTTCAACAAAATAAGTAATTGGCCATTTGAATAACCAGGCTCAGAGGGCTGCAATCGACTCCTCTAGTTCGGCATAAGTGTTCCTTTTGACGATGCTTAGTTGTTTGCAATTGTCCATCTTGCTCACCTCCTCTCTTCCATTAAGTAGTTGGCCATTTGAATAACCAGGCTCAGAGGGCTGCAATCGACTCCTCTAGTTCGGCATAAGTGTTCCTTTTGACGATGCTTAGTTGTTTGCAATTGTCCATCTTGCTCACCTCCTCTCTTCCATCTTGCTTGACAATTTTCTAGCTGTGTTTTCCACCTTGCAGATTGATTGTAAAGCAGTGTAACTGAAATCTCACAATATAATATGTATCCTTTTAAGTCCCAGTTATTGATGCTAAGGTTTCATTATAGATAGATCATGTACATCCCTTGTTGATGCATAATAGAAACAATGTCACCAACATATATTCCTTGTAACAGAAGTAGAGCTAGAGGGGAGAGGATAGGAGAGAAGAGCACCGAGGGGAAATAGAGAGGAGGGTATGGTGTGGGAGAGGGTTTCGAAGGTTTTAGAGTAAGGAGGAGTGGGGATGGTGTAATGGAGATGTAGTCAGACAAAGGAGAAGGGGAGTATCATTTTTAATGATATTTATAGAGTAAAAACATTTTACTTTATAAATATCATTTTTTCTTATTGCGTCGAGAGGCCCTCTACAGCCCAGTATGGGGGAGATCTTGTCACGTGATGTAACGTGATGTCACTTGATGTAACGTTATTAACATGTCGGCAAAAAAAATAGTGAAAGTGAATATTATGGGAGAGATCTTGTCACTTGATGTAAGTTACTAACATGTCGGCAAAAAATAATAGTGAAAGTGAATATTATGGGAGAAATCTTGTAACGTGATGTCACGTTACATTGTAATATGTCGGCCAAAAATAATTATGTCAGTGGTAAATAAGACGCTTACTAATCAATCTTCTTCCAGTATTGGTGACAAGGAGAATACTACTAAAGCGTTTGTGGTTTGCGATCATACCAGTAGGTTGATCGGCAGTATTGTTATGATGGTTTCTTTACAGGGAATTGAGAAATTCAAACCCCATCATTTTCAAATTATAAGTCAGGTAGCATCGGCAGGCATGTTTATCCTCACGAGAATGGTCTTAAGAGATGGAATGAATCATTTTGTTTTCGTGACATACAGACAGGTTATTGGAACACTAGCTATTGCTCCATTCACTTACCTTCTAGAAAAGTGAGCAATCAATTCTTCTTTATCTTTAGATGTACAAATTTGAAATTTTATATATATATCTATATATTGCACAGAGAGGGTCATTTGATTTAGTCTAAGATTTAGCATTGCAGGAAGGAACGTGCGCCGTTGACATGGCCTGTCTTATTTCAAATTTTCTTCCTTGGAACTGGGTAAGCATTTTCTGCATGTACTACCTTTGGCATTTGTATGTTCGTTGATATTGTTGAATAAACTGTGCAATACATATTTGACAAGAAATATATTTTATTGATGTCTGGTTACAGAATCGCGGTTGCTCAGAATATCTACAGTCCAGGATTATACTACACTTCTTCTACGTTTTGTGCAGCAGCATTTAATCTAATTCCTATTTTGACATTTATAATTGCCATATTCCTGAGGTAGAAGTTATATAATTATAACTATTTCCTGTCAACGATTTTTTTGTGTGTGAATGGTAGCACCTTTCAGGTTTGTTTTCCATATGGATCCTACTGATTATTGAGCTACAGTGAATGTCAATGGTTTGATTATTGAGCTCCAATGAATGTCAATAGTTTGGTTATTGATGTACAATGAATGTCAATAGTTTAATGTTTGACTGGCAACCTATATTTCAATGTGCTTAATCAACTTTGGTGATTTTGTTAGACTGGAGGAAGTTAATATCAGAAGTTTCGGAGGACAAGCAAAAGTACTGGGCACAGTTATATGTGTGGGTGGTGCAATGGTCATGGCATTATACAGAGGTCCTGCTCTTAATTCTTCATCACCTGGTGTTAAAAGCGATCGAGTTGCATACAATTATAAGCATAATATTATTCTGGGGTCCATCTTGGTCTTTGGGGGCGTCGTGGTGAGGTCTGCCTGCATTAGTTTTCAGGTGGTATTCATCATTATCAAGTATATTGCCAATTCTGTCGATTGAATATTATTATATTTGGAATTTTTTATTATTGTTGATTGTATAGTGGGTAAAATCGAATGCAGGCACTTGTTCTGAAGAGGGATCCGGCTCAGTTATCGTTAACAGCTCTCACAAGCCTTATTGGAGCAATAGAATCTGCTCTAGTTGGTGTAATTTGTGATCATAATAAACCGAATAGCTGGGCTATAGGATGGAATATTGAGCTTCTTACCGTCGTATACACACGCTCAGCATCTGAATTGTGAAACTAAATTCTACTGTAATAGAGTGCTGTGCGTCATTACACATGGAAAACAACAACAAATTATTGATTTCAGTGAAAACCACCATTTTGATTGATTGATTCATATTTAGATATTATGTGATATTTTAGACTTTAGGGGTCAACAACCAGATTAATCCAAGAATAACAAGTATACAACAAGAAGTTATTTTAGGTGGTTATCTTGTTATGCTTAAATACATCTTAAAGTTATTTTAGGTGGTTATTTTGTTATGCTTAAATACATCTTAAGATTTAAATAAACTTTTAGTTAAAAGGTGCTTAAAGAAACTGTTAAAAGTATGTTTTTGTTTCTTAATGTTTTTAAGAGAAACAAATATACAACAGGAGTTTATTTTATGTAATAGTATATTGTTATGTTTAAATACAGCTTGATTAAGATTTAAATAAACTTTTAATTAAAGGGTGGTTAAAGAAAGTAATAATAGATTCTTTATGTTTTTTTATATTAATAATTTTTCTTTAATATTTAATAGTATTGGCTTCAGTATATTTAAAAACCAGATATGTTGATAAAAACTAAGTGGTTAATTTGGCCTCTTCCCATTCATTACAGGGAGTAATATGCTCTGGACTTGGGATTTTTTGCAGATTTTTTTGCAAATTTGGTGTATAAGCAAAAAAAAGGGCCTGTATTCGTGGTCATTTTCAATCCACTGGCAATTTTGGAACTTATCATTCTTAGTGTTTGTCTTCGCGTGGGAAGGTAAGTAAGGTTTTTCTTCTCGGGATCATTAAGCAAATAATATAATTCTTAAAAGAGACAGCATTATATATTATCCAGCATTATATGCGTCTTTTGATTTGGAAAATAGAAACCCTAGTGTACACTATGGAACATTAGTGTATGACATGCTTTCCACCATGGGAGAAACCCTAGTGAATGACAAGCTTTCTTGACTTTTTTTAATATTGATGCAAGCTATGTAGTGTGGTGGGCGGAATTTTGATCATCGTGGGCCTGTTTTCTACACTCTGGGGTAAAGCAAAGGACATGGAAACGAAAGATGCTTACGAATTTGGCAATAGTATCATGCCACCAGAATGTCTGGAATCCGAGAATAGTTTTATTCGAATTGTTGACCTGACAGAGGAAGATACAAATCCGAGAAAGCAAGATACTAGGTTGTGATAATGGAGAAAATGCAGTGCTTTGAATTGTATGTGCAAATAACAAGTTGTAGATCCTGCCGAGGTTGGCGGAAGAACTTCTCAATGTGTGGACCTTAAATTAAAAAAAATGTGTCTTTTGGTTTGAATCAAATCGATAGATACCCAAGAAGAGGTTTACACCTGGAGAGATTTGATCTATCTCGGCGCTTGATAGAGCCTAGGATTTGGATCTACGCTGGTGTATTTTTACATAATTTTTTTTTTTTTATTTGGTGGTTTCTTTATAAACCATCTTGTTTTTTGCTTTTTGAAGATGAGCAAGGTTCCTGCTCAGTTACGTCGGTTTCAAATTCTTAACACAGTAAATCCAAAAAACTATGGACTATTCAGATAATTGCAAAAGCTTAAATCATCTCATTATACAACCACATAGGCCTTTTATTCATTTTTTCTTTAAATGGTGTTGTAAAGAATTCATTATGAGCTAACAACCAGTTGAATCACTTGATTTTTGGGAGGCAATCCTCATTCCAAACTTTCCCTTAAAGTTGAGAGAAAGCAAGGTAAAGAAAATGCAAAACAAATAACACTGTTTTCCATGGTCCTTTTCCTGTCGTTGATATGCATTTCATACTCTTCCTATCTTTGATATGCATTTCATACTAGTTGTTGTTTTAAAGGTAGCTAGAAACAATGACTCAAATTTTATATGCATATCATACTAGTTATTTTTGAAGGTCCTTAGAGACAATACCTATGGAGGTATTGTCTCACAAGTCAATACTCTTTGCTGTTTTCATACATTGTCTTATCTCTCCGCCCAAACTTTGTGATCCAATCAGACTCAAAATGTTTTAAACATGGAGAATTTGATCATGTCTAGCATAAACTATCTCTGTTTTTGTAGGTGTTATCATTCGAGGGACAGCAAGGACTGTTCCCCAAAACCATCAATGCATCTTGTTGTGCAAAGCTCAATGAGAAATGGTGAGGAAACACCGTTCGAACTGGGAAGAAACATAATTTCTAATATAATCTTTACACAGAATGGGTATATATCAGCTATAATATCTTGTGGAAAAAGGAAAGTGCATACAATCTAAGAGAATGGCACCGTGTGCTTGTAGTTTATATATAAAAAGAGAGCAAAAAATGTTATTGTAATTATTGTTTGGGTTTTGATTAAGATCAAAAACCATTTGTCATCCATTAAAAACTCTTTTGTTTTGTTTGAAGTGAAAGTTTATTAAATTTTGGGTGTGATTTTTCTTAAATAATTATGAATCATATCTATTCTCCTTACCAGTTTATCTAAAACTTTGTAAAAAGCTTTGGCTACGCATACATATAAAGGGAAAGGCTATAAGAAAGGGCATAAAAAGAATATTATTCAAACGAATAATTAGAGAGCGTCTAGATGTATGCACCAGTGATCTAGTGGTTGAATGTTACCTTGCATAAAAAGAATATTATTCAAACTAATAATTAGAGAGCGTCTAGATGTGGTCTAGTGGTTGAATGTTACTTTGCCATGCTACATTCCCGGCTGGTGCAGCAATATTTTGTGTTATTTACGTTTACTTTGCCATTCTACATTCCCGGCTGGTGCAGCAATCTTTTGTGCTATTTACGTTCTGTTTTGAAATGTTGAAATAGATGACGATTATGATACCCAATCTATTCATTTTATCCGGACAGACTATATCAGTTATACGATTATTACAATTACATCATTCAGTTGAAATAACCCAATTATATGATTATTACAATTACTATATCAGTTTTCTCAAATCTCATTTCACGTTTGCATGGATTATTACAATTACATGATTCATCATAGAGGAAGGAAGACTTTCTAACATCAAATAATACAATTATGTCGTTGTAGTATAGTATTAAGTATTCCCGCCTGTCAAGCGGGTGACGCGGGTTCGATCCCCGGCAACGGCGTTGTCGAATACAAGTAATTACCTTTTCTCATAATCAGCAATTTGAATAACCAGGCTCGAGAGGGCTGCAATCGACTCCTCTAGTTCCGCAGAATTGTTTTAGGAGGCCTTGTTTTCCTTTTTGATGATGATCAGTTGCTTGCTAGATCCAATTTCCATTTCCCCAAGTAGTTTTCTAGCTGTGCTTTGCAAGATCCACCTTGGAGATTGTAGAGCAGTCACGGAGATGTCTTATCTTCCATTTCCCCAAGCAGTTTTCTAGCTGTAGAGCAGTGTCACTGAGATATCTTATCTTCCATTTCCCAAGCAGTTTTCTAGCTGTAGAGCAGTGTCACAGAGATATCTCTCTATCCTTTAAGTACCAGTTATTGATGCTGAGGTGTCTCTTGTTAATGCATAATAGAAACAACGACACCAACTTGTATTAATAGTAATAGAGGTGGAGAGGAGGAGAAAGAGGAGGAAGGGTATGGTGTGGGAGAGGGTTTGGAAGGTTCTAGAGAAAGGGGGACGAGGACGGGGATGGGGATGGTGTAATAATAGTAATAGAGGTGGAGAGCAGGGGAAAGAGGGGAAGGGTATGGCGTGGGAGAGGGTATGGAAGGTTCTAGAGAAAGGGGGACGGGAAGGGTATGGTGTGGGAGAGGGTTTGGAAGGTTCTAGAGAAAGGGGGACGGGGATGGTGTAATAATAGTAATAGAGGTGGAGAGGAGGGGAAGGACGGGAAGGGTATGGTGTGGGAGAGGGTTTGGAAGGTTCTAGAGAAAGGGGGACGGGGATGGTGTAATAATAGGAATAGAGGTGGAGAGGAGGGGAAAGAGGGGAAGGGTATGGTGTGGGAGAGGGTCTGGAAGGTTCTAGAGAAAGGGGGACGAGAAGGGTATGGTGTGGGAGAGGGTTTGGAAGGTTCTAGAGAAAGGGGGAGAGGGATAGGGATAGGGATGGGGATGGTGTAATGGAGATGGAGTCACACAAAGGAGGGGAGGAGTCATCCATTAATGATAGAGAATAAGGATGAATGCTAAGGGTTTGTAGAGGGCAATGGAGCTCTTTTTTAAAACATACCCATTTTTTATTACCTTTATCCAACAAAGGAGTGTTAAATGCAAACAATGCAATGTCATGGGATACGATGGTTGGTTGTTTCTAATTCTTCTATGTGTAGAAGGATGATCTCGCCTTTTCTTATGTTGACCCCTACATTAGCCATTACATTTTGCTTCTCTACATTGATGATGCTTGGCATAAAAAAGTTTCACTTTGTTGAATCTTTGGAGAAGGGCTTCTATTCTTTGGAGGGTCCCACTGGTGCAAAATGAGGAGATTGTCACCCATTTTGAAGCGTTGAGAGGATAATGTGAGAATCTCCAATAATTAGAACAACCTAGGAGGTAATGTCTCTTAAGAGTTTGATTCCTTGGAAGACTTCAAGGGCTTCTATTTCGTTAGTAGTCCACAATTAAATGTGTACGCGTCCCACTATTTGTTTTTCTTTTGATCTTGCTTTGGTATTGTTATATTTATATTTGAGTTACTTCTACACATGCAATAGTAATGCCATATTGAGAGCATGCACTCTACAAGTTCGTGTGAAAGCATCAATCAATTTTCAATATGGTTGTGCAATGAGAGCCCATGCTTTCAAAAAAGACATGGTGCAAATCCCAATATGTGTCAAGGCAAAGTTGAACGAAAACTTCATAAGGTTTGAAGAAGAAATGAGCCATAATATGTCAACCATAGACAAAATAACTTTGGACCTAATGTCAAATACCTCAACCCACAACCCCAAAAGATTTAAAGGGTAAGAAGAGGATGTAAACCATCAAGGAACAATAGGAAACACCCCTCAAACTCATCAATTACAACATGGAACTGTCACAAGCCCACTTTCAAACTATAAATTCAAATCACACAATATGATTTTGTAGGTGAAGTTGAAGTGTACACATGGTTAAGAAACATTAAGTTGTCCTTTAAGAAAAACCTATTTTACACAAGTGAATATACATTAAATTAAATTGTATATCTCTATTCTTATTTTGCTTGTCATTTTCTCTCACAAATGATTCAACTATGCAAAGATTCCACTCAAGAATACGTTTATCACAGACCCAAGGTATCGTTTCTCCACACTCTAGGTACAAAGGCATCCACATAAATCCTAGTCTCACTATGATACCAATGAAGAGTTTTGTTAACATGTACAAGAAAAGCAATACCAACATAATTTAAAATAAAAGGATAACAATCACACATCCACACAATGATACACAAGAATTACCTTGGAAACCCCAAACCAGGAAAATCCACCTAAAGAAAGCCACACCTCTCTCTATCTCATTCACCCAACTCAATTGTTCACCACACAATACTTTAGGTAATTTGTAGCTTCAATTAATCCTAGTCCATTAACCTAAGATTAGATTGTATCTTTAGTTCCTTAACTCAGATAAGATTACAATGGGCCAAAACCATTGGTTGCAAAAACACAAAGAGAACTAAAACACAGTTCTTGGGGTCCCACAAGCCTCTCCAGCTAAAGGTGGGTTGCCCTCAGATCCTCATCATTTATTGGCCAACTCACAAACTCCCACCAATTTGTGGTTAAGCCTACTTGCAAAGAAAACACCACATCCTCACTCATCGATCCATGAATACTAAACATGTGGTGCTTGCTTCAACCCATAAATATACTCGTTCAACCTTCAAACATGAGTCTTTGGCCCACCCACCTCAAAACCTCTTGTTTGACTAATGTATATTTCCTCCTCAAGCAAGCCATTTAAAAACATAGTTTTAACATCCATCTAATATAAAGGCCAATAAAAAATTAATGCCAAAGATATAATTGTTTTGATGGAAGCATTCCTAGGAATTGGAGCAAAGTTCTCCTCATTGTCAACTTTCTCTCTATAGAAGAATTCTCTCACCATGAACATGCCCTTGCATTCTCAATGCTTCCATTAGCTACATAATTTGCCTTGTACAACAATTAGAATCAATATATTGTCTCCACGCTAGTCTTGGCACAAATGCCCACATATCATTGTTTAAAAAGAAGTTATACTCATCTTCCATGTCATCCTACAATACCTAGTTTGAATACACATTTGTATCATTAAATTGGAAGGTTCTACATCAACGAAACATAACTAGGAAACTGTAGTGGGGTAACTCACTAAAAAGGAAGTCTTCAAGTCTCCCACTTTCTCTTATGTCTCCTACAATGTTTGGGTAATCCTTCTCGTCTTCTTGGCTAAATTGGAAGGTAAATGGGTCTTTGTTCCCTCACTAGAACCTTGTTGATCTCATCACGGTATTGTTGTACTATACAAATCAACACATGATACAACACTCATGTCACCCTCATCTTCCTATATAAGATTCTCCAAATTAAAGGACCAAAATTCGTCATCAAATTTAACATCTCAACTCGCTATTGTCTTTTGTTGTGATTGGACATAGACTTTGTAAACCTTAGAGAACTCATTGTAACCAACAAAGAAACCCTTCAATTTGAAAGTTCCAATCTTAGCTCTCTTATCATTAGGAATATGAATATATGCAAGGCAAAAAAATACATAAAAGTGTGATACTTGAGGCTTCTCACAAGTAACAACTTGTATTGGTGGCTTTAAATATTTTGTGACAACACCCATTAAAAATGTAGACAATTGTACTACATGATTATGGAAAAATACACATTGGTAGATCTAAATCATGGATCGAAGCATTGGAATTCTTTATGATGGACATAATATTCCCCTCTGAAACCCCATTCTACTATAGGTTGTAAGGGACTGTCAACTCCCTCTTGATCCTAGTGTCCTTGGAAAAGGAATCAAACTCCTTCAAGGTGTATTGTCGTCCATTGTCACATCTCAACACCTTAATTTTCTTACACGTGTGATTTTCCATGAGAGCTTTAAACTTGTTTAACTTTAGTAAAGGCTTCATCCCTGGTATTCATAAAGTAAATCCATGTTTTCTAGAAGAATCATCAATGAAAGAAACATAATAGATGCTACATGTCAATGAAGCTAAATACATAGGTCCACATACATGTAAATGGATCAAATATAGAATCCCTCTCAATATGTGCTAATTATTAGAAAAAATATTATTGTCCTTCTTTTTCGAGTACTCCATAGTGCAAGTGATAAAACCTCTAGTGCCAAATCTCACATAGGTTGTGCATGGAAGCACCCTACTTCATTGGATCAATAAGAAATTTGTATTCTTGACCACCATATTTAACACATTTTTCCAAAAGTGGACTAGGATAAGGGCCATGATCTCTAATAATGACTCGTTGATCATCAAACTCAAGTAAACACCTAGCATCTCTCATGGATAATATTGAAATATTGTTCTTAGTTAAACTAGGAACATATAATACATCATAAAGCTCAAAAACATAAAGTTAAGGCATGTAGAAGGAACCAATTGTCATACATATAACCAAATATGTGGCACCATCATTAAGCTACACTTATGTACTTACGTTATGCCCGTGAAGTTTTCTAAAATCCTTCTTATCGGAGGTCATTTGTTTATATAATCCAATGTCCACATACCACCCAACAACAAAGGTGGTGTTAGTGGACAAGAATGACACCATTGAGAAGGTTGTCTCAAGCATGGACACAAGTTCATCTAATCCAATGGAAGCTTTTGCACTCTACTTGTGTTGTTGTTTTCCCTTCCACTTCTTATTCTCAAGACATTGAGAAGCATAGTGTCCATTATTATGGAATTTTTACATACTTGACATGGATTAAGTCTTTCTTCCCTTGGTGAGAAGATCTAGAATATGCATCCTTCCCCTTTTGATGCTTCTTGGGATCTCCTTTCTTACCACCTTTCCTCTTATTTTTAATGAGGGGTAGGTTCCAACTCTCCTCCACACTGACTAAAAGAGTCTCTAGTTGGTCTCCCCCTGGATCCAGAGCATGACTACGTCTATAAATGATTAATTTATTATAGTTTTTCAAATATATTCATGGTTTTTGCAAAAAATCATGCTTCTAAATTTCTCAGTCAAGTCTCCAACTACTACTAAATTACAATGTTTATCGAGAAACATTGGTTTTGTAGCACCACTTGTTAGCTAAGTAGTTATCAACAAAGTCCTTCATATTGTCTCTTGTTTTAAAAAAAATGAATATTGAAAGCTATTGCAATTTATAGTGCAACCCATTTAATGAGATTTGCAATCATTTTAAAGAGCATGTAAAACAATATTGTATTCGAGGAGTGAGAAATTGGCACATGGTGCCAGTAAATTTAATCAATGGTTGTTCATTCAATTTAAAAGAGTCAAGACCAAATAAAAATGGAGAATCACGAGTGTTTTAAAGTTGAATGTTCTAAAATCAAGACCAAATGAGATAGGGATAAAATAATTCAACACCAAAACTTTAAAGTTGATTTTGACATAAATCACAACTTTATTTTAGTATTGGGTTGTCTCATGCTCTACACTATTTGGGATGATATTTGTAGCGACCACCCATAAATGTACGAAAGCATGATTATAACACCCCGGTTTTGACCCCATGGTATTAAAATTGTACATGATGTATACATTGTATTGAAATCATGACGAGGAGCTCAAGGCCAGGGCCCTGCCATTGATTTGGTGTTTTGTGTATCGGTGATAAAGGTTGATGTCGATGGGTATAGTCCAAAGTCAGACACATTACATTTTGAAGATATCATGTAAATATACAAATTAATAAAATACCACAAGTAGCTATGGAATACAACGTAAGAGATGGGGGCATGATTTCCCAAGGAATAGGGAGGGGAGTTAGTCAAACTCCTGAGCCAATAGGGTGAGACCATATGTCAATAGGGAAACCCATAAACCCTCAGCTACATTTTCGTCCCCTGCACTCAATCATTCAATTCTTCCAGAAGAGTTGTTGAGGCAGTTAATGCCTTGGGCAGAGCAAGGCATGGCAGTCAGATTTCGTGTCTAAGCAAGCCTGCAGTCTGGGGAAGCCGCATTCTTGATTCTAAAGCAAGTAATCATGGGGATGTGTGCCCATCCTGTCATTTCTGGAGTCGCCCAGTATGTCTTGGTCATTCTGATCCATTATTCGGGGGAGGAGGTTGTTCATGGTTCACTATCCTGAGTCGAGGAAATGATTGTTTGGTGTGGTTCATCATCCCGCAGACACAACACGATCTAGCAGAGTATTGCTACGCATTCTGCAGTGTTTATCTATGTTACAGAGTGGTATGCAAACTTGGTCATTTGTGTTACAGTGTGGAGCCCTGTGTTGTTGAGTTACCTTGTGGTTTGTTGTTATGTGTTCCCTAGTTCTGGTCTAAACTGTATGCACGACTTAGGAGTGGAAGAGATGCCGAATGGGCTTGATAAACCTAGTGAAGAGAGGAACCTCATGAAAATATAGGAGTGGCTGGTGAATATTCTATGCACACCCTGAAGAGAACTGGAAGGGAAGGCATAGACCGAGGGACTAT
The DNA here is from genome assembly GCA_001517045.1 of Pseudotsuga menziesii. Taxonomy (NCBI): domain Eukaryota; kingdom Viridiplantae; phylum Streptophyta; class Pinopsida; order Pinales; family Pinaceae; genus Pseudotsuga; species Pseudotsuga menziesii. The sequence continues at coordinate 53,064 of LPNX010691176.1, forward strand.
GTAATAGAGAAGGGGATGCGTCCTTGTGTTGGGTGTGTAGGTATTGTGGATGCTATGCTAGATAGATCTTATGGAGGTGTCCCTAGCTCTTGAATGAGCCACTAGCTTAGTCATTCTTCATTTCCACTACCCTAGAAGCCTATGAAACCTAAACGTATATTGGCTTGGCTGACAGCCTATGAAACCCAATTGTATATTGGCTTAGTTGGGAGGCTTGTTAAACCCAATCAGATATTGCATTGTCTGTGTGTTGACCCAAGGGACTATGTAACAGAGAAGGGGATGCTTCCTTGTGTTGAGTGTGTAGGTATTGTGGATGCCAGGTTAGATAGATCTTGTGGAGGTGTCCCTAGCTCTTGAATGAGCCACTAGCTTAGCTATTCTTCCTTTCCACTTCCTTAGCAGCTTGTGAAACCCAAACGTAGATTGGCTTGGCTGATAGCTTGTGAAACCCAATTGTATATTGGATTGGTTGGGAGGCCTGTTAAACCCAATCATATATTGGATTGTCTATGTCTTGATGTGCATTTGGCCATGTGTAATCCTTGGTTGGACAACCTGCTAAACCAAACAGTGAGATGGCCTGAATGAGTAGCCTATTAAACCCATATGTTAGTTGGCTTGGACGGTCCTTAATGTGAATGTTGTCTTGACTATGTGCAGTCTATTAAACCCAACTATTAGATGGCTTGGTTGAATATCTTGTTAAACCCAACAGTGTATTGGCTTGCTTTCCTGCAGCCTGATAAACCCAATGGTTTATTCACCTGGTCGAACAGTTTGAAAAACCCAACTATAGGTTGGCTTGACTGTGTTTGATGTGTTCTGGCTATGTGTGAGCCTACGTTCCCTAGTTCCTTGTGGAATTCATGCCCAGCTCGGGGGTGGCAGTTGTGTTGAGAGATTAATGAACACAACTAGCGTATGGTTGGTTGGAATGTTGCAACGATATAGCTAGTTGCGGGACAACTTCATATTTAAGATAAGTATTCTCTATTGTGTTATTTATGCAATGTATTTTCTTATGAATGTGTTGATTATGTTGAATGCTTATTGAAGATTTAAGTAGAATTTACTGTTGTGAAATGTCTCTGCATTTTGAATCTATTATGCCTTGTATTTTCCACTGCATTTGCTTATGATCATGGAGACTAGAATCCTAGTTATAGGATCAAAAATGCAGCTATCTTAAGGTAAGATGTGTTTTTTCTGTAGTTCAGGACTCGCCTGCGGGAGGCAGAAGTTGGGAGTCGGAAGGAGGAAAATTAGAGAAAAGAACAAGGCAGAATGTTGGTTTTCCGCACCCTGGGATCCTCCTGTGAAAAGCGGAAGGCGGAGGTGGAAAATAGTCAAAATTTCTAAGGTAAAGTGTAGATTTATGCACCTCGGAATCCTCCTGTGGAAGGCAGAAGGTGGGAGGTGGAAATTAGAAAGCAGAAAGAGAAATGAGACCAAGTGTTGGGGTTTCCGCGATCCGGAGTCCGCCCACAGAATGCAGAAGGAGGAAGGTAGAAATTGAACAGGTAAAAGTATCATTTTGTTGGTTTTTCGCACCCCAAAATCCGCTCACGAGATGCGGAAGGCAAAAAACGGAAGTTCAGAAGTCGGAAAGCGGAAAACCGAAGGATAAAGGTAGGCGATTGTTGATTTTTCGATTCCCAAAGTCTGCATCGAAACTGCAGAAGGTAGAATGTACTCAAAGGATTCCGTCATGTTTTCATGTTTTCGATTCCCAAGTTTCGTAGCAGAAAGGAGGAAGTTGGAATGAGGATAGGCATGAAACCACAGTGGCATTTTGTAGAGTGTCGATTCCCGTAAGCCGCACTGCAGAAGGCGGAAGTCGGAAAAGTCAGTTTCAGTGTGAAACAACTTTTCTGGTTACAGGGTGGATCTGTGAGATGCAGAACGACTATTAGAGTGATGTTTATGATTAAGCATGAATTTAAAAGTATGAACATGACCTAGGACTATGTTTAAAGAGAAATAAGTAATAAGTGTTTAAATTATTCCACATATTAGTCAGGTGTATGGGCACCAAGTTCATGGACATCATGGTATATTAGATCGAGCAGGATTAGTGGTCACATTCCTCTCCTCATATGCTCCTACAGAGGGGAGGGTAAGCCACATCGTGGTATAAGAGGGGAGGGGATGTGACATTGTGGTATTAGAGCCAGGTTTAGTGGTCACGTTCTCCTCTGAGGAGGGAGGGGATGTTACATTGTGGTATCAAAGCTATTGGTTGCAACATTGGGCCTAGATGGGCCAAGTGAATAGTTTTCAAGTCTATTGGTTGCAACATTGTAGCAACCAATGGTGTTTAATTTCTAAATTTTTTATGCAACTAACAATATGTTTATTAACACATTTTGTAGAGTCATAGTGCAGTTTGGAAAAGTTGGTTTGTGGCTCGGCCATGAGAACCTACAGCATGAATGATGCACATGACCCCTATGGGATCAAGGCAGATGCCATGGGAGAGAACATACAGGTCGGAAATGTTGAAACATAATCTAATGGGAGAAGATATCAAGAGACTCCCCCAGATATTGCAGCCACCATGAGAAGCCTAAGGGTGGAGATGCAGAGTTACAGAGAAGATAATGAAAGAATGATTAAATCTCAAGAAGAGCAGAATCAGTTGAATGCAGCCATGCTGTAGAGTTTGACAGACATCCAAAGGTAGATGAACTCTAGGAATTAGGCAGTAAATCCGGAAGGAAGTAGGAGCGGTGCCAGAAGAAGAAAAAGGTCTTCTAGTGGATCATCTGACTCTAAAGGATCCACTAGGGGTTCAAGCTCTTCATCCCATAGGAATAAGTGGAAGAGTTGTTACCAGAGCAGTTCACGTGATGAATTTAAGAAGACAATGCCTCGTACCTTCAATGGTGAGGTAAAGACCAGTCAAGAAGTTGAAGCTTGGCTTCTTGGGATGAGAAAATATTTCCAAGTCCAAGACTACTCAGGAAATATGAAGGCAAGGGTAGCCATCTTCAATCTGAATGGAAGAGCATCTATATGGTGGGAGCACCTCAGGAAAGTGAAGAAGATCAATGACAAAAAGAACACATGGAAGCAGTTCAATAAGTAATTAAAGCAGAAGTACCTCTCCAATAGGTACTATGATGACACGATTAAAGAGTTCCATGAGTTGAGATTGGGACAGTTGGCCATGGAAGAATACGCAAACAAATTCATGGAACTGTTGAGGTATGTCAAGTATACCAGCGATGATAAAGTGAAAATCCAGCGTTATCTAAGTGGATTAACTTAGCCATACAAAGGAATAATTGAGTTTGATGAACCTCGAACTCTAGAAGAGGCTATAAGAAAGTCCAAGTATTGTTATGATCAGAACAAAAGCAAAACAGATATCCATAAGGTGTTCAGGTACACAGGGTACTCCCAAAAGACCAAACACCTTAAGCAACTGCTTCACACAAAAAGATCACAGATCAACACACCGATGTTTGTCACATGGTTAAAACCCTCGAGAGGGAAATAGTCCACGGCCCCAACCAAATAGCTACTTGGAGCAATTTATTATGGAAAAGAAAGAAAGTTACATGAGCTTCTCATAATCGATCAACTAGCCAAGGACCCTCTATGCTCTTTAAANTAAGGCATGGAAGGAAAAGAAGAATAAGAAGTTTGACCAAAGGAAGAAAGGTTTCAAACCTTCTCATTTCCGAAATCAGCAAAGGCATCCATCACAAGTCGTGAAATAGCCAGCCAGAGTGATGGGAGACAAGCCAAGAGATCCAAGAGAGATCAAAGAACCTCTCCAATGTTGGGGATGTGGAGGAAACCATATGCGCGGGAACTTTCCGCTTGATAATGGGTATGTATGGAAAGCTCACAACATCCAAAGAATCTGACATAGTGGGTCAAGTAGCAAGGACCATCCCTAGAATTTATGCAGCACTAGAGGACCGTCAGGAAGATCACTAGTCAACAGTGGTTGAAGTTGAAGGTAAGATTGCTAAGCAATCTATTTCTATTTTGATTGACCCTGGATCTACTCAGTTATATCACTCTTAGAATTGTTGATATTTGTTCTTTTAAGAAATTAAAGCATAGCAAATAATGGTTAGTTCAACTAGGCACTGGAACCAAGAGAAAAGTTAGTGAAGTGGTAGAGAAATGTCCATTAGTCATGGATGGGTTAGTCACTTATGCAAACTTGAATGTTCTGCCACTTGGTTCCTATGATATTTTTAGTGGAATGGATTGGTTAGAAGTGCACAAATTTAATCTTGACTGTTATAACAAGACTTTTGAATGCATGGATGAAGAAGGAGACCCAAGGGTTGTAAGAGGCATTCCAAAGGTGATTTCTGTTAGGCAGATTTCAACAATGCAGCTGAAGAAGTTATGTAGGAAAGGTTGTAGATTGTATGCAACCCATGTTTTGGAGGCAGCAGAGAACGAAACTCTTAGGTTGGAGGACTTTCATGTATTGCAGGAACTCAAGGATGTTTTCCCTGATGAGATTCCAGTACTTCATCCAAAGAGAGGCATTGATTTTACAATTGATCTTGTGCCTGGAGCAGCACCAGTGTCCAAGACACCCTACAGGATGAGCACACCAAAATTTCTAGAGCTAAAGATGCACCTGCAAGAGTTCTTGGAAAAGAAGTATATCAGTCCAAGTGTGTCCTCGTGGGGAGCACCAGTTCTATTTGTGAAAAATAAAGATGGTACACTCAGGTTATGTATTGATTACAGAGAGTTGAATAAAGTTACTATGAAGAATAAATACCCTTTACCTATAATTGATGACCTATTTGATCAAATGAGAGGAGAAAAGGTATTTTCAAAGATTGACTTGAGGTATGGTTACCATCAGGTATGAATCAAGGATGAAGATATTCATAAGACAACCTTTAGAACCAGGTATCGACACTATGAGTTTGTAGTGGTACCATTTGGCCTCACAAATGCACCAACTACATTTATGTGTCTCATGGATAGTGTTTTCAACAAGTATCTGGACAAGTTTGTTCTTGTCTTCCTTGATGACATTCTTATTTATTATAAGAATTAAGAAGAGCATGAAGAACATTTGAGACTAACATTGAAATTCCTAAGGGAGCATAAGTTGTATGCAAAGTTGAGAAAATGTGACTTTTATAAAGATAAAATTCATTATTTGGGTCACATTATCTTAGAGGAGGGCATATCTGTGGACCTTGAGAAGATTGAGGCCATTATGAATTGGCCAACCCCAAGAAATGTGATAGATGTGAGATCTTTTATGGGACTTACAAGATACTACAAGAGGTTCATTGAAGGATTCTCCAAGGTTGCACATTCAATCGCTTCTTTGCAAAAAAAGGGGATAAAGTTTGAATGGACACCAAGATGTGAAGAAAGCTTCCATTAGTTCAAGAATATTCTTACAAGTGCACCAATTCTGAAAATTGCATATCCAGAAAAAGACTTTGTGGTGTGTATTGATGCATGCAATCAAGTACTTGGTGGATTGATTATGCAAGACAACCACATGGTATGCTATGAGTCGAGAAAGTTGAAGGCGCGTGATGAGAAGAACTATGCTACTCATGATCTAGAACTTGCAACCATAGTACATGCTCTCAAGATGTGGAGATGTTACTTAATGGAAAGAAAATTTTAGCTAAGGACAGACCACTGTGGTTTGAAATACTTGTTTGATCAGCCAAATCTAAATGCTAGGAAAGCTAGATGGCTGGAGTTTTTGTGTGAGTTTGATTTTGAAATCAAACACATCAAAGGAAAAGAAAATAAAGTGGTTGATGCACTCAACAGGAAGGTGCATGAAATACATGTGGCATCTCTTAGTATTTTCCAACTAGATTCGAGACAATAGATTATTAATCATATTGCTGAGGATAAAGTGTATGTGCAGATAAAGGAAAATTTGCAACAGAAAGGCCTTGAAAAGAAGTATGAGGGATATAAATTGGAAGAAGAAGAACTTCTTACCTATAAGAACATAATTTATATTCCAAATGTAGCAGACTTGAGCAAAATTGTTATGGATTAAATCCATCAAGCTCTATATTCTGGTCACACAGGATATCAAAAAACAATTGCTACAACCAAAAAGTAGTATTTTTGTCTAGGAATGGAAAAGGACATTGCTAAGTATATTTCTAAGTGCATGAAATGTCAGCAGGTGAAGGTTGAGCATCAACACCCAACATGGTTATTGCATCCTTTTCCAGTCCCGGAATGGAAATGGAAAGTTATTTCCATGGATTTTATTACAGGATTGCCAATGACTATGAGACAACATGATTCCATCATGGTTGTGGTGGACAAGTTGACAAAGGAATCACATTTTATACCAGTCAAGTCCACGTATAAGTCTGATTCCATTGAAAAAATATTCATGAAGGAGATTTTCAGATTACATGGATTTCCTAAGGCAATAATTTCATATAGGGATACCAAGTTTACTTCCAATTTTTGGAAAAGTCTGTTTGCATATTTGGGTACAAAGTTGAACTTCAACACTGCCTACCATCCTCAAACCGATGGACAGACAGAGAGAATAATAAGGTGCTTGAAGACATGCTTCACATGTATGTAATGGACAAACCATCCAAATGGGAGGATTATCTACACTTGGTAGAATTTTCCTATAATAATGGACAACAAGCATCACTAGGAATGAGTCCATACAAAGATTTGTATGGAAGAAGGTGTAGGACACTAGTGACTTGGGATAATCTAGTGAACATGATTGTGCTTGGTCCAGAATTTCTCAAGGAAATGGAGCAAGAGGTTGCAAAGATCAGGCAGAACCTGAAAGTAGCCCAAGATAGACAAAAAAGCAATGCAGACAAGCTTAGAGTGCATAGAGAGTTCAGTCTTAGGGATCATGTTTACCTCAGAGTGAGGCCAAGGAAGAGTTCAATGAAGCTTGGAAGTTGTGCCAAGATGTCACCTAGATATTGTGGGCCTTTTGAAATGCTCGAAAGAATAGGTCCAATTGCATATAGACTTGCATTTCCTGCTAGCACTAAAGGTCATAATGTTTTTCATGTTTCTTTGCTTAAGAAATATGTACATGATCCTAAACATGTGATAAATTGGGATTTGATCCAGGTGGAGCCTGAGGGAGATTTCCAAACATAGCCATTACGCATCCTCGACAAGAAGGTCATAGTTCTCCGAAATTGAGTCGTTGGATAGGTAAAGGTGCAGTGGAGGCACTATGATCCTGATGAGGCTACGTGGGAGCTGGAGGATGCCATGTGATTGGCACATTCATTTTTGTTCAATTTTGTAAAGCACTGAGGACAATGCTAATGAAGGGGGAGGGGAATGTGACACCCTGGTTTTGACCCCATGGTATTAAAATTGTACATGATGTATATATTGTATTGAAATCATGGCGAGGAGCTCAAGGCCAAGGCCCTACCATTGATTTGGTGTTTTCTGTATCGGTGATCAAGGTTGATGCCGATGGGTATAGTGCTAATCCAGGCACATTACATTTTGAAGATATCATGTAAATATACTATTTAATAAAATACCACAACTAGCTATGCAATGCAACGTAAGAGATGGGGACATGATTTCACAAGGAATAGGGAGGGGAGTTAGTCAAACTCCTAAGACAATAGGGTGAGACCAGATGTCAATGGGGAAACCCATAAACCCTCAACTACCTTTTCGTCCCCTGCACTCAATCATTCAATTCTTCCAGAAGAGAGGTTAAGGTAATTAATGCCTTAGCAGAGCAAGGCATGGTAGTCAGATTTCGTGTCTGAGCAAGCCTGCAGTCTGGGGAATCGACATTCTTGCTTCTGAAGTAAGTAATCATGGGGATGTGTGCCCATCCTGTCATTTTCAGAGTCACCCAGTATGTCTTGGTCATTCCGATCCATTATTTAGGGGAGGAGGTTGTTCACGGTTCACTATCTTGAGTCGAGGAAGTGGTTGTTCGGTGTGGTTCATCATCCCATAGATGCAGCATGAGCTAGCAACGTATTGCTACATGTTCTATAATGTTTCCCTATGTTAACGAGTGGTATGCAAACCTGTTCATCTGTGTTACAGTGTGGAGCCCTATGTTGCTGAGTTACCTTGTGGTTTATTGTTATGTGTGCCCTGCTTTGGGTTTGAACTGTATGCAAGACTTAGGAGTGGACGAGACGTTGAATGGGATTGATAAACCTAGTGAAGAGAGGAACCTCATGAAAAGATAAAAGTGGACGGTGAATCTTCTATGCACACCTTGAAGAGCACTAGAAGGGAAGGCATAGCCCGAGGGACTATGTAGTAGAGAAGGGGATGCTTCCTTGTGTTATGTGTGTAGGTATTGTGGTTGTCGGGCCAGATAGATCTTGTGGAGGTGTCCCTAGCTCTTGAATGAGCCACTAGCTTAGCCATTCTTCCTTTCCATTGCCTTAGCAGCCTAAGAAACCCAAATGTAGATTGGATTTGATGACACCCTATGAAACCCAATTGTATATTGGCTTTATCTAGGAAACATGTTAAACCCAATCGGATATTGGCTTGGTCGTGTCTTGATGTACATTTTTCCATGTGTAATCCTTGGTTGGACAGCTTGTTAAACCCAACAATGAGATGGCTTGGCTAAGTAGCATGTTAAACCCTTCTTTTAGTTGGCTTGGTTGGTCCTTAATGTGAATATTGGCTTAACTGTGTGTAGTCTATTAAACCCAAATGTTAGTTGGATTGGTTGAATAGCCCATTAAACCCAACAGTGTATTGGCTTGTTTCCCTGCAGCTTGATAAACCCAATGGTGTATTGTCTTGGCTGGACAGTATGAGAAACCCAACCGTAGCCTTGGCTTGACTATGTTTGATGTGTTTTGGCTATGTGTAAGCCTACATTCCCTAGTTGCTTGTGGAATTCATGCCCAGCTCAGGGGTGGCAGTTGTGTTGAGAGATTAATAAACACAACTGGCTTATAGTTGGATGGAACTTTGCAGCGACATAGCTAGTTGCAGGACAAATTCATCTTCAAGATAAGTATTCTTTGTTCTGTTATTCCTGCAATGTATTTGCTTATGAATGTGCTGATTATGTTGAATGCTTATTGAAGATTTAAGTAGAATATACTATTGTTAAATGTACCTGCATTTTGCATCTGTTTATGCCTTGTATTTTCCACTGCATTTGCTTATGATCATGGACGCTAGAAGCCTGGTTACAGGATCAGAAATGCGGCTATCTTAAGGTAAAATGTGTTTTTCTACACTCTTGGACCCATCTGCAGGAGGTGGAAGTTGGGAGTCAGAAGGAGGAAAATTAGAGAAAAGAACAAGGCAAAATATTGGTGGAGGCGAAAAAGAGCTGAAATTTCTAAAGAGCTGAAATTTCTAAGGAAAAGTGTAGATTTCTAAGGAAAAGTGTAGATTTCTGCACCTCAAAATCCTCCTGCAGAAGGTGGGTGGCGGAAATTGAAAAGTAGAAAGAGAAATGAGGCCAAGTGTTAGGTTTCTGGGATCCAAAGTCTGCCCATGGAATGCGGAGGGAGAAAAGAGGAAAGTGAATAGGTAAAAGTATCACTTTGTTGGTTTTCAGCACCTGTTGATTGCATGGGCAGACCCGGGTTTACTATAATCAATCAACAACACCCCTAACTCACTGGCCCTTTCGGCGACAAACCGCGAAGCGATCTGAAGTCTCACCCGAAGTGAATCTAATGGGTTGGCCAAGACTCAAGTGTCTTGGACCAGGCTCTGCGCATCCTACGTCTCTTTCCTTACTCCTATGATTCATGCGGTCAGCTATCTCTGCGCATCGCACGTCCCCTTCTACTCGCAGCACTTTTAGCCGTGCGATTCTTACCCACGTGCAAGTCGCACGGTTTCTTCCCGCGCCGCACAACTTCCACTTACTCACAATATTTCCAACCTTATCGCATCCCTACGCACCGCGGAACACCAACCCTCTCCTCGACGCTAAGTCCTCAGCTCGCAGTATCACGCACCGCATCTCCTCTGTCGGTGCGATGTCGCCTCTCTGTGATATCTTACCACTCGCGACTTTGCGCTCTTAGCGTTGATTGTGCCGATGTGCGAAACTCTACTTTCCAGAAGTTATATTGTGATTAAGTGGTCATTAGGAACAGACATAAAGGAGTTTTAAGCAGCTTACTAAAATACTTCAACTTATCTCTATCTTCTTGTATTATCATGAGCTGAACAATACATACATTCACTTACTGCAACTAACATTACATGCATAATAACCAGTAACGATAAGCAAATACAAACACATTCGTGCAACATACAACACGCAGATTTAACGTGGTTCACCCCCAGGATGGGAGTTACGTCCACCAAACTGTGCTTCTATTATATATCTTGAGGGAAGTTAGCACAGTCTGTTGCACCGCATATGCAGCGCGAGATCTCTTCTAGATCTCTGGCCTACTTCTATCTCTATATTGCCTTTCTTTCAATATATCCTTCCCTCTCTGCTCTCTCTGTGGAGGGTTACATACAGACTCAAATGACTCACAGACAAGCTAGGTGTCTGGATCGTTACAACACAGTCTGTCTGACTGACTCCTGAGTCTACAAAAATAATCAACTGACCATCTAACGACTCAATCCTATGAATCAACCAACCAACCCACCAACCCTTTACAATACAAAATACCAGCTTTTATAGGCGGCATGTGAAATGTGGATAGGCATAAAATAACAATGGCATTTTTCAGAGTTTCGATTCCCACAAGCCGCATTGCGGAAGGCTGGAGGCTGAAGGCCCAAAGGCGGAAGTCAGAAAAGTCAGTTTCAGTGTGGAAACAACTTTTTTGGTTATACGGTGGATCTGTGAGATGCAGAACGACTATTACAATGATAATAAGAAGGAGTTGCATTGGATGATTTCACAAATCTCGATGTTTCGATCCCTACTCTGGGATCATCATCAGGAGACAACTGAAGCGTGAGGTAAAAGATCAAGAAGCCCGTCAGTATTTATATAGTTAGTGTGCAGCTTAACAGGTTCTAGGTTTTTTTAAGTCGGTTTTAATTTTTCATTCTTGTGTTTATAATTTTAAATTTAATTTTAATTTTTAATTTTTAAATTTTAATTATTACTATTATGGGAAAATAAAATTTTTAAAATGGTTTAAATAAGTTTGTTTTTAATTTTTAAAAACCTAGGTTATTATGTATATTAAAATCCCCTCGAGGCTAATGATATCCTCGTAAGCTTCGACGTAGTTTCCCTTTACACTAAAATCCCCGTCGATGAATCCATTACAACCATCAGAGACTTAACGGATGATGACACTGCCAAACTAGTTGAAGTTTGTCTAAAGACCACCTTCTTTACTTTTCAACAAGTTTTTTACGAACAAGTCGAGGGAGTAGCTATGGGCTCACCCTTGTCCCCCATAGTAGCCAATCTTTACATGGAAACGTTTGAAAAACATGCCATCAATAGTTTCCCCCTCAAACCTAAAAGATGGAAACGCTATGTAGATGACACAGATGTGATCTGGCCACATGGTACAAACACTCTCAACCAATTTCTGGAACATCTCAACAACCAAAATGATAACATCAAATTCACCATGGAGATCGAAGAAAACAATAAGCTCCCCTTTTTAGATATCCTCATATCAAGAAATGAAGATAGTTCATTCTCACACCAAGTTTATAGGAAAAAGACCCACATCGATAGGTATTTACATGCCAACTCTCATCATTTCCCACCTCAAAAGGTTGGTGTGATCAACACCCTTGTAACCAGAGCTCTAAGGATCTCAGACAAGGATCACGTCAAAGAATAAATTGACCATTTAACGAAAGTGTTCAAGAATAATGGATACAGTAGCGAATAAATTAAGAAATCAATAGCTTCTGCCAAAAGACCAAGGAAGAGAAAGACTAAAGACAAGAATAAGGACACTAACAGATGGAAAATTTTCCTCCCTTACATAAGAGGCACCACAGACAGACTAGCCAGAACGCTAAAGAGACACAAAATCCAGGTCTTCTTCACTCCTCCCAACACCATTAGAAATATGGTAGACTCCCTCAAAGACCCAATCGAACCCAAAGCATACAAAGGCATTTACTCCATTCCCTGTTCCTGTGACATGCTTTACATAGGGGAGACTAGCCGCTCCATGGAGACTAGGTTTAAGGAACATAGTGTCGACCTTAGACATAGTAGACACAAGAAATCCGCTCTTGCAGAACACGCACACAAAACCGATCACCACATCTGCCTTGAAGACGCCAAAGTCATTGCTAGGGAGGACAACCTGTTAAAAAGAAAAATTAGAGAGAAAATTGAAATTAACCTTAGTAAGAATTGCCTTAACAGAGACGATGGCGCCAAAATTAGTGATTCTTGGAAACCACTCCTTCACTCCCTGCAAATCAAGGAAAGACGTCTCACCAACGACAATTAGAACTTCCCAACCTTAACTAAACTTTTAAGAAAAAGTTGTCCCTTGATTCTCTTGCCACCCTAATTTATCCTTTTGCCTTAGTTCCCCAAACTTTCTAACCTTCTCTTAGAACTTAAAAAAATTTAATTTTTAATTTTAAAGCTATTTTCCCCCTTTTAAGATAATAATCACATGGTTAGGTTAATTATTAAAGGAAAACCTCTCAACTTTAATAGTTAAAAAATAAAAATAAAAATTAATAATAAATAAATAATAAATAATAATAATAATAATAAATTTAATATTAAAACAAAATTTTAATAAAAAATTTTGTAACTTAAACCTAACATACGTTTTGTCTTTAACCCTAAACCTTTTCTTTGCAACCCCTACTCAAGAAACCTTTTATTAAAAACTATTTTCCCCTTAAAGTTAGTTTTCTAAACTTCGTTAGATCATCTACTTTTCCCCTCCGTTTAAAAATTTATGAACAAAAATTTATGAACATAAAAAGTTTTTAATATACATAATAATCTAGACAAACTTATTTAAACCATTTTAAAAATTTTATTTTCCCATAATAGTAATAATTAAAAATTAAAATTAAATTTAAAATTATAAACACAAGAATGAAAAATTAAAACCGACTTAAAAAAACCTAGAACCTGTTAGGCTGCAAACTAACTATATAAATACTGACGGGCTTCTTGATCTTTTACCTCACGCTTCAGTTGTCTCCAGATGATGATCCCAGAGTAGGGATCGAAAGGTCGAGATTTGTGAAATCATCCAACGCAGCTCCTTCTTATTTATATTACAATGATGTTTATGCTTAAGCATGAATGTAAAAGGATGAACATGACCCAGGATTGTGTTTAAAGAGAAAGAAGTAATAAGTTTTTAAATTATTCTGCATATCAGTCAGGTGTATGGGCACTGGGTTCATGGACATCATGGTATATCAGATCGAGCAAGATTAGTGCTCGCATTCCTCTCCTCATATGCTCCTACAAAGGGGTGGGTATTCCACATCGTGGTATAAGAGGGGTGGGGTTGTGACAATCCCTTACGTTTGCCACTAGGTTTTCCTTTAAAAAAGATATATACAAGAAACACAATTGGTTTTTAAGATTTATTATGCCTTCTTTTTATTATGTTATGTTGTTTTTGACTAAGTGATCAACATTTGGAATTTTATGATTGTGAACAAGTCATATAGGACATTAGCTTCAATAATTCCAAGGAGTCAATTACAATTAGATCATCCAGGGGAAGATTTCATTTAATCACCATTCCCTATTTGGTGTTGTTTTGTTTCAATATATCCATGGGAATACAAGTATGAGATCAACATTAGTTAGTGAATTAGATCTAAGTTCACCCTCCCACTAATTTTCAAGAAACTTTATCACCTCTTCATTAAAGAATAAGTCTCTACTCTCATGGGTCTTTCAAGTCCTAGGGTCATACAATATGTATCATTTTAACACATTGGCATACCCAATGAATATGTACTTGGTTGAATTATCACTAATTTGTACCTCTTCAATTTGGTGACCATCATATATGAATCACATCGAAACATCTCATTAATATTTTTGAAATATTTACTGGCCGATATTATACATCTTTAACATTGGGTGGGCATCGAGACACGTTGCACCAACATTGGTGGAGCATTAACCATAGCCCAAGCATCGACCTAACATCGATTCAGAGAGGTTATAAATAATTATATTGCCAATCGAATTAGTTTTCCTAGGCTCAACATTAATTTGTTGTCGATTTAATGTCAAAAAGTGAACACCTTATCACATAATCACTATTTTCTCATATGTTAGTGTAAAGTCACATATTTGACAAATACATCATCCGTAATTGGACATTACAAACTCAATGTTTCTTTAGCATACATGTATCTAGTGATTATCTGGTGTTTTCGATGTTGAATAACATTGAATTTCAACCCCAAATGTAGTAGTGAAACATTATGAAGGAAATGTTTGAGACAAAAATGGTATTTGAAGACAAACTTGGGAAGGGTAACCATTAAGGGGGATCGAGAAAAAAATTATTGAGCATTGTCATATCATTTTAAAATCCCATTGCATGACTAATGCACAAATTTTGTCCATGTAAACATGCATGGACCTTATACTTTAGATGGGAAATCTCTAGGGATCGATGATTTCCTATGAGTTTTTCAAAGTTGCTTGGTATTGTATTAGGCCAAACCTAGTCATGGTTTCAAATGAATTTGTTTGGAGTAAGTCCCAAGGACCTCTTATAAATAGAGGTTTAATAAAATTCACACCCAAAGTGAGGAATCCACAATTGATTACCAATTGGAAGGAAATTGCATACTCATTTTTTCCTATAAGATTTTGGCCAAGGCCCTAACCTTGCAGCCCCACTACATCGTACCTCTAGTTATTAGGCTAAAGAGAATTAGTTTCGTTAGATGTTATTTTAACCTTGATAATGTAATTGCACTTTTCAAGGGTATGGAATGGTCCCAATGCCTAGGGTTGAAGGCCCTTTACATCAAGCAATATTTGAGAAAACACCAATGCCTTGATGCTTCAATTGTCTATATGTTAATCAAGATAAATATGCAGAAGTTTGTTGGTTAGATCAATTAGGAAGGGATACTACTTGAACTTTCCCTTATATGTGCTAGTTTCACAAGCCATTGGACACCCTCTTCATCATCAGCTTTAAAGTTATTCCAATTTCTAGGCATAAGGTATAGCACCATGGACAATATCTGAGATCTCAAGGGGTCCTTGGATTCAAATGGCCACAACATAGTGGTACATGTTGGCATAGGAGGTCATCTTGAAAATGGTCTTCTTACAATCAACAAACTCAATCTCCCACAAGGCTAAACGCTAAACATGAAGAGATAGAAATCATACCCTATACTTAAAGCCTCATTAACTCTCACAACTCGCCTCATTAACTCTCATCATTCTTCACCTTCACATAGATAATAAAATAAAAGATAAGCTTTTAAGCATGTGCAAATATGCATGGCCAACCCTTTAGTATAGTTCTCTTATTTATTTATTATTTATTATTATTATTTTTTTTATTTTTATTAATATATTAAAAAACAAATAAATCAAAGTTAAAAACATATGAAAATTTTGGCTTTTAATATTTGATTTTTCTTGTTTTATTCTTGGAAAATAAATGTAAACAACGGACTTATTTAGAGTATACTTAAACACGTTAAATAAAGGAGACGAATCTATCATAACAAATGAAAGAGGGGCTCGTTACCAAATTCTTGAGTCGAATAAAATAACCTTTGTATTTCATTAAAATCCTTTGAATGTAATAGCATTAAAAGCTTTTGTATAATAAGAAAAATGTTCCATTCATCATCATGAGAGAATAGCATTTTCTCATTCGGGATAACAATTTTTTTTCCAAATCTTTTCAAAGATGTGGAGGGGGTATAATTCAAAATAATATTGAAATATAATTTTTTTATTATTATTGCTGACGTTTGATGTTTGTAAATTTGTATGATGATAGTCAAGTTAAACAAGCATAGTTAACTTGTAAATATTGATAGGCTACAAGTTAATTGCTATGAATAAGTTATATGTTATTTGTTTTTTTATGAGTAGTTGTAATCACTTAATGTTTATGATTAAACTACTTGTTATCATCCACTTTCTTCTAGTTAAACGGGTTATTTGCAATGGACTATCCATTGTCCATGCATCAATTACTAGTTATATATATATA